>VZRM01007521.1:116730-278194 GCA_013397955.1 Grantiella picta | reverse complement strand
AAAATTAGAAATGTTGGGAGCATTTATCTCTGTGGGGTAAAGGTGCTCTTGCACACAGCATTGATAGAGGATGGGTGGTTAGAAGAACAGCCATGGAAATCCATGGAAAACTCTGTGACAGTGTTTCTCATTGAGTTGTTGCTACTTGTGGTCCTCCCTGGCTCCTGTTTCCTTAGCTCCCACCATGGCTATTGGTGTCACAATTCTCAGACCTCTGCTGCTGCCACCCAGGTCTCTTTGCCCCAGAGCAGTGCATTTTCAGGCAATTTTTCTCTCTTCACCCTTCAAACTCCTTCCTTTACCCCTCTTCCCTTCACTCCACGTGGGAGAATGACCTTTGGAAGGCCTGAAGTACAGAGCAGACACCAAAACACAGAGCTGAGGAGAGGAGCAGAACCAATTTCTGGAGCTCCACCGTGGCTCAGATCCATCTCTCTCTCCAGAGCTTTGCTGCCCTCCCAGAGCTCTCTCCTGTCCTCCCTGCCAGGGTGGCTTTTCAGGCACTGACAGAAGCTGCCAGACAAAACACTCCAGATTAATTCCACCCTCTTCCTCTTTCTTTTTAGAAACTTTTAATTAGTCCCCAACTCAGCACCATTATTAGTATTTGTTATTAAGTATTAAAATCGCTCACCCCCAGCTCCTTCTCCCTCTGCTTCCCTCTTGCAGCCCTTTGTTTTAATTGTTATATTTTTTCATCAGTGATCAGCCAAGCTTCCCTAATGATCTGGGCTCATTTAAAGGGTTTATAACTCCGGCACAAAACTCCAATAAAAAAGCGGCAGCCTTGCTGGGAACCTCCTGGGGCTACTCAGCAGCCAGGAACACAAACTCATTTACCACTTGCCTGTTCCTCCCTTTTCTTAGTCACCAACACCCATTCTGTCAAAATATCATCCTCTGCACGCACAGAAACCCTTCATTTTTCCTTTTCCACATCTTTTCCCTCTCAATTCTTTCTTCCTAAGGATCGAGACAGGAGAACTGGAAACATAACTTGATGAGACACGTGGTGGAGTTAACAGCAAATAAGCCAAACCCATTGTTCCTCCCTGCCGATGCTGCATTCCGACAGCAAGAAGAAAAAACCCCTCTCAAGAAGGAAAAACAGGAAGAGTTGTAGTGAGGCTGAGGAAAGAAATTATCTGACTGTATTTCTCCTGGAATATATTTAGCAGTTGCAAGTTACCCCTCTGGAGAGCTTAAAAGCCTCTTTTACAAACCTGCAAGTCAGCACTGCCTTCCCCTCCTTGCTCTTCTCCCTTTTCAAGAGGTGTAGATTTACAGAACAGACAAAGGGTTGCTTGGCAAACTCTCAGAGTCTTGGCCCAGCTTCCCACCGAGTACAGATGTTGTTCCAAAGCTGTCTTTAGGTCTGCACAGCCAGCAGAAGATTCGTGGGGATCCAAGCAGGAAGAGGAGTGCAGGCTCTTCTCCAGGAACACAGACCATGACCTCAGGTAGGCTCCACCATGGCCTACTGGGCTTCTTGCCCATGGCCTTGGGCACTGGGCAATTAGCCAGGGTGAGGGGCAAGCCAGAAAGACACATCTTCCCTCCAGTGACCTCCTTGTACCAAGCTTTTGGAGGGAAACTTCACCAAAGTTATTCCACCTCTCTGTTTACACACAAAGCCCTTCTGAAACGAGGAGGAAGGAAGGGAGTGTGAGTGGTGAAAAGAAAATGAATGAAGTGAGGCATGGAGTGGATTTTTGTCACCTGCCTTTAGCCATCTGCCAGGTGGCTACTTCCATCTGAGCTGCCACTCTGGGCCTCTCTCTGGAAACCCCACAGGGAAAATAAACCCTTTTAACACCCTGGTTACTCTTCCCTTGTAAACCAGTGGAACGCTGACCTTTTTACACCGAAAACCACTGAGTTCTTCCAGCTGATGTGCTTCCCAAAGCCATCCATTTCCAAATTATGGTGCAAACGATGCCATTAAATGGTCTTGTTTGAAGTCACTGTTGCTCCCAGAATGTGCCCGACAGCATCACACCGCACTGACCATGTGAGTCACAACTCTGTTGATACACTCCACAAGCAGCCCTTTGTTCTCACTTGAAAGGAGCTCAGCTGAAAGGCCCAGCAATGTGTTCAGTCATCTTCAAAATGCTGGAATCATTCGGTGGGAATAAACTGTGGGAGCTTCTCAGTCAGTCAGTAGAAAAGGAGAGTTTCCCAAGGAACTTCGGCACTGTCCTCCCTTGGGTGGCTGCTGGGCTCCTCTGGGAGATGATTTCTGGAGCTGGTTGAGCTGCTTTGGCACACATTTGCCATCAGCAGTTTGGGTTTTGGAGAGAGAGATAAATAGCAAAAGCAAACAAAGGAATCCGTTGAAATATTTCATGAAAGGTGGAAAAAAATCAAAATGTTTTGGGATATTATTGGGTTTTCAGCTTGGGCTGGAAGTGCAGAACACTGAGTAGGGTCTGTGGAGGATGCCTGCAATTAGAGACCTGCTTGGTGATACAGAGCTGTCTCCTCCTTGTTTCCAGCTGCTCCATTTAATTAAAAGAAAGCTAAACAATCCATTACATTAAATTACTTTCTGCACATTACTTTTCCACATAGACAACTGAAATGGTCACCACAGGGATGTTATTTGACCACAGGCTGGAAAGGAGATAAACCACTCTCAAAATTATTCTATTCTTGCTTGAAATATCACCCTGACGACCTGGTCAGGAGCCATTCCTGGCTGGTAGGGATTCACTAGGAATGTGAGGGGCATTAATGGAGTGTAATCCCAGCCTCATCTTGTTTATTCCTGCATCACATCACACGATGATGAGGATGCCAAACCACAATAATGCTGTGGCAAGCAAAAGGGCTTCTTTCATGTTTCCCCTCTCTACTCTCTGCCGCCTTCACCACAGAATCTGCAGTAAATAAAATAATTCCATGGGTCAGTCTCTACCTCAGTTGCTTTTTCAGAGTTTCTAACCAGTACCAAACAGTCCATATTTCTTGTTTCACCTTCTAACTTCAATACTCCTTTGATTTTAGCAGTCAAACATGCCAGGGATGTCTTGAAATATCACATGGAAACAGAATTTGTAGGAAAACTCTTTGTCCCTGTGGGCATTTTGTTTTCCTTCCAATTCTTGTTCAAAGAAGGATAAAAATGATTTGGAATCTTCCTCAGTAATCCATTAAGTCACAGATCAGGCTTTGCCTCCTGGAGAGGAATTCCCTAAGAGCACAGCCCGAGTCCAGCCCAAGTCCAAGTCCAAGGAAGGAGATGCTGGATAAAGCTCTGACAGCCCCTGTGTTTTGCCACCAAGCTCCTGCCTCACCACTCTGCCATTTTCATAACATTCAGCTCTCAAAGCACCTCCCAAAGCATGACCAGCTTGAGGCAAAACCAACCTGGACTGACTTCAGGAGGAGAATTGAACAAAAACAACATCCTGGCTCAAATCCTCTGCCTCTGTTACAGCTCTGCCCTTATTTTCTGCACTCCACACCACTTTCCCTCTGAGAAAATTGTTGCCAAGTGGCTATTTTGAACATGGTTGAGTGCAGATTGTTAAAGGAGAGACAGGCTTCTGTGTCTGTCTTGCCGACTATTTTTGCTTTATTCCCCATCTCAGGCAAAACCAATCCGAGGGTAAATATCTGTTTACTGTTTGTGCATAATGCATTATGGTGGGAAATTGTCTCTTCCTCGCTCATTTGCAGCGTTTGCACCTCATCCTGTGCTGACCTCCCAGCAGCAGAACAGACCTTTATGACCACAGAGCTCCAGCACCATCACTCTCTCCTGGAGCAGCTTCCAGAAGGGAGATGCCATTGGCTTTGGGCACACAGCAGGAATATATTCACTGGCTGGGCCAGAGTGACAGCTTTGCTCTGTCTCACATTTGCCCTATTTGGAGCCTATAAACTGCTGGACTGGATTTTCAGTTATCAGCATCCTCTTAACCCAGGCAGCATTAGCTGAGTCCTTCAGTGGTCTCGTCCAGACAAGCATCTCACTCAAATACCTTGGGAATTATCCCATCTTCTCACTGATTCCGAGGTCACAGGGAATACGAGACAGGAATCACAGATTCTGGTGATGGCCATGAGAGAGGGAATTATCAGAGGAGGAAGAAGGAAGCTCAGGCTGTGCCTGCACTTTGTCATGGTCAGAGTAAACACCAAGCTTTTGGTTTTACAAGGAAGAACATTGCCAATTAATCACCCACTGGGAAGCGTCCTGCTTCCCTTTGTCATGTCTTCATGCAAAGAAGTTGTTCCTACAGCTTAATGGAATGAAGAAAACCACACCTTACACTGGAGACATCTTCACAGAAAAAACCAGAAGCCAACCAAAAGGCAGCATGTCAAACACATTAACACCTAACTGGCATTATATTTATTACATTTTCTCTCTGACTGTTTTTAATCCTCCCCTAGCAACATAAGCTGTTCCCCCTCAAAGCTTTCAGCCTCTTCTTAAATTTCAGTGGTCATCTCACTGGGCTGCATTTGTATCTGTAGTTCCCCACCAGCACTGGGCAACGATGGAGTGAAAAGAATGATGTTTTTCAAGCCCTGCAGTCAGGTCCTCAATGTTCCCAGCATCTGACTCTTGCCTGCAGAGGTGTGAATCAAAGTCTGGTTTCCCATGTGGTCACGCCAGATGGTTGGCTCAAAACCCATCGTTTCTTTACAGCAAAACTCACTAGACACAGACAGTAACCATAAGATATATTGGAAACTCGAATCTCGTATAATTCAGACTGCCAACACCCATGCAGAAGATCCTTCACCCTACTCCTTTTGTCAGCTCTTCAAGAATGGTTTCTCTGCTGAAAATGTCCTGAAACACTTCACGGCAATGACAAAAATACATTCTTACCGTCAGCCTGCATCCTCTCATTCTGAAAAATCTCGTCATTACTCCTGAACTGTGATTGTGAAATTGCATTCAAGGATCATTTCACATGCCCCGAAAGGCAGCTCTGCTCCCAGGAAATGCTTGGAAGCAGCTACGCAGGACAGCAGATCACATTCCAGTATTATTTCATTGTCTGTGGCCCTCTGCAGTGGGTTCTGGAATTTGTTGTGGGTGAACACCTCCAACTGCATCACACTGTGCCTTCCACAACAGAATTGGGAATGCTGAGTAAGTCTCTGCCCTGGTGAAATCATGAAGGGAGCGCTGGAGAGAACATTATTCAGTAAAGCAAATAAAAATTTCGGAAGGAGACTGTGTTGAAAACAATCATATGCTGGCGAAATCTGGCTCTGTGTATTCAGTGACCACAAGAGGTCAGAGCGTCAGTTTCCCATTGCATCTTAAAAGCAACATCTCGAGGAGCCTGGAGCTAGGATACTATTTTAGCTGCGACTGTTCAGCTCGGAAATTCCATCTTTAAACATTCCTTAACAGGGGTTACCACGGGAGCAACAGTCCTTCTTTTCTTTGCACTCGAGTCTATCAGGATAATAGTCGGGTTTGTCTTTCTTCACGTTCCAGGTCTTGCTCCACAGTTTGAAGGTGCACAGAAATATTATATTTTATATTAAAAGCCACCATCAACACCTCCATTTCCTTGGCACAACCAGAGTCCTTTCATTAGGAATAAACCAAGCTGGTGACAAAGCAGTCCCAGGGGTGACTTCAGGTGTGTAGAGTCTCCTCCTGCAGAAGCTTTTAAGCATCACTAGCCTGCCTTTTCTCCCTTCCAAATCCACTTCTCCAGCAGGAGGAAAGGTCAGTCTAGGAGACAGCAAATGCATTTAATATTTCAACTCCAAATTAAGACTATTTCTACAAATGCAGCTCTCCATCTATGAGAGGTCTGTGTCAGAGAGACAGAGGAAAAAAGAGCTATATAAAATAGCAACATATTCTTTACACATATATATTTCTATAGCTGTAGCAACTGCTTACACACTTGCCTTCTGAGAACCACTTTCTGTGGCACCTCTTTCTACCAATGTAGTTTTTCTAGAGAGTGTCCTGCCCAGGCACTAACTGGGCTTGACCCAGTTTGGTGTATAAAAACAGAGAAGATTGCTCCCTAGGATCTTAAATGATGAATTTTTCATATGCAGCCTTGTTTCACTGCAAAGTCCAGCCTCAGTCCCCCTCTCTGTCTGCAGCACATCCCCTTTAGCATGTCCTGCTTTGTGAAATTGCATTTCTTTGTTTACTTTGCATGGTGCCAAGAAATGCCTTTCTTCCCCCTCTTTTTCTCTTTTCTTTATTTTTGAAGTGAAAGTTATTAAGCTACTTCTGGCATAATACCTCTAAATGCCGAGTCCGTGAGAGGGAATTTTAACTTGGTTAATCTGACACAAATGAAAAACTATTCAAGGCTTGAGATGACTGGAAAGTTTAGTGTCATGGCTTTTTCAGGAGAAAAAGAGGGTTCTCAGCAAAATTTCATTTGAACACTTGACGTTATTTATTTCCTTTAAAGTACAGTGTTGGGCATGGTTTAAAGACACAGGAAAAACTGAACTGATGGTTCTGCTCGGTGCTGGGGGCACGTGGGGCAGAGAGAAGGGGGTGGAGAGGGTTCTCCTTATTGATGTGGGACAGTGGGAAACTGCTCCCACTGGGAGCTGGATCCTACAGGCTTGCTCGGGGCTGAAATGGAAATGTCACTCTCTTAAAAGTTAAACTTCAACTGCCATCATTTCTGTGACTATTATCAGCAGAGGAAAATGTGAAGGAGAGGCTCGCTGTGATACAGAGACCTCAGATGTCTGAGATCATTCCTTTCCTTGTTCAAAGCCATTACATCTGAATTAAAGACGTCTGGGGGATGCTCCTCATCCTAAAGCTTTTCCATTTTTTATTTGCATGTCTGGAGGCAAAAAGAAACGGAATCTGCCTGAGTTAAGCTATGCCAGTACTCCAAGGGGTGCTCCCAGGACAGTGTTCAGCCAGTGGGTAAACTTTCATGGCCAGGCAGACAACTCCCAGGAGGTTTGAGGACCATTTTCAGAACTCTGCTGTGACCTGGTGGAGCCCCAGCATCTTCTCCTCCTTGAAGGAGCGAGTGGGGAGTGTGTTTGTGTGTTGCCTTCACTCCCGAGCAGCAGCTGGGATAAATGGGCTGAAGCTGCCCTCTGCTTTTTGCTCCAACAGCCATGGATCAGGTTTTCCACAGCTGAGCTGAAACCCATGATTCATAATCAGTTTCGTTTGCGAAATGTTCTTCTAATTGATCAGACGGAGACCAATTTCAGTGTGGGAAACTGAACCCTGAGAAAATTAATTACCCGCCAGGCTAAACCCATTTCCTTTGGCCCAGGTACAGCTTATTGTATGTTACTGAGAGATGACTGGCTGTCGAGAGAAAGGCAATGCTATAATTCTTCCTAGGACACGCTACATTGGAAGCAGATAAAGTGCTGCTGGCTGAGGGCACTGGCTATGCCGACTGGGGAGGAGGCACAGGGAAAGGGGAAAAGGGACAGTAAATACATGGCAAAAGGCTCAGAGGGAGTAGAGATAAGAGAAAGGAGAAAATACACCAATTTTAAAATCCCAGAGTCTCCCAGGGATTAGTCACCACAGAGTTTGCCTTTGGGGACAAGGGGTTTTAACATTTCCTGCGCCTCCTTGGTGCTCATTTTACACCTGTGAGATATGGAGGGATGTCACAGACCCTGGGCAAAAGGCACAGGCAGAGAGGGATTTTTTTTTTTTGCTGTGATGCTCCGGTAATGAGGGTAGTGAACTTAGCAAGGCTCCTCAGCCTCAGGGCAGGAAGGCTTAGAATAAATGCTGTAACTGAGCAGAAAGCATCAGGAGTAAAAGTAGGCTCTCTTTCCTCCTTTAGGCTGAGGAGATGTGGAAGATCCAGGACTCCCAGGTGGCTCCACGGGAATGGGAATGAGGGAGTTGCACACTGGGGCAGCCCAGTCCTGCTCTAGGTATGGGAATTTGCTGCTCTCACAGCTGCCCTCCTTCCCTTCCCTTCCCAGGGCTCCTGGCACCAGGATACCAAACTCAGAGCCCTCCAAGAGAGGAGGCGTTACAGATATTTTAATTAAAGCCAATTGGGTAATGAAAGTAGCAGGAGTATGTTCCCACTCTGTGAATGGATAAATTAAAGCTCCCAGAGAAGACGGCAGACATGGAGTCAGTGAGGGGAGCAGATTTTCCGTGGAAATCCTAATGACTGCCATCTTCAAGCTAATGACATCCTGCCCACACAATTCTGCCAGCTTCCAGGGTAGCAAAATAACCGCAGAGGGGACATGGATCTCCTTCTTTTTAGACTGGGGCTTCAACAGGGGAAAACATTAGCGTTACAGGATACTCAGCCTGCAATCCCCTGACAGTCAGAGCCAGCTACTCTCCAGCTGCTCCAGGTTAATAGAAATACTTCCTTGGCTAGACCCCAGCACAAAACAAAATAGGATTTACAGCCAGAGTAAAGCTAATCAAAGAAAAAGGACAAAGGTTTATCAGCAGCCAGAACTTTTCAGAAGCAAAGAAGTTAGCGATGTCTGGGTCAACAATGTTCTCCTGCTTCAGAGAGCCCTCGATGCAGATTGCTTGGGGAATACCTTGCCTTGATGGAAAGTTTTAACCCTTTGACTTTTGAAAGGACAGGGTCTAGGTGTATTTATTGGAAAAACCTCAGATTCAAACAAAATAATCTCTGTGCTGCTGCCAGCCTTTTATCAGCGGCTGTGTGGAGGTGCTCGGGAGCGCCGTGTAAATGCGATGTACTTAAGAAACAAAGGTTGAGTGGAATGACCTGTTCAAATGCAGATGTCAGGCGTCTCTAAAGCCCTGGGGCTCAAGGATCACAAAGCTGGGTTAAGGCTCCTACTCTGCTTTCCTTCTCTATCCACCTTTTTCTTGCTCCAAGAAAGAGGATGGCATAGCTGAGAGTCAGGCTCAGGGAGATTCTCAGGGGAAAAGACAATTCTTCACTAATTCCTAATGGTACATTGTGGAATTTTCCTCTTAAGACAGGATGTTCCTTCTTACATATTCTGCATCAGAGACCTCTGTTCCCAAAATCTGGGGTGCTCCAGGGCTCTATCTCCCTAACAGGTCAGCTGGGAGCAGGAAATACCCTGGTATGGAATAGGGAGAGAAACCTGGGAGCAGTGAAGAGGTGCAGGAATCAAAACATAACAGAGAAAATTGAAAAAAGTGCCCACTGAATTAATGATATTGAGATAATTGCAATTCTATTTAGGACCTCTTCTTCTGTGACACAGCCAAGGTGTAATACAGCTGGAAATCAAAATGGATGGAAGTTAATCCATTGAGGTTTATGGCTGCTGTTAGTTTCTGATGGATCCTGATAGCCTGCTAAGTGAACACCTCACTGCCTGCCTCTTAAACCAGAGCTCACAGCTCCTCCAATCTCTTCCAGCAGGAATGTTTTTATTAACCCTCTTAGGGCGTTTGAGTTGACCCTTCTTCTTCTAGGGGTATAACAGGAAAATTCAGGGTTCTCTGAAGTGAAACACCAGTTTTGAAGGGGCAAATTCTATTTAAATCATGACTGTGAGCCCATATTTTTACAGGCAACTATGCAAGTAAAAAACCACCCAAAAAATGTTGCTGAGTTAAGTCACTTGAGCATTTTCTCATCAGCTCAGCTACTATAACAGAGTTTGTGTCCACTCTCATCCCTTAGCTCTTGGATAAACTGCAAAACCATATTTCTTGGTTCCAGCTTTTTTCCCATGCTTCTCGGCCCCTCCCCTCTTCTATTTTCCAACAGGAAAACAAATATAAGAACAGAATAAAACACTTTAAAAGACAAAAGCTATTTTCCAAACACTCATTAATTTTAAAAATCCAGAAAAGATTGATAAAGCATCAGCACACACTTATTGAACAGAAATTCAGGGGAGCAGCAGGAGGTGAAGAGCGACTCTCGTGGAGAATGGTGCTGGTGCAAGTGCAGCTCACCTGGCCATTCATTCAGTGCCCACTGAGGGGGAAAGGAGATGAGATATTACTCCATTATAGTCTCGAATGTATAATTCATACGATGCCAATGAAATAATGATAAATGACTGAATTGTTCACAAAGGCCATTCTTCACACTTCAGCCCATTTTAAAAAATCTTTTTTTCCTTTCTTCTAAACTTTCTGTTAATGACTCCCCTCCTTGCCTTTCCTTCCCTTGCAGCCAATTGGCAGAGATGCTCTAAAGAGGCAGAAAAAGAGTTGTGTGAGAAGACATGGAGAAGTTGTGGATGTCTGGAAGAAATTCCTCCAGGTGAGGCCCTGGCACAGGGTGCCCAGAGAAGCTGTGGCTGCCCCTGGATCCCTGGAAGTGTCCAAGGCCAGGCTGGACAGGGCTTGGAGCAACCTGGGACAGTGGAAGGTGTCCCTGCCATGGCAGGGGTGGGATGAGATGAGTTTAAAGTCCTTTCCAAACTGTTCTGGGATTCTAAATCTCCCTCTCTCTCTGTCCATATGAACCTCCCATTATATACATAAGTATGAGTGTGAGGATATATGAACCAGGTCACTTTATAGACATCCTTCTGCCATCTGATCCCATTTAGACAACCCCTGGGCTTCTCAAGAGATGTGTCTGCACTCTGGTTTCCTCTCCTGTTCCACAGGCAAGGAAGGGTAACAGCAAATCCCAAACCACTTCTTGGTTTGTTTGGTCTGTTGTTTGCCCTCTGTGAGATGACAGCAGCATGTGAGAAACACAAGGCTCTTGCATGTGCTCTGCAAGGATTTGGAGTCCACCAGACCATACCAGACCAAACCACACCAAACCCAACCCAACCAAACCAGACCAAACCAAACCAAACTAAACCAAACCAAACCAAATCAAACCAACCCAACCAAACCAAACCAAACCAAACCAAACCAAACCAAACCAAACCAAACCAAACCAAACCAAACCAAACCAAACCAAACCAAACCACAGCACCATGAATCCTTTGGCTGGATGGGAAAGCTTCCCTGCTCCTGGTAACTCCCCTGCTGCTCATTCACCTGGCCCTGCCTGGTGTTTATCCCTGGGAAAGGTGAGCAGCAGATGAGCTGGAAACAGGAGCTGGGAAAGGAATTGCACCTGGAAGAGCTGCAGCTCTGCTGTGAGATGGATCGGGAGTGGTGGGAGGATCAGTCATCCCTCGCTCCGAGCTGCTGTACAGAGGTAATCGAAACCTGGGGAAAAACTTGTAAAGATCGCAGCACACAGATGGATGGACAGACAGTCAGATAGATCATAAGCAAAAATAACAGTTTAAAATTGCCTTTCTGTTTGTGACCTGGTTTTCCCGAGTCCTGAGCGCGCGGCTCAGTGGCACGAGCTCTGGGAGCAGCCCTCTGGGGAATTAATCCAGAGGCAGCATCTGCACTTAGAGGCCTATTTTTCCAAATTTTTCTTATGTATATTTGAAAAGGTGAGAAAGCACCAGCCAAGGATGTTTTCTAAAGGTCGAACCTTTCTTTTGCATGGAGCTTTCCCCCTCTGCTTGCTTTTATTTCCAGGTGCTCCCTAAGGATGGATTGAAACTCCATAGCTCTGAGCACATCCTTTGTCCTGCTTAATCATTGTTAACAGCCCAAAAGATGAGATAATGGCGACCCATCTTGGGGACTCCAAAATCCTGATTGTTCAGAAAGGTCACAGAAAAGCAACGTTTCTAATATTTGCAAAAGAAGAGATTAGCAGGCAGCCTTGCTGGGATGTTTAAGGGGGGGGAAAGAAAAGGAGAGGAAAGGTGATAGAAGACTCTTTGGGTTTGACTTGGATACAAGGGGTGGGAACTGTGAGGCAAAGCTATAGCATTGGAAAGGAAGCAGAGAGAAAATTCCTCTGCAAAATACACAAGTGGGAAAAAGTGTGAGAAGACACAAGTTTTGGGGAAAGAATATTCACTGTAAGAGGAGTCAGGGTGCTCTTTATTCCTCCAGCATTCGAGGTTGCTGGACTTCACTTCTGATTCCTACAGGAGATTGGAATGATGGAACTGTTGTGGGTGAGAATAGCAATGGGACAGATGGAAAGACTGGATAGGGTCTTTTCCCCATCAGTCTCTACAAATTAAAGTTGATTTAATTACAGCAAGACTTGAGGAGTTGTCTGGGATTCCTGTAGTCCACTGGGGTATCATCACCCATGAAAGGCAATTCCACCCATG
Organism: Grantiella picta; assembly: GCA_013397955.1. NCBI lineage: Eukaryota > Metazoa > Chordata > Aves > Passeriformes > Meliphagidae > Grantiella > Grantiella picta. The sequence goes on along the minus strand of VZRM01007521.1, from coordinate 266,098 downwards.
ATAAAAGAAGCGACCAGTGCAGAGGGAAGAGATGAATCAGCTCTAGAGGAGCTCATCTGTCTTTGGTTAAAGAAAAAAAACAACCAAATGGGATGAGTTCAGAATGCAAGGCTCATCCCACCTCTCCTGAGTCAGAAAAATCCCACCCAGGGATTTTTCTAAGGAGTCCTTTATGTCCGGAGCAGATTCTGGGAGCTCAAAGGGTCCTGTCCCATGCTCTCATCTCATGTTGTCTGTTATGGAAGGACTGGAAAATGCACAAGCAGAGCTAGACATGAAAAGCTGTGTCAGACACAGCACAGGATTACCTTGTTCAGCTCCATTTTGTCTCTATTTCACCCAAATGATTAAGGAATATGTTAGGGATTGTGGTTCCTGTACCAGTTTTGAGGTTGTTCTGGCAGCAGATGAGAGAAGCATTTGGGGCCAAGGACTTAAAAAATTCAGGCCCAGATTTCAAGCTTCTGAGGTTTGAAGTTATTTTATGCTGGGAGTTTGGCTTGGACACATCTTCAGTAGCTGCTAGAATCAGACAGAATCTCCAAAGCTTTGGAAGTATTCCTAGTGCAAGAAATTACCAATTTCCATATTTTTGTTGCTCTTGATGTTTTTGACACCCAGGAACAAACTGTCTTCATTTAAATGAGATGAGAAAAGTATCTCCTGCAAATTATGCCATTTCTTTTCCCCATTATGTTTTTCTGCATCTTCTGGCAGCGCTGTTGCAAAACCAACAGCAAACGGTCGAGTGGAACAGCAAAGACAATAACTTTAATGGAAAGAAATTGGGAACTGGAAGATGACACAGATTGCATTAGGGGGAAAAAAAAGTGAAATAATATTTAATTTCCCTGGTCATAAATAATATGTCCGCCCACATTACAAACACATCAAATATGACAGGAAAAATAGGCAGTGACATGAGAAAATATCATTATTTCTTCATTAAATGTTTTATATATTTGTAAATGTGGGGGGGAAATTAAAAAAGCACCCTGACAAGCAAAAATATAACAGCTGAAAGGCCATTAAAGGAATGAATTAGGACTCTAGAAATGTGCAGATGAGGAAATCAAAAGGAAAGAGAGAAAATATGTCACAGGCAAAACTTTGACTGTTGTTAGGATCCAGTTCCTTTTCAGAAAGGAAGTGGGGCTGCCGTTGGGGGACTCTGGACACAAGTCAGCCATCAGTAAGGACTCAGGGATCCCGTCAGGGCTGGTTTTGGGGTAAAGGATCTGCTCTGCCAAGGGTGTTTTTGTAGTGGTGGGAGAGCAAAGAGGATTTGTACACAACACCTGGCAGAGTGCATCTGGCTGGACACAAAACCAGAGGCACTGGAAGTTTGGTGTTGATTTTGCAGGAAGCTACTGGAAATTTGGGAAAGTCATAGAGGTTGTGGGTGTAAATTTACATGTAGGGTTAGGGGAACGGCAGGGGCATTGCAGGTCCAGCTGAGATGCTCTATTTGAGAAGGGATTTACAATCCACTCATTTGTGTCACTCCATCATCTTCCTGGATTTCAGTTTCTTGCGCACACAATCTCTCATCCTCTGTGGATACCAAAAATACCACCAGTGGGTCAGGGAGGGCAAAAAAGGCTCCATGTGAAAGATGAGCTTTAGGGGCAAAAGGATAAACACTCCTCATGTTGTTTCTTCACCACACTCCTAACAAAGCCAGGCCAGCACCTCTGTAAGAACTCAGCACGGAGGCTCTAATTGTTTGTGTCTTTCTAATGATCAATCCTCTCCATCCCTCTCCATCCTGGTGACCACAACACATCCATCCAGGAGAACATTATCCGCGTCAGTTCTGCTCCGAGACACTCAGCATCGCTCAGCAGCCAGAAGTCAAGGTCACGACACCTCCAGCAGCAGCAGGCACAGCCTCAGCTCCTCGAGGAGCTCCTGCTCACCCCCACACTGATGGCACCAGCTCTGCTCCCCTCCAGATTGTTCAACAGATGCTCCTGATGAATACCCGAGCAGCTGAGATTCCGCGGCAAATGGAGCGCGGCCGCCTGGCTGCCAGTGAAGGATGGGAGACACTCGCAAGGTCTTTGGGATGTCTGTCACACCAGCAAAGGGGTTTGGCCCTTTCACCAGCATGGAAGGTGAATGGGATGGGCTTGGATAGAACGAATTGTATAAAATGTGATCATCATTGGTTGCAGGCAAAGGTGGGTTCTGCTAGGGGAAATATCCTGTGCTCCCAGCTGCGTCTGTGCAAGTAATGAATTCACTGGGAGCCAACAAACACAGAATTTACAGTTTGGATAAATACACACAGTGTGTGTGTGTGAATACATATATTTACATGTGTTTGTTTATGTTTGAGTTCCACTGCTCTCAAATAGCTATCTAATGTATTTGGGAAGACAGAGTGTAAACAATTTATTTGGGGGAGAAATTTGTAGCCTTTCTGGCTACACAGCCACAGAGGTTTTCCAGATGTGCTCTCCACTGACATTTAGCAATCTCAAGTAATGGATGGATTGAAGCATTAAGACTTTTCCCCCTTTTTACTTGCAAAAGACAGCCCTGCAAAATGCAATGTCCTTGCGAAATCTGCATTTCATCGTGAGAAAAGGTTTTGTTTAAAATATCATCCTCTCACAGAACTTCTGCAGTCCCCAGAAACAGCATTCCAGATTCAAAGGGTTGAGCGCTGGGAAAAAAAAAATCTAACTTTGATGCTCCCATAGCCCCATTTTGTCTCTTCCTCCTACATTTGGTTTATATGTACACCTCCAGTATTCCTTGGAAGCACAAGAGATTTTTACTGAGTATGAGGATAGGAAAGAGAAAAGAAGAATGAAGAAGAAGTGCTAAAGACAGACGGAGGGAAGAAGGATGGTGAGGATTTTGAGAAGAGAAAGAATGAGTTCCTGAGGTAGTAGTTGTAGTTAATATAGTGAACTTCCATTTTTACAGGAAATTCCTCTTCTGAATTGGAAGCAGCAGCCTAAGTTCTCAAACCTCACCAGAGAAGAGAAATTGTGTTAAAAGAAAAAAATCACATGGAGACATCAAAATCCTATAATGTGGGGCATTCTATGCCATTACAAGCTATTTAAAATTAATGCCATAATATAAGATCCATACAAATTAGGTTGGAGAAAAATGTGAACATGAAGTGTTTTGCTGTTCTCAAAACGAAGTATTTTGTCATTACCAAAATAAAATCAAAACAATTTAACTATTCTTCATCAAACATTTCATTGTAATTGACCTGGTCCTATGAAACCTTGTTAAAAACACCTTTACCTTACAACAATAAATTGCTTAGGTTGATAACAGTCAAACAATGGGGGAAAAGTAGTTTTAAAAATCTTTTGGCTATTCAAACATGAGTAAGAGGTGACAGGCACTGCAGTTCCCTTGGTCCTGACTGGGTCACTGATAATTGCCTTTGTATCAGAGTCTCAAAGCCACGGAGTGGTTAGTGTCCTAACCCATGCAAGGAATGTCTCTGAGTAAGATCCCTGACTGGAAATTGCTCCTGCTAATCCCTCTCAGCTCAGCCCTGTCCCTCCTGCAGGAGGGTGACAAACTCACTGCAGCTCTGGGGTGACATCGAGTGCTGCCAAGGGACACAGGACAGCAGAGCATCTCCCCTGTCCCTTGGGGTATCTGTTCAGGGCCCTGCCGAGCACCTGGCACTGCCAGGAGAACATGACACTGCTTTTCTTGTGTTTATGACTTTTTCTTCGCATTTTAAACTGTTTTTCTCTCAACCCACGAGTTCTCTTACTTTTATCCTTCCAATTCTGTCCCCCATCCTGCTAAGGCAGAGTGAGTGAGTGACTGTGTGGGGCTGATTTGCTGGCTGTGGTTAAACCATGGCAGTAACTCATCCTAAAATACTTCATCCTAAACCAGAGAAATGCATTAAAGGCCCCAGTCATGTGTCAGAGGGAGCCTTTTGGTCCATGGACTGCACTCTTCTGGGAACTGGGCCATTAAGTATGGATTTGAGTGCTTTGCTTAAGGCACTCAAATTTAATTTGGGTTTGTTGCACAATTTCCCAACTCTCATGGTGCTGCCCAGGAGAAGGTGCTGTGCCTCAGCAGCCTCTGCACAAACTTCACTCTCATTTCTGCACTCACTGGAGCTCCTCAACACCCCAAATCCCTCCTTCCCCCTCTTTCCACTTTCCTCTGTGGGCTTTTCTGCCCATCCTATGGAGGAGGGTGGAGCTACCACTGTCCATAGCTGAGATTTCTGCTGCTTGGCCAAGGTCAGGGAGGTTTTTCTTTTCGTTATCCTGTTATTGCCAACAGCCTCTGCACACAGGGAGCTCCATCAGTAAATCCCAGGGCACAGCAGGCTGGGTGCACACAGATTACCACGACCCATCAAACAGCAGAAATGAGAAATAGGCAGCTGAGCACTGAGGAGAGCTGTGTTAACATCAGCAAGAAAACAGAGCAAAAGCAACAGGGGAAATAATTAACAACAAATCCATCAGCAGCTTCCCACCCTTGGAGAGGCAGGTGGGAGATGGGGGTGCCTGAGCTGGGAGGGGAATCTTCCCTCCAGAGGCTGCTGAAATTCTGAGTGCAACTTCCCAATTTCTGCAGCTGCTTCTTGTACTTCGCAGAGCCTCCCAGGGAAATCAACAAAATGATTTCCAGGTGGAAAATTGTCCCTGAGCACAACACTTTGATGTTCAGGGGTTGAGTGGCACTGTGTTCACCCTGAAATCTCATGGCTTTGACCATATTCTTGGGTGGGTTTTGTGTCCAGGGCATCATCTCCCATCAGTGAAATCATCTCCATGTTTTGGTTGAAATTAGTAAGAGCACACCAATATGAAGGGAAGCAAACAGAAAAGGGGTAAAAGCAAAATGTGTGTCATGTGAAATGGGAAGGAAGATTTTAGGAGAAGAGAGAGAGAGAGAGAGAGAGAGAGAGAGAGAAAAGCACTGCAGGCAACAGAAGGAGAGTGAAGAGGAAAACTGGGGAAGTGGGAGGACAAAATGAAATGCTGAGATGCAGAAATCAACAAATGCATAAATACAAAATGAAAAAGCAAGATCCAGGTTTTGTATTTGTATATGCTGGTACAGCTCCATTAAACCTTAATGAGAGTCCAGCCCCTGACTTAGAATCATAGAAACATTTAAGCTGAAAAAGTCTTCTGGGAGCATCAAGTCCAACCATTCCTCCAGCACTGCCAAGACCACCACTGACCCATATCCCCAGTTGGTTTAAATCCCTCCAGGCATGGTGACTCCACCATTGCCCTGGGCAGCCTGTTCCAGTGCTTGAAGACCCTTTAGGCAATGACATTTTCCCAAATATTTTTCCTAAAGCTCCTTTTATGGAGCTTTATGGATTTCATAGAGCTTTGTGGATTGGCAGCACCTCAGCCTGTAGCTCAGGCACTGTGGGCTGCAATCCAAACAAGGACACCTCGCACACAGCACCATTCCTTCCTAGGGCACAATCTCTTTTTGCTCCCAATTCCCCAGACTATCTTCTAAATATGATTGGCAGGAACTGCAGTTATTGCCAGCAGGATTTTCATTCCCATCACCTCTCCAGACCATGCCCTGTGTCAAGGACCATAGCCTTGATTTCAGTGTCTGTCCATGAACTCTTTGTCAGACCAATCTAAAGTTATCTTTTAACCTGCTTGGCAAATCCCACTCCTACAACTCACCCTTTAACTATGGCTGAGTCTTTAAAAACTCACTTCACAAAAGGTCATACTGACTCCCAGGGAGGGAGTTCTTATTTTCCTGGCAAACAGATGAATAAAAATGTAGTAAAACAACTTCTAAAGACAAAATTGAGTGGGTCAAACCCTCCTCGTTTTTGCTTACACCTTAGTCCAGGCCTTCATTTGATCCATGCAATTAATAATTTCTTGGGTTTAGCACTATCAGGCAACTAGTTTTCCCTGGATATTAAGCTCAGGAAGTATCATGGAAAGGAGATGCAGCAGGGCATGCAATGAATAGCATTAATGAAGGAGAGCCTGCTCTCTGAGGTATCATTCCTGCACTATATTTGTTTCTGAAGCCTCATGAATAGCATCCCTCTTCCCTGTGTGTAGTTCCCAAACTTCTGAATTCTGCATGACTCACTGCCCCAAGCAGCAATGAATTGTCTGCCACATTGCTACTTCTGGGGTATTAACAGAATATTGAGAATCTCATTCTTGATCTCCCTTAAAACCACTTGGTAAATGGATCCGGCTCAGAGAAAGGATGAAAATAATGTGTGCAATAAAAAGGTCCCCAAAAAAGGAGGAGAAGAAAAAAAAAGAGAAATGAAAGAAAAAGATGGGATTTTCAGGGAGTCCTGACTGATCTCCACTTCATTATTGAAAGATTGGGCTATTAAAGGGACACAGTAGGCCTGAAGGAATTGTAGGATCATTTGTGCAAATGGTAATTTTAGTATTCAGTCTATCATATCCATAAACATAATGTGGCTGGGACTGACGTGAGTGATAGCAAATCCCCTTCCCAGGAGGCTCCATGCCACTTTGATGCAATGCCTGAGAACACAGAAAGCTGCAAAGTGAGAGATGCCTCCTCCCTCCCCGCGCTCGCTCTGCTCTGAGCCGATGGGTGAAGCCACTGTGATTACAGCAGATTTGTGGAATTAAATGGAGGAGTCGTAGCACTGACAAAGAAACTGTTCCAATTCCAGAAAAGCTCCTCTCGCTCTTGTACTTACTCGCTCACACAGGCGAACATGCAAAAGCTGCTCAGTAAATAGAGATGTGTGACTCTGGCTCCACACAGCACTCTGCTCGAGTGCTAATCCCAAGGGAAATGCCTGCCAAACACTTCCTCCGTGTTACAGATGTGCTGCCTGTGCCCTCACACCCTCCTGGCTGGGGGAATCCACATCCCAGCCCTGAGATATCGCTCTCCTGCTCTGGGAGAAGTCAGACAAGCAGTGCCAGCTGGGATTTGTAATTGTGCCCAGCAAGGATGAGCACCCTAATCCCACTGACCTCAATCTCAATCCTTTGGTAAGCACCAAGCATCCCTTCCCTGCTCTATGTTCTTAAAATCCCTGACAGAAGCTGCTGCATGAAGTTGTGGTGGATAAATTGAGGTTAACCACTCTCTGGGATTCCTGTGGACAGAAATGGATGGACAGAATTAATTCCCTGTTAGGGATAAGCAATGCATCTTTGTGCTGCCTCCATCAACCCTTGGCTTGGAAGAATAACCCTGGAAGGTCTTGTTTCCCTATCCTGTGGGCCAGGTTGTGCCCAAAGACCAGCAGAAACATGGAATTTTTGCCTGTTTTTCCCCAGCCCAGGACTAAGACACGGCAAAGACCAAATCTGTGCTGGACACTGAGAGCATCAAACCATCTCTTACACATGGGCTGCCCAAGACAAACGTGTTTCGTGGAGCTGAGTGAAATTCCTCGTGGGATTTGGGTTTTTTAGAGTCCAAATGCTACACTGATGCACACTCAGCAGAGTAACAAGATTAACAAGCCTGAAGAAAGGCAAAATAGAGTGCTGTGACATCCAGATAGGAGAAGTGATTGCACACAGACCCCATCAGCAGCACTGTGGATTCACTTTAATGCACTAGAACTCCAGTTACTAAAATCCAGTCCTAGATGGGAATGGCCTTGAATTTAGAAAACAATCTTGTTCTCTTTCTGACCCATACAAATGAGGCTTTCACACAATTCCTGCATTGAGATAAATAAACAAGCGTTCTCCCAGCTTTCTAAAGGCAAAGGGCAGAAATTTGTGCTTTATATTAATTCATTCTGGAAAAAAGCAAAATTTTTAAATGTCACAACGCTATGTATTTATTCATATGTAATCCAATTTCTCAGATTCTTATTTGTGCAGAATTTTTGAGTAATTTCTTTTTGAAGAAGAGGAGCAACATTGCATCAAATCCTGTGGCAGGTTCTGTGTTTGGGGCATCAATTCACTGGATGAGCCTCAGTGAATTGCACAAAAAAGTGAAGGGATTTGGGGTTTTTTGGGGGGAGTTTCTTTGAATAATGGACCCAAATAATGTTCTTTGCTCACTGATTCATCATAGACTCTTGACTACCCAATGTATCAGGTTCTCATTTCACCTTGGTTTCATATTAACATCATAAAAAGTACCAAAAATATCATCCATTGCTCTGCAAAGGTGTGAACTTCGTTATTCTTATTTGATCAAGCAGCATTAACCTTGATTTTTTTCTATTAGGTCAGTTTGAAAATTCACCTTGCTATTCAAAGGAAAAGGAGAGGAAGACAAAAAAAAAGGAAGAAAACAAACAAGCATCTTCTCTTTCATAAGTTAAGAACCAACAGTCCATTAAAAGGAAACATTTTCTTTGTTCAGGTGAATTTGACTGCAGTACCTAAGGGAGAGAGCAGTGAACAGCCAAAAATGTTCTTCCTGTCCCAAGGTCCCACAGCATCAGTGGATTTGAAGACCTTGTTCCTCTGTACTTCTTCCTCACAGTATCTTTGAAAAGTTCTTGACTTCCAAAGAGCTATCTGTGTGTCCTGGAATGTGATTTAAAATACAAACCCATTAAAAAGTGACAAATGATCCTCAAACCTCGGACCTTCCTGCATGTGGTGTTTCTAATGAGATTTTGGGCTTCCTAAAGCAAGAACAAAAAAAACCCACTTATAATTCCTGCCCCAGACATTCCGTGATGGCCAAAGACATCAACCCCATGTCTGAACTGATGATTACAATTTGTTGTTTGCTGTAAACAACAGCTTATGGCTTCACCAGAGAGCAGCTACTCCAGGTGAGTTACAATGGGATTTGGATAGATGACCACTGTAGGGAAAAGTCTGAGGGTAAACATTCATTTACATAAAAAGATCAACAGAAAAACCAGTAGTTCTTTTCCACTCCCCTCCTTTCCTGACTCTTCCATCCCCCTCTCCCTTCCTCAGCTTGGTGGGAAAATTGCTGTACAACCAAAATCCACAGGCAGCTTCAGCTCCTTCCCCTCTCTCTCTTGACCTTTTCACAGTTCTAAGGGTTATTTAATGAGCTTAGAAAAATAATGCATCAGTTAATGGCAGAATCCCTGGAAGGGCAGCATTATCGAGATTCCCTTTCCTCCTCCTCACCCTCACTGGAAGTCCCATCACCCTCAAAGCTCCACTTGCAGTTTTCTTCCTTGCATATTTAAAAACCCCTTTAAATTAGCACCACTTTATAGAATGGAGAAAGAGATCAGTGAGAGGCCTGGAAAGGAGCATTTAAATGTTTTGCTGTGGAAAAACATGGTCACAGAGGCTTGATCAGGTTAGGCTCGGGAGAATGAAATGTAATTTCTTTACCATCAGGAGACAGCCACACTATTATATCCCAAAAAAGAGGCCACGATCCATTGTGAAATAGAAGGGTGATAGAATCACCTGTGGCCAAAAGATTGGTACCACTTCACCCCTGCTATAAACAGCTCAGCAATCCAGGTAAAATCAAGACAATTTGCTGTAATAAATCTAGACTCCATTTCTAGGAACTGGAAGTCAATAATTCTGCTCCTTCTCCAACAGAGACAAAACCTACCTCCCACGGGCACTCTGCACAAGCCATCCTTCTTCCCAAAATTAAACCTCCCGTGATTTCCTGTGACACCTGAGCCCATGTTATAATTCAATGCAGAATCCAGAGACTGCACACAGTTAAGGCAAAGTATCTGTAGCAGCTGAACCCACCTTTTCAAATGTTTTTGGGCCTTAAATGCAAAACAAGGCTGGCTGTGAGGACACCTCACAAAATATCAGCAAAACCTGATCTAAACCAGAACTGAGCCTGCAGGATTGTGCATTTGCCCTCGCAGGTAATCTGTGATATCGTTCAGGCACTCCATGTAATAGCCTTAAAATAATCACCCTTCATCTCAGAATTAATTGGGCCTTTCCATTTGCAGGGTCAGCTGTTGTATTTTAAAGATCTGAGGAAGCAGGAGTGGATATGAACCACCTCAGACCTCAGGTGAGCCTGAGGAGAGACACCTGGGAGCTGATTGAACACACCCGAGATCTGAGTCACACCCTGGAGGAGGCTCTTCACATTAATTAAAGGGTGTCCTTTAGTGTGATAAATCCCAGGGCTAAATACCTTCATTTAGTGTCTGTTTTGGTGGGAAGAATCTCAGGTTTTCTCTCCCCTGGAAGGGCTTTGCTCTCTCTTCAGACTTTGAGTCACCTGCTTATATTTTTCAGCTTGAATTTAATCGTGGCTTGTTGACGTTCATTTCTTCTTGTGTCAATGTTACCCTTGAGTTTAACAAATCATCTCCTTCTCTGGCATTTTGAGTCCTTCTGTTCATCTTTTTCACATACCCCTCAACACTCTCTGTTTAGCAACAGCAGTTGTTTACTTGTCTTAAAAATTCCAGTCTTTGCCTCTCCATCCACTTGATTATCCCATCAGTCCTTCCCTGTTCCCACCCTTCTCTGGATTAGTCTCCATTAGGCAGGATGTCTGGAACTGTACCTGGCATTACAGATGAATCTGCACCAGGGTCTGATACAAAAATATTTCCATTTCTCTTGCTTTATTAGACACACGTAGCCCGAGGCATCTTAAAATTTGTCTTTTCTGCAGTTCCATCACTTCCTGAGAGCTCAGCAGATCCTTCTAAGCTTGTCTGATGTCTCCAGGTACTCCTCAGGCTCATAAACTTTGTTTTTCCTACACAGATTTCTCAGGTCACTTGTCCAATGCTCATCAAGACTCTAGCATGAGCAAATTCCACCCAGTTTATACCAGTTTTCTGTAACAACATCCATCCCTGGTAATTTCTATCAATATTCTATTGATGACAATGTGAAGTTGGATCAGACAAGAGTGACGCTTGAAGAATTTCACTATTAACTATCCCCACAGAAATACTTTCCTTCTTGGAGAAATTCTCTCTGTAAACTCTTTTGATCAGATTTAACTTCACCTACCTCTGCCCTAATGAGAATTTCTCATACTGCATTGTCTCAAATGTTTGTGGCTTATTTGGACACAGATCTAAATTACACCAAATGGATAGAAATTAGTTAACTTATCAAAGCAAGATACCACACTGTTCTCTCCTGGTCTTTTCCCAGAAATTTTGTTGTGATCCATCTGACACATCTTTTAATGACTGCCATTCCAAGCTGTTTTGCAAATGCCAGAGGTCACACTAATGGACTTGCAAATGCCTTGATAATTTTTTTTCTAAACATGTGTGCTTACAATTCTTCCATCAAATAATATCAACCTGCTACTGCACCACCACTCTGTAAGAATGCTCTTCCAGAAATCAGAAACAAAAGCAGCTTGTTCCTCTCATTATCATCACATCAAGAAGTTCGAATTTTACTTTTACCTCAGCTAGAGTAATTTAAATGCCCATAAACTCCTTCCCATTCACACCCTGCCTTTATGCCGTGGTCATTATCAACATCCTTACTGAAATGGAAAGAAAATTATTCCTTTTGTTTTGAGGACAAATGCAGATCACTTTCAAACTTGGTCCCATTCTGCCTGCATGGTGTCAGTGCTTCTTGTCTCATTATGAACTCCTTATTACTATGGGTAAGGAATTTCTACTGTTTGTTTTAATTTCCTCTACAAAGAATCTCCTTCGCGAGGAAATTAAAACCTTGACATTTTACAAGTCTCACTTTATCTCCCCAGCTCATCTGAGATGTTGTTCTTATTGCTGATCAGTCCCTTTCTTTATAGATTTACTCATCACCCAAGCGGGTATCTGGAAAACTTTGATTTTTCTGTTGTCACAGGACATTTCTCCTTTTGACTTTCTGAATCCACCTTGTTGTCTGACGGTTTTAATCTTGAGAATTGCTCAGGAGATTTTGTTTTATCCCAGAATTTCCAGCAATTTCCCTTGTGTCAATGTAACCAGGTACATTCAGAAATATTAATAGAATTACTTCTAGAGTCAGGAGGATAACATTATTTCTCAGAAATTCTAGGGGAGGGAAAATAATAGTGATAATAATGATAATAATAGAGCTACTCACTCTAATCAGAAATTCAGGTGCCGCCCAGGGCATTGAGTGAGGCTGGAGGGATTTCTCCTGTGTACCCAAAGGGTGGACACTGTGACATTGGTCAAGTTGATCTGAAAAACATGATTTTGACTATAGAGGTCAGATTTGCTCCTGTAAAGTGAGAGCAAGCAGATATACATTCATTCATTCATTCATGAATTACATAAGTTTACCCAAAATAAATTTGCAGCATGTGGAGCAAAGGATTTTTTTCCCAGTGTTATGTGCAGAGATGAATCTCACTTTAGCAGATAAAGCCATTTCTGGCCTCTTGGTCTTAAACTAAAATACACATCTAAGAACTAGATTTAAATGTGTTATCATCTGGGAAAAACCTGAGATCCACACTAGATTTTAATTCAGACCTTATGGATCTGAATTTCCATTCATTTTTTACTCTTTAAACATGGTTTACAGCCAGCCCACTGCCCCATAACCCATTTTACTTCACCCTCCAGTATCTCCTTTATTTTAGGACGCAGAGCAGCACCCTCCCCACTCATCCCCTCTCATTTTTGTGTTTTCTGGGTGTTCCTATGGAATTCTTGCAGTGGATATTTAGAATATGCCTTGTCATTCATCCTTCATAATCATAAAATCAGTACTATTTGATGTACAGATACACAGCATCTGCTCACGCCACGAAGGGCGCATCCTGTAAGGACTGGCAGCTGAATTACCTGGGGGTTCCTCCTCCTTAAATCCTTCTGCTATGAAATTCTCATCTGCAGGCTGCAAAGGGGAAACGACAGAGAGAAAAGAAACAGCTTTTCCCTGTCTAAACTTTCTGAGGAGTCTGTCGTGCTAAGTACTGGCCTGTCTCCTCTCGTTTGTGTTAACAGTGTCTAAATCACTCTTTCAACTCACTGCCTTCCACGGGAGGAGCTGAGGCAGCAGCACAAATGGATCCTTAAGTACAAGGAGCTGGAGAAAGCTATTTCCATACATACTTGGAGGTAAACACAACCAAAAAAACCCCCAAACTAAAAGGAACAAAAAAACTCCTTTTAGCTTCATGTTTCCATATGTCACTTCCATTAGTGCGAGCCCAGAAACACTCCCAGCCCTTTTTTCTTGCACTAAGTACATCTCAGAAGAGCTTTAAAACTGGTCTTAATCCTAATATTAAAAAAATAATAACCTGGAAAGAAGCTTTTTTTTTACCCACCAGTGGATGTGGTGGTGCTTTAGATGCACCTCTTATGGGTTCCTTGCTCTGATCTCAGAATGAACCGCATGAAAATTAAAGCACAATGGAGGAGACACAAATCTGAGTTTCTCTAGAGGTCCCCTGGCCCTTTAGGTGTTTTTCTGGGATGCACCTGGGAGGAGCTGCCCTTGTCCCCACCTTTATTCCAAACAGTGTAAAGAGGAAAAGCTGTGTCACCCAGGGCTGTGTCACCCAGGGCTGTCACCCCAAAGTCCTTCATCTTCTTCCCATTAACAAGGGAAAAGAAAGCCATGAATGGGTCAGCAGCAAGCTTTGGGACTTTAATTTGGCCACTAATTCCATCCAGCTCAATTGCAAGGCAAAGAAAAGAAACCCAAGGCTGCTGCAGCCTCAGGTGCTGTGTGGCACCACTCTGTGTGCCTCTTGCTGCTGGGAGCTCCCACTTTGGAGTGACAGACACCAAAAAGGACACCAAGGCTGCCTACAGGTGCTCTTGCTAAAATTGCTTTCATTTAGAACCATTTATCAGTGTTTTCACACTATTTTTCAGCCACTCTCCTCAGCAGCTCTGTGCAATGCAAATCCCTCCAAGTCATCACCTGAGAAAATATAATGCACGAGGCGGGGAAATTCAATTACATCAGGCTGGCTGTGCCAGTCCCAGCTTTTTGCTGGGCTTCAAAGAGGGAGGGATAGCAGGGAGACAGATTTTGGAGGCTCGAGTGTGCAGTAATTTCTGCTGCTGATCTCTCAGAGGCAAAGTGATTTCCAAGTTTGCCCAAGACGGGGAGAATTTAACTGCTGGGATATGACCCATTGCGAAAGCTGAAACTTCATTTCAGTCCCACCTGAGCTCACTTTTGAGGACTCTCATTTGGCAAATTTCACCCTTAAACTCAGCTCAAAGTGTTCAGAGATTAAATTTAAAACAGTTCTTTGATTTGAGGTTGGAAGGGTTTAAAATATCTTCAGTCATAGCACCAGGGCAAGTAGGGAAATGGGCACATCTGCCTTATCTGTCATTGCACCCAGGTAAGTAAAAGTTGTGAAAGTCACAAGTTCTCTCTGCATATGTGAAATTAATCCCAGAAAGTTGAAGAGTAGAGAGAAGTACTCAGTATTATATCAGCAATATGCATTAGCTGGATCTGATCAGCCCTGCAGCCATACACTCAACTATAACCCTACAAATTGGCAGGACTCTCACTTCCTTACCACTGCAGGTATGTAAGGGACTGTCATGAAATTCCGGGGCAGAGCTGTGATCCTGGTGGAGTTTCCAAAACCTGCAAAGTCCCTCTTGTGGTATTTTCCTAACTCAGGACCTTCAATATGCAGTAAAGCTGTCTCTCCCATGACACTCATTACACCCCAGTGCAGTCCTGTGGCACACTTCAAACTGTTTTTTTTTATTCAGAATACATATGTACGCATAGATACATTTCCACCCCCCCACCCCCCCGTCCTTTGAGTAATTTTTTTTGTTCCAGCAAAATCAGAACAAGCAGAGCAGCTACAAATATCTCAGAAGCTTTTAGCGAGCAGGCAGCAGCCCACACACCAAGCTGCTTGGAGAGAAAAAGCTGGCAGGGTGAGACTGAGATGCATCTTCCCCACGGAGGGGTGGAGCTGGGAGCAATGAGGCTCTGTGTCCTGTGTCACTGATTCCAGACCTGTGGGAACAGCTCTGGCCATGGCTGAGTCCATCCCCACCTCGCTGGAATGGCTCTGTGGGGTTAGACAGGGAAAGGGACTGGTGGGAAAATAGCATTTGGCTTCCAGTGTGTGAAAACAAGGAGCTGGCAGGATTTGCTGCACAGACTCAGGGTGACTCTGGGAGCATCCTCTGCTTCTGCTGCCATGGGACCAGGCAGTCAGGAGCCTCTGGCTTGGGGATCCATGGCCAAAGTGGATTTCAGCAGCTCATCCGAGAAGCTGCAGCTGAAACGTCTTCTTAATTAAAGCAATGGACCCTTTGGCACTAATACAAGGAGGAAGGAAGACCTGTTGGGGAGGTACAGAGGGGGCTGTGAAGGTTATTAGAGGGGTGGAGCAGCTCTCCTATGAAGAGAGGCTGGGACAGCTGTGGGTGTTTAGCCTGGGGAAGAGAAGGCTCTGGGGAGACTTTACAGAACCTTCCAGAACCAAAAGGGACTCCAAGAGATGGAGAGGGGCTTGTGACAAGGACATGTGTAGACAGGACAGGAGAGATGGCTTCACATGGCTTCACGCTGAGAAAGGGTGGCTATAGACGGGACATTGGGAAGGAATTCTTCCTTGTAAGGGTGGGGAGGCTCTGGCTCAGGGTGCCCAGAGAAGCTGTGCTGCCCCTGGATCCCTGGCAGTGTCCAAGGCCAGGCTGGACAGGGCTTGGAGCAACCTGGGACGGTGGAAGGTGTCCCTGCCCATGGCAGGGGTGGGATGGGATGAGATGATCTTTAAAGTCCCTTCCAAACTGTTCTGGGATTCTCTGATTCTGTAACAGCCCAGCTGCATTCCAGGGAGGAACCTCCTTGGCTGAGCCTTGTGCTTTGTGCCTCTGCTTTATTACCTAACAGCAGTCCAGAACCTCAGACTTTGAAACATCTGGGATAACCTCTGATATCTCCTGCCAGGAGCTCCCCCAGCCAAGCTGCTGGTTTATTCTACCTGCACCTCCCTCAAGTGCAAAGTCCTATTTCTCCTATCCATTACCTTGGATAAATATTGGAAGAACAGCAGGCAGAACAACATGCTCCAGGAGGGAAACGTGGTCAGCCTGGCATCCTAAGGATCATTCTGAATTTTTAGGCAAGAAAACTTCTCTTTGAGTCCATGGTGAGACAAGAATTGGCCTCACCTGCAGAAATTCAAGGACATTGAGGTGTGGCTGCATTACCTACTCATGACAAGGTTTAAACAGCTGTTTAATTTTAGGCTGATTCTCAGAATTTGCACAAGAGCCCTTTTATAAGAGGTGCTTTCCTGGGCTGAATGTCAATGCATGAACAGCTAAATAAAATCAGTGTGAGGGAGAGAAGAGAATTCTCTGTAGGGAGAAAAGTTTTGGAAAAGCAGATGTAAAGGATCCACTGCCTGACGCTAATATTCCACTTTGGAAAGCCAGTTTATTATCCCTGAGGAACTGAATATTCTGTTATGGAAAAGCAGTTGTTTGAATAAATGTGTGTGAGGGAAAACACACAGACACACACAACTCTCACACATGAGATATTGATTCAAACTGTATTTATGATTCCTCAGACCTTTAAGAAATTGATTTTGGACTACTCTCCCTTTTTCTGTCTCACTCCAGCTGAAAATCAAAGCGCAGAGTAGGATCCCTTAAAGAATTTTTTTTCTGATACAGGAAAAGAAAGAAAAAAAAAGATTTTTTTTTTCCCTAAAGTTTGTTTGGAAAGAAAAAAAAAAGGCCTAAAAATCCTGTGGATTTGGTGTTCAATATTCTGTCAACTGACTTTTCAAAGAAACAGAAAACTTAGAAATGACATTTAAAAACAAACAAGGAAACAAACACAGCTCCTCTTCTTTCCTTCCTTTTCAAGTAAAGTACCATATTTATTTTCAATAACTTCAGACAACTACCTGATTTTGCAATTCTCTTTCTCTCTCACCAAACTCTTCCCTGAAATTCAGTGTTCTCATTAAGACATTTTTTTTTTCCAAGAGACTCACACAAACTAAAAGTTACAAAACAGCCCCTGTGCCAGCCATCTGCATTGGCACATATCTGCCAAGCTGAATGCAGCCTGAAATTCAGGCTTTGGACCTAAATAAACAATCCGTCTTTATTAGTCAAAGCACTCGAGAGTTTGCTCAACTTTGAGCACAGGTTTCCAAAGAAAGACTGCAATTTTGCTGAGCTTTAAATGTTCTGACAGTACCTGCTTGTGCTTGGAAGGAGTTTGTCCTGCCTGCTGGTGTCCAGGAAGACCTGCATTAATCCCAAGGCACCATAAACTCAGCCTCCAGTGTGTGACCACAGAAAGTGTTCCTTGGGCATGGGAAGATGTGTCACATGAGGATAAATTTTCAGGGATGAACCTCCGACTTCCTCCAGCTCCTCCCATCTTTGTCATTTTCATCACCCCCTGTGCTTCCTGCCCAAGTCAGTGTCTTCCCCATCCAGGGGATCCAGTTCATTTCATTCCAAGCACCAAGCACCAGCTAATTATAAACCAAACACAAATTAAACCCATCTTCCCATCCTCCCCTCCGAAACCCCTAATTGCCCATTACCCTGCATTGTGCTCTGACACAAAAGTAATTCTACTAAGTGGGGAGTTTTGTTGTTGTTTTTTTCTTTCATAAAAACTGTTAATTCGCTATTAAATCTCTTGTTGAAAGACTAATAGCTTAATGAATGCATTAAACGTGCAAATTAGGGTTTTTTTACTGCATTACTTCGCGGAAGATTGAAAGGGTCCCATACATCATCGTTGGCTCAGTAGGATTTAATGAGGCATTAGACCATCCTCTGTCTTGGAGGCCAGACGTGTGAATGATCCCAGAATTGTGCAGGCAACACTTGTCCCAGGTCCCTCTCCTGCTAGGGACATATATTTTCCCCTTGCCTGTTTCTCCTCCCGTCACCGCTGATGTACGTGAAATAAAAATGTAGTTTCCAGATCAGTTTTATAATGAAAAGTAGCCCATTGCTGATGACAAATGTTGTTTACAGTCACTGGAAAAGAGGGTGGAATGGCGAGTGAATATATTAGAGGAGGAGAGGATGGCTTTTATATTCATTATACTGCCATTTTGGGCCTGCGAAGACACATAACCTTTCCCTCTCTCCCTCCATCATACAGTCACTTTCAGATGTCTACATTAAAATAAAAAGCTGCAGGCAGTGTGCTTTGCATTACCTGCTATCAATGAAGAAGACATTTTCCACCAGTCAACTAGAGCTCCTTGTGGGAATACTTTCCCCCTAAACACACTTACCGAGGTTTTCCGGATGCTTTCCCTCCTGTGCCACTCTCCAGGTGTCTTTCCTGCTTGGCACAAAGGAAAACATGCATAGGACAACTAGGAAAAGCCAGAGAAAAATCCTGATCCTTGTCAGCCAGAAAGGAGGCTTGGAAAGGACTCCCCAGGGACGTGGTGGAGTCACCATCAGTGGGATTGTTCAGAAAATGAGTAGATGAAGCACTTGGGGATGTGGTTGAGTTGAGAAGGTGGAATTCAGTCAAAGGTTGGACTCGAGGATCTTGGAAGATTTTTCCAACCTTAATGATTCCATGATTATCCCATCAGGATGATACAGGACAGCAGCAACCATCAGTGCCTGCAAGAGAAGAGGGCAGCCTCTTCAGAGAGAATTATGTGGGAAGATTTTTAGACCTCTGGGGCCTGAAGTGGAAGTCACAAGTCTCATGTGCTCAGGAGAGAAATTAAATACCCCGAGCTCCACAAAAAATTGCATTTGAGGTGGGGAAAGCCTGCTGGGGGCCTTGGGTGGACAATGTTGGCAGAACCTTGAGTGTTTCCAGCATGCGACTAAGAAAACATGCTCTGGAGAGGAAGATTTTGAGTGTGGAGAGTGCAGATAGGAGCAGATTTGGAGGAGAATCTCTCCTCTGAGACTTGGTAGACTTGCTGCTGAGGCAGAAATGAAGACAAAAGGAGGATGGAGCTTGTGGAAGAAAGAGCTTTATCTTAGCAACAGCAAGAAAGAAACTGTTTATTTTGAGAAAAGTTAGAGAAATCAAATTCTAGGAGAGGGAGGCACAGTTTTAATACTTCTGGGGTTCTGTCTGTTAATTAACAGAGGAAGAGGTCTGTGGAGAGGAGGCTGCAGGACAGCCTTGAGCTGAGCTGTGCTGGAACAAACCCAGAGTCAGACAGGCTGGCACCCATCCCACCCTCATGTCTTTACTTGTAACTGCGCTGTGCCGTGATCAAAAGGCTGTCAGATGCTAATAAAGTCTTAATGCATCGTCTCTCATTCACACTGACTCATGTGAGACATCCTGGGCGTCCAAGTTTAGTGGGTCAGGTTCCTCAGCTCCTTCTGCAGCCAGCAAAGAAGGATTAGCTCGACCAGATTTGGAACAGATAAGTCAGGATCCTGGCATGATTTCCTTTTATTTCAAGTCTTTGTCTGCTGGTTTAACAAGGAGCTTTAGGGGTTCCAGCCAGTCATCTCAGACACCCAAGTCAGATGTCTGAGCTTAGACAGCAAACAGCTTCACAGGGCTTTGGGTTTTTTCCTATCTGCAAATCCAAGTGTTTGAAAAGCAGCAGGGCTGCCCTGCTGCAATTAATGGCTTGGGGTTAGGCTTTATCTGAGAGCCAGGAAGAGCCACAGGGCATGGAATCACCATTGCACCTGGATGTTCTCACCTGAGCTGGCTCCCTCAGCTGGCCTGGCAGGAATCCCATGGAAGGGGCATGTTAGGGAACATCAGAATGGAAATGAAGCTCTGGTTGTATGCAAATCTGCAGGAATGTGGCCACAGTGTCATCCCTAGTGCTTTCCAACCATGTTTATATTGGGTGGAACCTCCTCTGGTGTGCCTTGAAGCCAAAGCAGGAAGAGGGAAGCTGTCAGGCAGTTTCTTTCCCAGGGATGTGGCTTTTGGGCTATGGGATATAGGATATGGTGGTGCAAGGACTGGAAGAACTGATGTCTGCTCAGGAAACACTCAGGTTCTGCTGAGTACTAAGGATATGCCACATTTACCCCCAGGCCACTGCCACGTTCATTAATTTGTCAATTAATTGGAGGAGAGCTTCTGAGCAACATGTAGCCATCTAAAATTTAGGGGTTTAGTCCCAGTAAACCCAGAAGGTGAATCCAGAGGGTGACTGGAATCCGTAGCAGAGAGATTATTGCTCCCTGATATCTCTGGATATCAGAGTTGGTGTGAGAATAACCACTGTGAGGTGTATAATGCTGTGCACAGCTTTTGGAAAGATCCTGAACAACCAGACAAGATCTATAACTCCCAGATGGTGAATGAAAGGTGATGGATCTCATCCCACTGACACTGGAGAACACTTCCATTAGTGCTCTCTATTAATTCACAGAGTAAAATAATACCATCAGAAGTTGAGCTAATCTTTCTGCACCTCAAAAGATATGAAAATGTTTTACAGGTTATCAACAGAACTTACTGCACCCATAATTAGGAAATATTTTGCTTTAAAAGCCTGAGTGAATGGTGATTGTTACTCTTTAGAAATACTCTTTCTGAGGGGACAGAAGGCAGTCCAGGTCCCTCACAACAGAGCTGCTGAAAGCACACATACCCACACACAAAGAGCAGTGAAAACTCACAGGTTTTCAATGTTCACACCTATGAACATTGGTTCATCACACCTATGGTGATTTACAAACAACTCTTTTATTCAGAACAGTTAGGAATCAGAAGCATTCATTTAAACCCTAAAGAACCGTGAATATTTGTACCTGAGGAGCAGGTGAACGCCAACACGTGCTCTGTGGAAGAGGATGGGTCCCTGCCATTGCAAATAAACATCTCTGTGTTTGCACTGCCCATTGCCAGGGCTCCCTTTGTTCCCTGCACACAGCACTGCAGCAGAGTACAAGGTCAGTGGGAGACTGTGCTCCCATTGTTAGTGTCTGAAGAGGGAACATTTTATCCTTCACAACAAATCTACATACAGCCTATTGAATGAAATACAATAGCCTCCCTAAATTACTTCATCCATTAGCTGGATGCCTGTAAGAGAAATAAAACAGTGTATTTTTGTACAATCCATTATGGATTGTGTGGTAAACAACGTATGTTCATGGGGAAAAAATGTTATCTGGTCCTGAAAGCAGATGAATTTTGGTATTCAAAGGAGATGGGAGATTTCTTTAAGTATTACTTAGTATTATTTTAGGAAGCCTTGATGTAAAATATGAGTGCTGTATATTCACAAGGGAGAATCTCGGTTCCAAGGGGTCTGTGATTGGAGTTGGTTGATCCAACATGCACTTCTCACCTTGAAAGAGAATATCTGGGTGCAAACAGAGCTGGGGGCCCAGAAGGGAAGAGGTTGGGACAGATATTTTCCTTTCTCTTCCTCTTTTTTTCCCCCCTCCCCCTCAGACTCTGCTGATGCAGCTTCCCTTTTCCTCCTCAGTATTCCCAGTCTCCCTCCAAACCCAGGACTCAGCTGCCATTCCCCAAAACATGATGTGCAGGTGACACTTCAAGGATGTAATCAGAAAATGTCGCGGGGGATGGAGGAGCAGGAGATGCTGACACAGACAAACCATTCTATTTTAAGCCAGCCAAGTGCATGCTTACTCCCGGTCCTCAAATCAGCAGGGCTGCCTGCTCTGGAGCCATGAATCTTCCCAGTCTGGCTGGGGGGATTGGACTTCCTTCCCCTTTGTAACAGCATCCAGGGTATGCAGGAAATGGTCAAGGATTTCTGCAGTGGGAGTTGGGGCAGCTGGAGGGGCTGGAAGGGTCTGGCTGGAGCAAGAAATGGATCTCAGCATCATCGAGGCTGTGACAACAGAATGGATCTATCTGGCAAGTCGAGGGCAATTCATGAATCTCTTGAAGATGTCACTGAGGTGACAGTAACTGGCTGAGAGCTCTCACATCCTCCAGACATTTCCTGTTCATAATTTGGGCACTCGCCATCACCGAGGCTTTGACCTGTGAGAAAAGCTGCCCAGGGAAGTGGTGGAATTACCCTGGAAGTGGTCCAAAGCCATGTAGATGTGGTGCTTAGTGGATCTGGCAGTATAAGGTCCATGGCTGGACTTGGTAATCTTAGAGGTCTTGTCCGGCCTTAATGATCCTGTGATTCTAAAGCACCACTGTGGGGCCAAGGAGAGCTGGGACTGGGCTGGCACTGGGGCCACTCCTTCCCTTCTCGTGCCATGGTTCAGCTGGAGAAGTGTGTGCTCCATGTTTTGGAGCAGACAGCAAGTGATTATAACTTCCTTTATAGGAAGGAAGTCAGATATTTGCATTATAAACATATCTGTAGTTGGGCAATGTTTCCACCATTTCGTGTGCCCAGA
This sequence comes from Grantiella picta, assembly GCA_013397955.1. NCBI lineage: Eukaryota > Metazoa > Chordata > Aves > Passeriformes > Meliphagidae > Grantiella > Grantiella picta. The sequence continues at coordinate 243,903 of VZRM01007521.1, read as the reverse complement.
GATTCCATCAAAACAGGAGCCCAGAGTGGCAGAGAAGCTCCCTGTGACCTGTCAGTCTTTACCTTGATCTTCAGAGCACCTAATCCTGCAGAGCCACCAATTTTTTTGCCTCTTTTATTCGGAATTCAAAAAGCATAACAAGGAAAAGGTGCTTGACCTTCCAAACAATGCACAGAAGAAACTCTTCAGAGTGGAGGTAGCTCAGACCTGGCCCCAGTCGTGCTGGAGCTGATGCTGCTGGAGGGCAAATTGTTTGCTTTACAGCACTCAGGTATGGTGTCACCAGCTATTACGTGTCCCTCCAGGTCTTTGACAACCTCTTCTAATTCCTAGAAAGAACAAAAGGGGATGTCCTTGCAGGGAGGATGGGATAGGAAGCAACCTAGGGATGCATTGTCATTATTTACATGCTCTGGACAAGGAGACTGTGGGGAGTAAACAAAACCTGAAGGAGGGAAAAACAGAATTATCACAACAGAGCTTGTTTCAAGGCCCCCAGAATGTGTGATTAGTTTTCTTATGGGTAGGAGATCAACGTGAACCAAATGTCACCCAGTGTGAGGCAGAAAGCTTTGGAATGATGAGCCACAAACCGAGACACAAATTCCTGGGAATCAGACATATCCCATAGTGCTGAGACACCTGAGTTTTGCTGAGTCTGATGCAGTTAAAACACAAAACAGGTAAAATCAGGAGGCAAACTCCCTGCTTGTTTATCAGAACACGCACAGTCCTTGGATTAGAGCTTGGCACTGCCAAGCCTTCTGCTGCCCAGGCTCTGCTGTACTGCAGGCTGCTCCAAGAACACACTGCTGGGAAACAATGCCACAGAGCGGGTGGGCAAACACTCATCCAGCTCCCAGGGCAGGAGGCAAGCATCCCACGGGCTGCTCTTGGCTTTGGAGCTGAGGAAGGCAGTGAATAGAGTCACTGGAGCATGAAATGCACCCCTCGGACTGCTGCTGCATTGACTTTCCTCCTCCTGCCCGTGAGGCTGTTGGATGGAGTCCGGGTTGAGTAAACTTTTGTTGGCCATGACCACCTGCGTCTCTTTTCTGAGCATCAGGAGCCCAAGCAAAGAGGAACTTCACTGTCAGCAAAATTCTTGCCATTTTTGTTGAACTGACTGAACTTTTAACCAAAATTTGTACACAAGTCACTATCAGTCACCATCCGTCCTATTCATCCTCTCACACATCCAGTCTTGGATTTGCTAAGAGTTGCCCTTCACTTGCCACCTCCTCTCCAAAATGCTTCCATGTATCTGTTAGGAAATTCACTGGGAATATCCCCCTATTTAAATCTCGTGTCTCAGATTCAAGTCTTTGTTCAAACTTCCCTCTTAATTAACAGAGTTTTCTGTATGACTTTACAGTCATGTTTGTGCCTCCAGCTTGTTTCACCACCCTCAGCCCCTCTCCAATTTCCATGAATCAAAGGAATTTCCACGGCTTCACCTTCCCAAGAGGCAACTTGTCTCCTGAAGCTTTTTCCACTGCCCCAGAATCATCTCCCTTTCTGTCTCTTTAGATCTATTTTTTCTGCTGCTAACTCAATTAAAGCCTCTCTGGGAGACTCACGAGCAAGTCAGTGGAGTGACCAATGGCAGGATGAGTTAGAGTGAGGTTTGGGGTGAGTAGATCCATGAGGCATTGATAGGAAGGCAGGCTTTGATGTTGGGAAGCTGGAGAGGCACAATCCATCACTCTTCACTTGGGATCATACATTTAAGGTGCCAGTGTTCCCACTGCAGTCCTTACAGATCCAGAAGATGCCCAGGATTTTAGCTTCTCTATTTTTCGTGTATCTGTAGTTTTAGTGTGTGGCTCTGGACTCCATATAGCATGCTGAAACTCCTGTTCCTGGCATTTGTTAGACAAAACAATTCCTCTAAGTTGGAAATCCAAGGAAACTTTGCTGCCTCAGAGCCCTAAAATATGTAAACAGCAGTGAATTGGGGGTAGCAAACTTGGGGTAATTGACATCATCACTTGAAAATGTAATTGGATAGTTAAGGCTCAATGTGTTAATGGACAGAACTTATAAAGTATGAAAAACTCATGACTTGGGGTCCAGTTTGGGTGCAGCCTCTGGAGTCTCTGTCCACTCTAAATGTACCTAAAGGCCTTTAATGATTCTAACTGCTTTTTATTCTCACTTTGTCTAGCCTCTGTTTTAGGTAAACCCTGTTCAGACATCTCAGCCAACACCCTCCAATTGCTGAGTGCACTGGAGATCTCCATCAGGAACTGACCAGGGAGATCCTTGGGCCATAAATCCCACCCCATCCACTTGGGCATGGTGTCTGTCTGGGAAATGAGCTCATCTGTATGGTCTGTACAGGCTCTTCTCTCAATTCCCCTGCATCTGCATCTGTTCCAAAAATAACAGCTAGCTCCTCTGCATTTTGTGATTGTGCCATCCTAATTAAAACAAATTCCAACCTCCAAACAGCAGTGGTGGGAGCCCATCAATTTTATGGATGAGAATGGACAAATATTTTTCCCAAATTATCTTTACTCCAGGTTTCAAATGGGTCTTCTATTCAATTTGGTTGCTGTGGGAACAGCCATGATGTCAGACCTGGGAGATGTGACATCACTGAGGAAAAATCACACGCTGGAGGAGGCAAGAGGAAAAAAAGAAGTAAACAAACATATTTATGCATAAATCCTCCTGCTGTGAGGAACTGGAATCTCCAGTGGTAATTTACCACACGTTTCTAATGTGTTTGTTATAATATGTTTCTTAATTCTATTTTTCCTTCGATTCTGGCTGGATGGGAAGGTTCATCAGGGCTGGAACAAGCAGGGGAAGCATATTGAGATGAGCATTACAGATCTGCCGTGGTTTATGGTTTGTTCCCAGCGACACACGGTAAATAAAACAAGCACTGATTGAGTCAGCTGCCTTCTGGGTGTTCATTTGCTGGAGTGTGAGGAATATTAATGCTAAGAACATCGGCATGCATCAGGAAAGGTAGGAGGAGGCAAGCAGATTACCCCGGCTTAGGGGTATTATACACGCATCTGCAACTTCCAAAGACACAGAGAGGAAACATTTCTGTGGGGTTTTGTCTCTTATCTTCTTACAGTCTTATAGATTTTGGAGATGCACTGCCCTGGAGTTTTAATACTCGGAGTTTTCAGGCGGGATCGTGATTTTTTTTTTTTTTTTTTTTAAATCCTCCCTTTTTACAGGCGGGGGGGAATAAAGGCAAAAAAGCAAGCGCTGAGTTTCATCAGGATAAAGAAAAAGCAGATTCCAAGAGAAGAAAGAAGAGATGAAAAAGAAAAGTTTGATTAAAATCCCCTCTTGTTCCGTATGTTTGATGTAAATATCTTCACACCTTTCTCTTTCCCTTTGCAACATCAGCAGAGGGTTCAGCCCGTCACCAGGGGATTGAGTTCCAAGCTCAGGGCTTTGTAGTTGCTGCTGCTCTTGCTGCTGTTGTCTAAAGGGATTATAAGCCTTTGTAAAGCTTGTGTTAATACCCTGGAGGGGAAAAATGAGTTTCCAAATAACCTTTGTTGTGCATCTCCTGTCTGAGGTACCCCAGGAAAGGAAAAATCAGGAAGTGTTTTGGTTTCACGGGTAGGTCATTTAAAGTTCACAGTCAAGGTCTGCAGACTTTCTGACCTGCAAGTGCAGAGATGCTCCTCGTCCTTGTGCTGCTGACACCAGGAGCTGCCAGGAATAGCAATGCCCTCCTCTGTTCACCTGGAAACATGTTCAGTTTGAAACTGGATTTTTAAAAAATGCCTGAAAGAGCTGTATTGGGTGCTCAGCTCCCAGCACATCCTTCAGCAACGTTTGGACACTTTACATTCCGTACCATCTTCAGAAAATCCCAGCTCAGGATCCAACTCCACAGCTTCAGGCTGACTCTCTGTCTCTTTTCAAACCTTTTTATTTTTTCCCTGCGCTGCAGGAGGATTGGTTTTGAGCCACATCTCCACGTTTCCCTTCAGAAGCCGTGAAGGTGCAGAGCTGTTTGGTATTCAGGGAGCGCTGGAGGCTGAGGGTCATTCGATATTCCAGCGTGAGGAGTGGGTTGCTCAGTATTCCAGCTGTGTGCTGGCAGGGCTGTGCAGCTGGGGATGGCTCAGCATTCCTAAGGTGTTCTCCAGGTGCTTCAAGGCTGCCAGGGAGCACTTGGGCACTGGCCAAGGTGAGATTCCCTCAGTGCTCACAGCTCTGTCCCCAGGAAGGGCTGGGGACAGGCAGCCATCCCATTCTCTGCTGGGACAGTAAGAAAGAAAGCCATGGTCAAAGGGAAAATTATAATGGAGAGGAGAGGGAGGGAGAAGTGGGGAAGAGGAGAAGGGAGAGAGATGAAAGGGCAGTGCTTCAGGAGATGAGACCTCAGAGCTCTCAGTGGGTACTTTGCAGGAGCCACATTTAGGTTTAAATTAAAAGGGTGAAGGCAATGCATTCCATCGTTCTGAGGCTGGCTTAAGAACCCCGAGCAGAGCTGCATGATACACTCGATGGCACATTTTGTCCGTTGTTGGTCAGTGCTTGGTTCTGTGCTGAAAGGTTCACCCCACAAACACTCAGGATCACAACAGGAGCTGGGAAAAGCCAAGGACCGACCGGGAGAAATGCAGCGCCCTAAGCTGGCTCCTCACAGGATGTCACAGCCATCAGCCCCATCCCTTAGAGGGAAAAAACACCAGTCCATGGGAGAGGCTGTTCAGCCCCCTCCTCAAACGGAGAAGGTTTGCAGTCAGCAGGGCTGTGGGACTCACTGCCAGACACAGGGAAGAGCATTTTAGGATTGCACAAAACTTTGTCAAAATCTTTCCTAAATAAATTGGTAGAAATTCTGACATGTTGTGCTTGAGGAAAGCACAACTCTCCCATTAGTGTTTCTTTTTGTCTGAAGTTATGACAATTTCAGAACAATATTGAAACACAATAATGACAATTAACAGATTTTTATTTTTTTTTTATTATTCACTCAAATAATTTTTTTCTTACAAATCAGCCACTACCAATTTTGCCTCTTCAGAACAACACTCAGATTGTGGACAGAGAAAAAATTATCCGAGGTTTTGGACAGGAAAAAATGTTTCCAGCACAGTCCTTTTCATGAGGCCATCTGCTCTTTCGTTCCCAGGTATGGTTTTGAAGGAGTCATGTGCCAGCTAGTACAGAAGACAAGCCAGCTCTGTGTGCAGGTACTTCTGAGGATGGCTAGCACAGGGCTGAACAAATGGGCTGCCTATGGAAATTGGAGGAAAAGTTGTGTTCTGGAAAACCAAAAATGAAACTGGGCTCTAATGCCTGCTGGAAGGGATGTTGACTTCCCAGAGAGTGGAAGTGGCCTGGAGATAAAATGGAGATAAAAAATCAGTTAAACTCACCCTGCCTTGGAAAAGTGTTGTTCTATTTACATGGACATGTAGTGACAGGACAGCGAGCAATGGCTTTAAACTCTAAGAAAGTAAATTTATATGAGATATTGGGAAGGAATTCCTCCCTGTGAGGGTGGGGAGGCCCTGGCACAGGGTGTCCAGAGAAGCTGTGCTGCCCCTGGATCCCTGACAGTGTCCAAGGCCAGGCTGGACAGGGCTTGGAGCAGCCTGGGACAGTGGAAGGTGTCCCTGCCATGGCAGGGGTGGGATGAGATGGGCTTTTAGCTCTCTTCTACCCCAAACCACTCTGTGGTTTTATGAAATCTACTTCACAGTCTCCTCCTTCCCTTTGCCCCTTCCTGGAAGCCTTTGTATGTATCTTTTCTTTCTCCATCAACCCTTGGCCTTAAAGCATTAAATCAGAGGTCTCTGGATCTGCTACACCATGGAATTATTTAGTGAATCTAATGTTTATTCAAGATCCTTGATTCACTCAACCCACTCTCCAAAGGGATCTCTCCCAACATGCCCCCCAGTACTTAGCTATGAAAATTACATTCCCTTCCCCATGATTTTGTCAGTGCAGGGAATATCACAGCCTGCTTCAAAATGCTGCACTGTACTTAATGGTATTTTATGACACATTTTTCAAATCAAATTTAAAAGCATAACTGAGTGGAATTAAATTAATGCCGTCTGGTAATGTCAGCAGCACCGGAGCCGTGCATGGCTGGCTTAGCTCCTAAACCTCTGGCAGCTTCCTGGGACTTATTTCTGACTTCAGGGAAAGCGGGAATGCGGTGATGGAATTTTCTTTTTACATTGTGTCTATGGAAGGGAGTGTGTGGGAGTAAATAGGTGGCAGCTGAGGTCTGGGTAGAGTTTCCTAAATTTAGGTGTTCCTGGGTGAAGAGAGAATGGGAATTTAGGATATGTATCCACATGAGTTTTGGTGTGATGGCTTCATGTACAAGAGTTCTGAGAACATTCCTGCTCACAAAAGCTGGTGAAATCCATCCCAGCAATGAGCAAACCACTGTGCTGATTGTGACAATGATTCAAATGGCAAACTGTTGCCTCACCAAGCAGAATGCACAGTTTGTGCCTGTGTGTATTTTGTCTGTGGGTAGTCGGGAGAGCCTCCTAGCAGATTTGGAGCTGGAAAACTGTGAATACAGCAGTGCTCATGTAGGATGAGGGAAGAGTGAGCATGTGTGGTGTATGCAAGGCCATGGATGTGTGCAGATTCATGCATTTTGTGTCCACAGGTGTTGTACTGCTTATTCTAATAACACAGAGCCACCAAAGATCTGTTTGAGATGCTGTCTGTCTCCCCTGTGCACAACATTTGCCTTTTTCCACTTTCTGATTTAAAAGCAGCAATTCCAGCTTTTTTTTTTTTTTCCTGCACTGTGAAAACATCTCATAGTCATTTTAGCCAAAATAGATCACGCTTTCTCCAAGTCTCCACAGCACAGGATGTACTTCATCAGTACCCGGGAACATTTTTTTTTTTATTCCTCAATGACTTTACATTTCCTCACCCCATTCAAAGCCGTGTACTTGAACACATCGATTGTCTGGGCCTCTTTACCTTCCACACAGGCAACACTCGAAATGTTCCCTTCAGAGAAGAGGGAGAACATTCCTACTGACAGTGCTGCACTAGGACTGCACAGACCCAGGTGGCATCCAAATGAGCTCTGCTGGAGTGTTCCAGTCTCCTCTTGCCCTCACAGAACATTCAAGCTGCCATTGAACTTGGGGTCCCATTGTGGGGGGAGGATGGGCTCTGTTTCTCCTGATTAAATTAATGTAGGTGCAAACTGCCACCCAGCCCCCAGGACAAAACTGAGCTTGTCTGAAGTCTCCCTTCGTGAAACATAAATAAAATGTTGCCCAGAGGCTGCCCCTGGATCCCTGGCAGTGTCCAAGGCCAGGTTGGACAGGGCTTGGAGCAGCCTGGGATGGTGGAAGGTGTCCCTGCCCGTGGCAGGGGGATGGAATGAGATGATCTTTAAGGGCCTTTCCAACCCAAACCATTCCAGGATTTTGTAGTTCTATGATAAAATGACCACTGCTCCTTAGCGTCTCTTTTCTCTGTTTGCTTCCCACCTTTAAGGCTATAAAATGTGTATTCCTCCCTTTAGACAAGATCACAGAATCCCATATTGGTTTGGGCTGGAAGGGACCTTTAAGCCCATCTCATTCCTTCCATGGGAATCACACCAATCCCCCTGTCCCACAAAACTGTTCCCAGTGGTGACCTCAGCACCCCAAAGCCATGGTGATGTTCCCATTCCTCCCTGTGTGCTACAGGCTTTGGTATCTTCTGGACACTTTTGTGATGGAAACACTTTGAGGGCAGGGAATGCACTTGTACTGGTATGTGAGGCACCAGGGATATTTATGCTGCTCTATAAATAATAAAGCTCTCTTGGATTTACTTGGAGATGCAGGAGTACAGGAAGAGGGGAGTGTAATAAGGCAAGGAAACAAACAAAAGACAAACTAAAAAGCACCCCAAAAGGTCAATGAAAACTCATACTAAGCCTCTCTAAGCACGACAGATAATGATGAAGCTAGAGCAATTCTGAGATCTGTGAGATCCAAAAAGAGAAGGAAAGAAAAGAGATATTTTAAAGCTTCATTGTTTATTTTCTGCACCCGCTACAATAATATTTCCCAATATTTTTATTTTTTCTGTGTACCTTCCCTAAGCCTGGTTTGAACATGGCATTTCCCTGGGATTTCCAAAGGAGCGTTTGGAAGTTGAGAGCACCCCAGAACCTCCACATTTTTTTTTTAAATGTTGAAACAGAATGGCTGCACAACGATATTTCCCCCTTTTTTGGTTCTCAAACCTTGAACCCTATGCGAGGTTGAAGCAAAATTATAAACTATCCTTAACACCCAGGGGTTTAAACTGCTGGAATTCTGTACACCAGGCAGAGAGAAGCTCATTTCCTTAATTTAAGCATCGAGGTGTTCAACATCTGAAGCTGATGGGGCCTCTGCAGCAAGAGGCTCCCCTGGAAGATACCTCATTTCCCTCTCAAAACCAGCCTCTAATCTGGGTCAGCTCAGTCCTCTCGGGAGGCACCCACAGCACAGCCTGAAGAGAGATTGGGGTGATTATCTCTCCCTGCTGCACTTCTGAGGGGAAGGGAGATGAATCCCAGCCTCAGCAGCTATTCCATCCCTCTGGGTTAGGGTGCTTAGAACCGTCTCTCCTCTCTGCCAGCCTGAAAGCCTCCATCTCTCTCACCAAGAGACAATTTCATGCTCTTAAACAAAGTACTAAGGCATGAAAGCACAGTTCCAGTCTGTTCTTTCTGTAGGGCTGCTTAAAGAAAAGGGCCATGTGATGTGCATTGGATTGAGCTGAGGGGCTGACATTGGAATCTGGGAAATATTCCAGTAGACTGAGCAAGAGGGCTCTGCTCGGTGCCAGCATGAAAAGAGACAATTTTCATGGAGATGCATCCATTTACACCTGGTCTGCATTCGGCATGGGTAGAAGAGAAATTGCCCCTTGATCAGGGCATCTTTGACATATTGAGTTATCTCTCTCATGAGTAATGGAGTAAAGATGAGCACACCTTTGATATGTTAGAGTGGCTTCCCATAAATATTAAAGTGAAAGGAAACTTCATAGGCTTATGGGATGGAAGCACCTGCAATTCATCTGCACAGACTGCACTGAGGCTGAGGTGGCTGCCAGCTGCTGCCTTCCCTGAGGGGTCGTTAATAGCTCTCTCTGGGCTTTTCCTGCTTGCTTTTCTGCTTTTCCAAGGTCTTCGGGGATGGAAGGAAAACTTTGCCTTGCTCAGCCTCAATTTGTGGGGTAGCTGAGCTCTCAGAGCTCTTTCTGCTGTGCCTGGGGAGAATGTGAAATCTCCATCACTGGAGGCTTTTAAGAACACACCAGACAAGTTCATGTCTTGGAAAGCATTGATCTTCCTGACCCTACTGGAAAGCAAAAGGGTTGACTAGAGGTCATTCAGGAACTTTCCCACTTCTGTTTCTCACGTTTGCTCTCACATGGCATCATCTCTAAAGAGCTGTTTCTCAGCCTGTGGTCTGCACAACACCTGGACACATTGCATGAACCAGCAACTGAACTGAGAAATGAAAATGCACTTCCATGTGCTAGAGACAAGCAAAATGGGGAGGAAACAAATTAATGAGGCTCAGAGGTTTGGCCTTATTTCTGTGCAGCTGTACACAATGAAAATTGTGGTAGAACTTCCATACTTCTGTTTTGTAAAAAAAAAATTACTAATTCTCCACTTGAAAATGGAAACAGTGTCCTAAAGGCTATCAAATGGATTAATAACACAAAGCCTGAGAGTTGGCAAATCCCGCTAGAAGCTCAGAGAGTTTTCTGTTATTAATCACCTGATCACTGGTAGAGCACCAGGAGAGTGTGGTAACCCCCAGCCTCTCCTTTCCATGTTTTTTCTCATGTCTTTTCTGCTGCAGTTTGCAGGGTGATGCATCAAATAATCCCAAAGGAGAAAGACTGATCTTGGCAGGGTTTGCTGGTATCATCTGAAGTAATTTTCCTCCTCTTTCCCAACTACTCTCTCCCCAATTCCTTGCCAGGCTGTTTACACACCAGAGGATTCTGCTGCACCCCTTAAGAGAGGAGCTGTGGATGCTGACAGCATTCAGACACATCTCTAGAGTGACCCTTCTTTCTGCCATTAATTTTTCACTGCTGATGTCAAGCAGTTGATAAGAACAAAACAAGCTTGCTGGTCCTTTCCATGGCTCTGACCAGCAGGAGCCCAAGAGTGCTGCTCTTCCTCTAGGAAGATCATGGGGAGGTAACTTCCATAATCCATCTGGCAGCAGCTTTCTGAGATCCGCATCCCCTCTCCAAAGTGTTGCCAGCTCACCACAGGACATTCTCTGTGGCTGAGCTGCAGTCAGGGGTCACCATGCCTGAGAGCCAGGCAGCTCCAGGAAATCAAATCCCACTTTTCTGGGAGCCAAGGCTCACATGCAGAAATGATTCCAGCTGTAATTCCTGCATGGATGCAAAGCCCTGTGCAGTCACTGAGCTGCTCACTCTCTGCAGCATGAATGCTTTTCCTGCCCTTCCTCCTAAGTGGTACCATTTAAGTCTTGTCTGCACCTCAATAAAATTTTAAGTGCTCTTTTATTAGAGCCTCACGTGTTGTGAGACACAAACACCTGCAGACACAGCCTGCCCATGGCTCTGCAGCCTTGGCAACAACGCCTCAAAGTGCAGCTCTGCTTGGGCCAGGGGTGAGGCTTGAGAAACCCCAATGGTTTCAGAATTACACACTGGTTTGGGGTGTCCATGGCAGGGACACCTTCCACTATCCCAGGGTGCTCCAAGCTCTGTCCAACCTCCTTGGACACTGCCAGGGATCGAGGGGCAGCCAGGGCACTTCCAGTTTCCTCACTATTTTTCCAGATTTTCACCTGCAAGAGTGAAACCAATTCAGCCTCTTCCCCAGGAATGTGATTTCTGCACTGGGCAGATCCGTGGCTGTTCTAAGCCACTGAGCCAGTTTACATCCAGTTCAGGTGCCTGTGTTTTGTTAAATCAAAATAATTCCTTGGGAAATGAAAACTAGGTTTCAACATCTGTAGCAAATAGAGTGTGTGCTTACATGTCACATCTGCACCTGTGCAAATGCCAATTAACCCTTGTAATTAGCCACAATTTTTCTCATTACCATTAAGATGAGAATCAAAAGCAGGATTCACTGCCTCATTTTTCTTTCTTCTTTCTTTCAGATCGTGATCTTTCTATCACTCCAGTGGATTGTGGGATGTGTGTAATTGGCCATGTGAGGCCAATCTTAAGGAAAATAATACACTTAAACCAAATTCCTCAGAACCAAATTCCCAAGACCTCAGCACCCGAAATGCTGATTTGATTTTCAGAGGGGTTTCTTTCTTATTCAGGCACCCAAAAGAAGGGGTAAATCTGTGATCTTTCTCTGCCTCTAGCAGTTTTACCACCATGCAGATTGTTAAGGGAAATCAATTCATAGAAAATGGAGCATTTTGGAGAAAATTTGATTCTGAGACGCTTCAACCCTTCTGAAAATGGTGACAGAATGTGGCTATTTCCTCACTGCATGAGGCTTTCCTGCCCTACTTCACGGTTTTAATAAATAGATATTATCTGACAAGCAACAATACTCCTCCCCCATTATTTATCATTATTCATTAATCACACCTCAGTAATCATCTACATTATTTATTATTATTCATTACTTTTTGAATAAATAATAACCATGGCAGGGACTACCATTGTGAGGAGCATGGGGAAAGACAGGATATTCACGTGTGAAGTACCAGACTCCCACAGACTTTATTTATGAAGAAGTCTGCTGTGGGTAGGAAGAGTAGGAAGAATATTGTAACTACTATGGTTTAAGTGAGTAAAGGCTTGTGAGAGGTATTACTTCTTATTATCCCAAATTGTGTAATTCAGGAGAAGGAAAAAAAAAAAGAGTCAGAAAAGATTTCAGGCACTGAATTCTTTTCCAAAATTGAAATAGGAGCAGCAAAAATGTGCTTTTGGATGCTATTATTTTATCATTGGATTGATAGGAATGGATTAGCATACACTGGTTGTTAATGTATGTACTCACAACTCCTCTGAGCACAGGTTTTTTTTAAATCTGTTTCAGTATTGTATGGAGCTGCATTGATTTTGATGGAGCTTCTGGCAGAGAGATTTATCTGCAGGATGGCTTTCAGATCACTTCCAAAGATAGAGACTGTGATCCCAATTGAAATGGAAGTCACTTCTCAGCTTAAAGAAATGTAACATCCCTGATCTAGATGTCCATCAACAGAAAGCTTATTAAAGTATTCTTAAAAGCACCCAGTAAAGGATAATTCATGGCTGTCCTTTCTGGTTGATTTCAGAGCTAAAATTTCTTGCTCTAACACAAATCTCCTTCCTGTTGGGAATTAAACCTCAGATTCATTGTCTTCCACCCTCAGAACCCACTGAGATGTCCTGCAGCACCAGCAAACTGCACTGTGGCCTCTTTCAGTCTTTTCTTATTAAGGTTTAACTCCTTCAGCTTTTCTCACAGGTCCTGTTTGCTGGAACTTCTCCCCTTCTTGCTGGCGTCTGTTTGAATCTCTGCAATTCCTGCACATCACAGAATGGGTGTCCCAAGCCCTCCCCTCCCCAGTCCCAGCTAGGCAGGATGTAGGACCTGTTGGTGTTGCTTTCCAGGGGCAAATTCCCTCTCCTCACTGCTAATTCATATTCATCCTGGGAAGTATCAGAACCCCAGAGCCTTTTCCACAGCACTCCCATCCCAGCAATTTTTCTCCCTTTCATGCACACAGCCACAGATTCTCCTTCCTCAGGACTCATTTGCACCATTGTCCTATTGAATTTCCTCCTGTTGATTTCCTGCTGCTCCTCCGATGTATCAGAAGCATTTTAAATTCCAATCCTGTCTCCCAAACTGCTCGCAGTCCCTTCCAGCAAAGTGTCATTTGTAAATTTTATAGATGTGCACCTCAGTACATCATCCACATGGATAATGAAAATATTGAAGTACTGTGGGACTCCAATCCTAATGTCCTTCCAGTTTAGAGGAGAACTATTCATGTGTGACTCTTCAGCCAATTGAGGACCCATCCTGATCCAGGACTTCCTCTAGATCATATTTTCCTTGTTTGCTTCTAAGAAAATGCAATGGGATGATATTAAAATCAAGATACATCACAGTTGCTGCATCCTCCTAAGCCACTATGGCAGGTGGCTCTAATAAAGAAAATTATTCTGATATGACAGAAGTTGTTCTTTGCAAGTCCATGTTGACTGCACCTTTTATTTTTATTATCCCCCAGGTGCTTATAAATTAATTAATAATTTCATCTATTATTTTTCTGGGTTAAAATGACTGGTCTATAGTTCCCTGGGGCCACCTTTCCCCTTTCCAAATGTAGGAACTATGTTTGTCCTTCTTTGGTCCTCATGCAATCCCCACCAACCATTATTCCCTCTCAGACATCCAGGAACCAACTTTAATTGGATATGCCATAAAAATTAAGACTTGCATAATTAGTTTCTTCAAGTCTGGCAGGTGCATAACTCAACTCTTCCATGTTTTCACCCATCTGGATCTGTTTGCTGTAGGTTGCCATTCCTTTATGTTAAGTTTCTTAGGAATCACATAAATCACATCAAGGAAAAAAAAAAACCTTTGCAAAAAAACCACCTCACAGTCATCTGGCTTCCCATTCTGGAGTCTCTAAAACTTTTTGCCACAATTAATAGGTGCAGGAAAATAATAGTAATAATAAAAGAGAGATATAAGTTCTACAAAGAAAAGAATTATGAGTACCACAGAAAGACCCTGCTGGACTCAGGGGGTTTGTTCCCCTCGCACTGCAGGTTTGGGAGCACAGCCCTTTGACCCTCAGGACACAAAAATCCAGGGCCACTTCGAGCCACCTCGCCCGGAGCTGGCAGAAAGGCCTTTCCCCATCCCATCAGCTCATGCTGATCCACAGCCTCTTTTGCCTGGAAGGCAAATGACACTCGAGTAAAACATTCTGAAGCTTTCTCACCCCACATTTGGTGCTAATGAGGGGAGTTTGCAGCCAAAGCTGCGTTTGCCAAGAGAACCCAGGTTCTTATTGCTGCCTGAGAACTGGTGTCTTCCCCAAACAGCCGAGCTGCGAGGCAGGAAGGGCCTCCTCTCTTTAAACCATAAATCATCCCTTTAATTGGTGATCAGATGCTGTGTGAGAGGCCTGGCAGGTGTCACTTCATGGCTGTGTAATTGAAGGCAGCTCGCTCTGCCACATCCCTGCCCCTCGTCTCCTCAGCGTGCTGGGGAATCGATGCAAGCCTGAAGTGTGACTTACTACGGCACAGGGGAGAGGAACAGGAGATGCAGGAGTTTATCTCCCTGCAGAGCAGTGTGGGGGTGACAGCTGAGGCTCCTCAGATGTGCAGCAAGGTGGTTATCAAACATCAGAGACTCCCAGCTTGTCGTGGCACGGGCTGGAAGGAAAGGGTGTATGGAGGATTTCCACTGCATGGACCAGAAAGAACCTTCTGGGACATGGTCTCTTATCTCCTCTTGGGCTAATGTCTGCTTTGGTTCATATATCTGATATTTTCTTCTTTTTGTTCTCCTTTTGTTCTCCCTCTCACCCACAAGGGGTGTAGGTGCACTGTCATGCAGATCCTAAAACACACTTTGCTGTAATCACTCTGTGAAACTGCTGAGAATTAGAAGGAACGTGCTTTCCTTCAAGATCAGTATTCAGGCCTAAGATATTTTGGGTCCCTCATGGTATCAGCCATCTAACCCCTATTTAGGTGACTAACGCCTATTTTAATCAGCAAAAGTTAAGTCCTTAAATATCTTTAAAAAGCTGGTCTCCAGTGTCTTCCAGCTCCAGATCCAATCACTGCTTCATCAGCCCCTGGATCCAATCAGCAGTGATTGATTTAATGATGTCAATATTCCTTTCCACTCCTCCATAATTTCCTGTCCCTGCCCTTTATGACTTACTCTAGGAAGCAAACCATTATGATAATTCAGTATTCCTACTGCAGACAACTCTGCTGAAAATGAAAAGCCAAATCCTCCACAGCCTCAAGAAGCATCAGGAGCTGCAGCAGCAGTGTTCAGGCTGCTATTTATTGAATTGTTTGTCTATAATGCAATGCCACAGTTTAAAAAATTAAATTAGTCTAATTATCCTATTTAAGGCGATAACTCTCCTGTTGCCACCACTCCCATAATTTTCTGCATTTCCATCTCCTAAATTATCCAATTCTAGGCTTTTTTTTTTCTAGCCTGTATATATCTGAAAAAAAATATCCTTCGAGGTATAATTAACTTTTTCATTCAGAATCCTAATTTCCTCTCTCAGACATTTTCTGCAGTGTTTAAACTATTTATTATGCAAACTTAGAGAAGTCAAAATATGAATTATGTACAAATCTACGCACTGGAGTTCTCAGCTAATCACTGCATCTCTGTGTCTCGCGGTTCAAGGGAACCAAAGTGCACGGAGTGGAAAACATCAGAGTCCAGCGCTCAGCATATCATATTTTTATTCCTCCTGAAAAAGACATCCTTATCCCCCAAAATTAAATAACCTAATGTTGTCCCTTTAATGATTTTATTTTTCTATTCTATGCTCAGGTAGTTTCTTATCGCCCACCACTGTGTTTGCCTCCCTTCACATCACACTTCCTCCATCTCCTCTCGGCGCTCTCACTGCAATGGAACATGTGAGGACTTGCAATGACTTCCTCTGACTGGGGAAGATCTCACACAGCTGCTGTCTGATTTTCCTCCTTTTCCTGATTTTCCTCATTTGTTTATTCTTTCCCCTTGCATTTCTTGGCATTCCCGGTGGGATTTCACACTGTAATTGTGAGGGTGTGGAGTGTCTTGTAGACACCTTGTACTTATCAAAGGTATTTGTCTTTTTTAGGCTTTGGCAACATCCTAAAGGATGCTGATGTTCTTGTGGTGAAAGCCTAGACTGAGGCCTGAAAGGCATCAAAGAAAAAGAGATTGTGGTCCCCAGGATTTTTCAATCCATGACTCTTCTTTCTGCTAATTAATAGCACATCAGTGGCCACCTATCTGTCCTGTCAGCAGGAAGATGTTCAAAACCCCCTCTAGCTTTTCAGTGGCATATTTTCCTGTGTGTCTGTTTTAACTAACATGGAATTACATTGCTCGGAGAAACCTCTTCGCCCCCAATGCGTGTGACTTGAAGAAAAGGAAGGGGAAAAAAATATGTGTCTATTTATTATTGGATATGGGATTTTTACGATTCGTTAGCACGGAAAGTGGACAAGCTCTGTGGGGTTAGATCCAAGGAGATGATTGGGTAATGAATTAATTGGTAGAACTGGATCTTCTAATTGTGTAAGGCTGAGATGCTTCAGTATTCTGTTGGGCTGAGAGCTGGAGCTGGATATTCTGAAATATGGAGAGTTCTCAAAGGGATTTGTCTAAGAAAATAAGACCTACTTCCCCTAAATTTATCAGCCAAAAGGTCAGGCATTCTGTCTAACCTACCAACCCAAATTCAGTCATCCCTGACTAAACAGTTATTAAAATGGGTGGGATAAAGTGTCCTCTTGGAATTTTTCTGTGTGTTTAATATATATAAAAGTAGACCAGTCTGCATATGAACAGAGGCTGGACACCTCTGACAGCCTTGATTGTCCAAGGGTTGGGAAGGGGAGGGAAATACAGTCCTAAATCATGGGAAAAAATCCCTTCTCTAGCAATATTTCTGGGCAGGACTTTAATTTTCAGGGCCTAAGTGGCTTTTAAGCACAGTAAATGAATGCATTGCTGAAGCTGTGTCCATAATCAAGCCCAAGACAAGGATGTTTGTGCTTCTAGAATGAAACAGATAAATTCTGTTGAACATGTCCTGCTGAAAGAACAAAGCTCCAGGTTGTTTTCTGGGAAGACTCCTGCAACCGTGAGCTCAAACCCTGCTGAATGTACATTTTATTCCATGCCTTTGGCCACCAGCCCAGTGAACATATGGAAAAAGCTGGTAGGTGCAATTCTTTGGGAAACAGAGGATGGGACTTGTGAATGTGGAAGCCAAAATACTGAGGTTCTGTCTGTGAAGTCAGAGAAGATTTTCAGGGACTTTGGGATTTTATTCTGGGTGGGATCATAGACCTTTCCTCAAACGGATTCCTGTAGAACTGGGAAAGAGAAAAAAAACCTGTCCAGAGTGATTTTGTGAGGAAGATGGGTCTTGCAGTCTTTTCTTTCTCCACCTTTTTGGAGGTCAACAGCTCCAGAAGAGAAGGATTTTTGCAGCAGTTTAGCTGTAATCTCAGTGTAACCTGAATTACATTCAGTTAATTCCCAGGCCATGGGACTCAAACCTGCAGTTTCAGAAAACCTGGTGGGAATTACAGATTTTGTGATTTGGTCCCTTAAACCCTCCCATTAGTCTTGAAAGTTCAAACAAGCCTGTGCCAGGGGGAGAAATAATTGCAGAAGAACTGAGCTGGAACATCAGATGGAGATTGGAAAAACAATCAAAATAAGTTAAAAATACCTTCTGCAAAGACAACTACTGGCCGGTGCTTCTGGAAAGCTGAATTCCTTTCTCATCAGGAATTCTCGCTATCATTTTTATTTATTGCTTTTGACACCTGGTCTATCATATCAAGAATTCTTCTGGGTCTGCAGCCTCCTGACAGATGCAGCATGCAGCAAATGCCTTCCCAATGCAGCTGCCTCCGTCCTAACAACAGGCTCAGGATGCAACCAAATCCCACTGTGATCAGGGCTGGACAAGTTGAAGGATGGATAAGATGGATGCAGTGATGGCTGCTGAGAGGATGAGGCTGAAAACTGTGTCTAGGAGACTTAAAGCCTGGCTGCAGCAAATAAAATATGCACAGCAAGCAGAACAGATAATGTCAGTTCAAATCTTATTTATCTCATCAGTAGGAGCTCTACGAGTTTGTTGCTTTCACTTTTTTTGCTATTTTTTTGTTCGGGATGTCTCTCATTAACCTGCTTTTCTCTGGATTTGTTTGTGCCTCACTTTGGCAGCCAGCCAGCAGAAAACAGGGCTTTAATTCCACAGACTGGAGATTGCGTCCCAGTTATTAAACCATATTTGTTTCTCTCTTTCCAGAGTTTTGTTTTAGGCTTGTTTATCTTTTTTTTCCCCTCCCCCTCCTTAGCTCTATTTTTTTTTTTTTTTAATTTCTATGTTATTTTGCTTCTCTCATTCCCACCAAGGCGAAAAACAGCACAGAGGTTTAAATCTTGGGGTGCCACAAACCAAAAGGCCATTCCAGGTGGGCCAGATGCTGCTCTGGAAAGGGATCTGGCCAATGTGGGTTCCAACAGTGGCAGTGACACTGTGACAGAAGCTGCCTGGGGCTGAGGGTGCCACTGGAGCTGTGCTGGTGAGCTGTGCTCTGATGGAGGTTCTGCTCCATGGGGTGAGCGGTACTTGGATAATGCAGCGCCTTTTGGACACTTCTCAGTCAATGAGTGAGGTTTTAAGAAGCAGGAATGAGACCCATACTCCTTCGTGACTTTATTTCTCTAACCTGGAGTGGTTAAGTTGGTTGTTCAGCCTTTACATGTGGTCAGTGAAAAAAAACCTTTTCCAGGACACCTTTCCAGAGCAGACCTGAAGCTCCCCTTGCACCAACCTGTCTTTCTCTGAACTCAAGGAACATCTCAAAGACAAGTTGTCTAAACTTCAGCTGTTGTAAATCTCCCCCTCTCCTAAGCAGGAACCACTTTTGCAAACTCAGACTCACAGTTCTGCATCTTGGAGTTTGGAAGAGGGTTTTAGGCATCTGTGTCCTTATTTTAAATAGCTCTTGTGACTGCTGGAGCATGGATCTGCAGATAGGAGCAGCAGAGCTGAATAATCCACATTCAAACTTGGGCTCAGGCCAAGTTACCACTGTGAAAATTCTGGTTGCACAACTCAGGCAGAACATTTAAACAGTGCTGGGGAAAGGGGCTTTCATTTCATGAGCTTCAGCAGGACCCAGTGATGCTTTTCCTCACCCACAGCTTGGGATGGGACAGCTCTGAAATCAAAGGGATGCACATCGAAGGCAAAGAGTTCTGTCTTGCTCATAACGAGGCTGTTCTGGAAATCTAGAGATGTGTTTTAGCAGAGGATATAGTCATAAAATGTTTTTGTTTTTTTTTAATTGTCCATTTCCCCACTGAACATCATCCAGATTCTGCAATTATGTGATATCTGAAAATTCTGGAAAACATCTCCGTTCTGCTGCTGGCAAAAAAATGTATCAATTCACTGTGCTTCACCCAGTGATGTCTCTTTTCCCAATGGAGGTACAAAGATGGCTCATTCAGTCAAGAGAGATTGCTCAGAGGTTCCCAAATCCATCAACCTGGCGTACAGAAGATGGATGGCAGATTCTTTTTAAAGACATGTTAGTGTACACAAGGACTTCGAGAACTGTATTTCAGATCAACCCATTCAAAAAAAAAAAAAAAAACCCAAAAAAAAACCCTAAAAGAGACAGAAATTGCGAGACAAAAGTCCCCCTCCAATTTTCCCTATCACAAAGTCTAGCTAACATTTCTAGCACAGCTGCTATCCTAATTAAAGCCTAGGGTGTTTTAAAGCACAGGCAGAAAAATACCATTATATGCTATTTCTAGTCTCAGTTATACAGTCTCCACTGAACCCTTGCCAATCCTATGGGAAAGAAGAGACACAGAGAGATTTGGGCTGAGACATTGGATGTGTTGAGGCTCTCAATCCCCTCTGAACTGGTGTCAGTGAGGATCAGGGCTGGAGGAAATCAGAAGCTACACAAAGGTCACTTTTGAGGACGACAAAAGGTTTTGCTTTAAGGCCTGTTCTCTCTTCTTACAAATTCCTTGTGTGTTTCAGGACATGTTTGTGTTTGCTGGTCTTTCCCTCCCCATTCATCCCGAGGTTCACTCCTGACTGGCACGAGCTGAGCGGTAAATTATTGGTGTCCCTTCAGCAGAGCGGATGTGGGCAGCAGATGGTGCATTGCTCTTGGGCTGGCAGGGCATGCAAAGTTGAATTTCAATGTCAGTGAGCAGCTAAATTACTGAGGGCTCATCCACAGACACACTTCAGCCACTGGTCTGGAAAAACCGAAACTCTCACAAACAGTGCAGAGCTGAGAGATGAGAGGGAGCTGCACTTTCTGTGCTCACACCTTGAGCAAGCCTGAATAGTCTTGAATCCAGTGCCTGCACTGGTTTTCTAGGCCACATTTTACATTCTCAGTTGTCCTCTAAACATCAGGCCAGCCCTTCTTCAAGTATGTCTTTTGTTTGGCTTTTAAAAATTCTTTTTCCCTTGCGGATGCTAACGGTATTTTTGAAGTATAGAAAAAGCTGTCAGAGAGTTCCCAGTTATTTACCTTTCCCCCCCCCCTTTAAATTCTTTTACCCAAATGATTGGGTTCATAATAGTTTTCATCTTTGTGAAATCAGCTCTGGGTATGAGTATCTGTGTGGTTTGGATGTTATTCCGTTTGCATGTGGCAAGAGGAATCAAGTCGATGCCACTTGCATCCAAATAACTCTCTGATTTTTAATTCTGGGACTGAATTCTCTTTATCTGTCAAGATGATGAGGTCCAGCACTATCCTCCTGTTGGATAAAACACTTTTATCCAATATTTTGGGAAATTCTCATCTTCGTTTTTGAAAAAAAAAAACCTCCAGCATATTTTAGTCCTAGCAGCATGAGATCTCCTTTATAGGCCATGCAGATGAAAGTCTTTTCTTCCCTACCTGTAATAGAGAGGCATGCAAAGAGCCAGACAAGAAATCAAGTCTCTCTCTGGTCTGCAGTGTGTGGCAGAAAGGACCTTATTTGGTTTTTATTTGTGAGAACATTAACTGAGATCACTTGCTTCCAAGTTCTCAGAGACTCAGAAATATGCAATGCCATTTTTGACACAGGAATATTGCCCTCCTACTTTTATTTGCCTCATTTGGCTTCCTAAAGGGACCATAACCAGTGCTTTTAACATTCCACTCATGCAAATCTTCCCATCAGCCTTCAGTGGCACCAAAGTAGGTCGAATTTCTGCTCATATGTGAGCAATTCCTATTCCTCCTTTCCTACCCAGAATCTTCACATTGGCTTACAGGCAATTAAGGATTTTCTATTGCTCCAACTCTCTTGGTACCTCAATTAATCGGGTTCTCAACATCTTGATTTGGTGCTAAATTAGTGCTCCCTGTCCCTTCTCTTCCTCCTCCCCTTTGCTATTAGCGTTCTGCTCTCCTGCACCCTGCTCTGCTCAGCCCCTCCTCTCACCAGAATGGATTTTCTCCAAGCAGCACAGCCCTGTTCTCACAGAGAATCACCAATACCCCACAGAAATCAAAGCTGTTTAACTCAGTTCCACTGTAATTTCACATCCAGAATTTTTGACCCAAGTGTTTGCCCAGACTTGTGAGTTACTTACAAGGGAGTTACTTACCCTAAGACTCACCAAACACTTGCCAAGTGGGTTCAGTAATGAATCTTGCTGAGTTTTGGGGTTTTTGGGGATGACCAAAGCAGCACCTCAGTCCTTGGATGGTCTTTCTCTCAGGGTGGGATTGGTGGGGTGTCCTGTGCAGGGCCAGGAGCAGGACTCAATGATCATTTTGAGTCCCTCCCAACTCAGGAGATCTTTTGATTTCTTGAGAGAGAATCTGAGAAAGGATCTCTCTTTTCTTTGGCTTTTTTTCATCTCACTCCACCCCTTCCTTTTTTTTCTTCTTTTTTTAATAGATATACACAATTTTCTTTTAATCTATGCTCTGAGTACGTTCTCAGTCCCATGCAGATCCCCATTCCATTCTACTAATTGGATCATCAGAGATAATTTCCTACATAACAGCCTAAGAGACTCGAAACAACTGAACATTTCCAGTTAAGTGAAAATTATTCTGTTTTCCTTCTGTTTGGAGCTCTCACTCTCAGGACAGTAGTTATGCATTAGGTCACTAAATCCTTCTGGTGCTGGTGATTTCTGAGTGTCCAATTGGGCAATTCCAGTCTCAGTTTTTCTGTGAAGCTCAAGGGATTTGAGCAATACTCTACAAGAGTTTGGGTAGGAAAAGACCTTAAAATCATGCAGATCCAACCCTCCAGCCAAGGGCAGGAACACCTCCCACTGTCCCAGGTTGCTCCAAGCCCTGTCCAACCTGGCGTTGAACACCTCCAGGGATGGGACAGACACAACTTCTCTGTGCCAGGGCCTCCCTACCCTCAGAAGGAGCAATTTCTTCCTAATCTCTAATCTAAACCTTCTCTCTGTCAGTGTGAAGCCATTCCTCCTTGTCCTGTCACTCCAGACCCTTGGAAATTGTCTCTCTCCATCATCCTTGTAGCCCCTTCAGGCACTGGAAGGTCACAGTTAGGTCACCCTGGAGCCTTCTGTTCTCCAGGCTGAACAAACCCAATCTCTCAGCCTTTCCTCACAGCAGAGCTGCTCCATCTCTTTGATCAACTCGGTGACCTCCTCTGGACTTGCTCCAGCAGCTCCATGTCCTTGCTATGCTGGGACCCCAGAGCTGGATGCACTCCTGCATTTCGGGATCTCACTAGAATCTGATTTTCATGAGTATTTCATTAGTGGAGCACTTGCCTTCCAACAGCACCCCAAGCACCGTGAAAATGTGAAATGGGATGGGAAGAGTTTCGCCTGGCTCTGAGTCATTGTGCTCTCAGGTCATTCACCCAACCACCTCCAAACTCAGCTCCCAGCATTCACAGCGGTCACTCTGCTCCCTTCCAGGATGACCATTTTGACTCCACCTACTCAGGGTAAACGCACCAGTGCTGAAACCCATCCAAAAGTCCATTCCCCAGCAAGGTGCTGACTCACCCGAGGGACCGAGGCTTTCCTTAAAACCCGGTACTTTTAAAAGCAGATGAATAATGAACTCGGAGCCACATTTCTGCAGCTCAATGGTGACATCCAGTGACTGGCTCACTTATTCCCAGGTGTGAGTTCCGCAGGGGCAGCCTGGTCCTGCTCCTCGGCTGTGGGGATGGCTCACATGTCTCCTGCAATCACATCATGTCCACGCTGGAAAATGCTTTAAAACAAAATCCCTGTTCGGATTTGCATAATCACTTAATTGCAGTGCCTCCCGTCTCTTTTGTTCCCTCTGAGCAGCTCGCTGGGTCTGCACGCTCCACTCCCAGCCCTAATGTACCTGGAAAAAAAGAGCTTAGCTCCGTTGATGAAGCAATTCCAGCCGAATTTCACCAGCAGCAGCTGACAGGTAACTTCCCCGTGACCTGAAGTGATCTGAGATATTTCACAAACCAAAGCTGGGAGTTGTTTTGCAGTCACACCATGCCCTGCCTGAGGATGTAGGATTTGGTGGGGCAGTCCTGGGCAGAGTGGGAGGAAAGGAAAAGGAAAGGGATGAAGTGCTGGAAAGGAGCAGAAAAAAACAGGCATGAAAGGAAAATGGACGGAATGACAGGGAATGGCGAAGAAAAAGAAAAATGGGAAGAAAATGTACAGAGAGAAAGGCATGAAAAGGGAGCTGAGGGAGAGGCAGAGATGAGGAGGAGGAAGAGAAGCAGAGATGAGGAGGAGGAAGAGCTGTCCCACTCTGGGGGAGAAATGGTGTCATTAAGGGAGCTCAGTGCAGCGGGGATGGCGTGTGCTGAATAACTCTGTCAGAGCAGCAGCATCCGGCTCTCCACGGTGATAAATGTCACATGTCTTTGCTGACACTTGATAAAGGTTCTGTCTATCAGCACTGCCAGCCGGCGGGGCCAGCTGGCTCCAGCTTAACCTTCAGCACTGCTCTTTCGAAGAGAAGTCCCAGAATTTTCCTCTGTTTCACCACTCCCTCTTCCCAGCCCATTCACCCTGCTCACCTCAGTGCTTTCTGGCGCTCAGCTTACAAAAAAGACCACGAGCAGCAGAAATAAAACTGTCTGACTTAGCCAGCCAAGGAGAGACAGTCTGGGGCTGGGCTCATCCAAGCAAGGCTCTCAAGTAGGATGGAAAACACGGAAAAATCATATAGGAAAGAAAAAAGAAAATAAATAATCTCGCCCTTTAAACCAGACTTGAGCTAATGAGTGTTAAAAGGTGGGTGCTGATTTACACCCCAAGGATTTGGCCCTTGGCCTGGTTTAACCCCAGCTGGCAGCTGAGTTCCATGGAGCTGCTCACTCCATCCCCTCCTACCACCCTGGGATGGGGAGAACTGGAAAAAAAAAATAACTTGTGGGTTAATACTAGAACAGTTTAATAATTGAAACAAAGTAGAGATTATAATAATACTAATAATACTAATACCAATACTAATACTGCTACTAATAATGAGAAAGGGAGGATTAAAACCCAATAAAAACAAGGGCTGCACCACACAGCTGCTCACCACCAACACCCAGCCCATCCCTCAGCAGTGATCAGCCCCTTCCAGCCTAATCCCCTCAGTTTCTCTACTGGACAAGAAATTCTGAGGTGTGGAATGTCCATTTTGATGTTTGGGTCATCTGTCCTGGCCATTCCCCCTCCCAACTTCTTGTGCACCTCCTCGCTGGCAGAGCATGAGATGCTGAAAAGTCCTGGATTTAGGGATTAAACAGCAACCAAAACCTCAGTTTGCTATCAATATTCTTCTCATATTGTACCCAAAACACAGTGCTGGGCAGCTACTAAGAAGAAAACTAACTCTGTCCCAACCAATGTGCCCACAAGGGGAGAGGCCCATGGTGACAAAGGCACTGGAAGAGCAGATCAATTAAACTGTCATTATATACTTAAATAAACTTTGGATTGGCTCTGAGAGCACTGGGAAGTAACTAGAGCCGTAATACTTCCCACAGGGTGGCCCAAACATCCTTCAAAAATGCAAACATTCTAAGCCATAATTGGAAAGTGCAGCCTGGCCACATTATTAGCTTCGTTTTGGAGGTGAAACCAAAAAGGGAAGGTTATTTGTCTAAGGTGAAAAATCAGCAAAAATCACCAAGTGCAAAAATAGTAGAGCAGCTGGTCAGGCTGGGACTCGCTGGGGCAGCAACATCTCAGCTGCACAACAACATGAACCACACAAACCACCTGAATTGCAGCCATTCAGGAAGTGAATTATTCAGCGAGGATAAGAATAAATCACACATTAGCACATCAGGTTAATATGGCAGCAAATAACAGGAGAACAGGGTTATTTAGGATATACATAAATTCCTGTCAAGTGAGGTCATTTTTTTTTGCTCCCTCTGGGCTCAATGAGACAAACATTCAGTCAGTTCTGAGTATCTCAGCATCAACAATGTATTGACAACTTGGAGAGAACTCAAAGAACATCTTCAGAGATGATTTAGGGACTGGAGGGATTGATTTACAAGGAAAGATTTTATGCTTTAAGTGGAATAGATTCATCTCTACTATAATTCCATTGATGTCAAAGGGCCAAGTTTTGCCCTCAATTACAAGAGTGTAAATGTGGCAAAACTTCACAGGAGTAAAAATGTAAGGTCATGATTAGGGAAAAAAATGGAAAAGGAATCTTATTAGACTCTGGACATATCTCTGTGGAGAAACAGTAGAAACTTCGGTGCTTATGGCATTAAAAATTAACCAATATAATAGTATTGAACAATATTGTACAGAGACCTGCAGTGACAAGGGAAATAAAAATACATAAGTGCTATTTCCCCATATTTTTATTATGATGATGATTACTGTTATATGAAAGCAGGAATCCACATCTGAAATTAACTGCTTATTGGCCCTTTTAAACAGAACATGTTTTAATATAGACAAAATACATCAGGGGAAAATCCATCTTTGGCAGAGGCAAATAAAATAAAGAGGGTTTTTAAAGTATGTAATGGATAAAGCAAACCCTCACAAAAGTATCAGCCTGTTCCAATATACATCAGGCAGGGATGGTAAAGCAGAGATGACAAACCATTAATAATGATGGAAAAAAGGGAATTCTATTCAATATCAGTTTGTAAACTGCAGTGTAAAGAGATGGCTCTGAGGAAAGGTTTTAGAGGATGCCTGAAGTGAGCTGCAGGTTAATTTGTAATTTGAAGAATGAATCACAGAATCACAGAAAAACCAAAGGTGGAAAAGACCCCCAAAGCCATCGAGTCCAAGCTATGCCCAATCCCCACCTTGTCACCAGCCCAGAGCACTGAGTGCCGATGTTCCAGGGATAGGGAGCTCACCACCTCCCTGGGCAGCCTCTTCCAGTGCTTGACAACCCTTCCAGTGGTGAAATTCCTCCTGATGTCCAACCTGACCTTCCTCTGGCACAGCTTGAGGCCATGATGTCCTCTCGTCCTGTCACTTGTCACCTGGGAGAAGAGGCTGATGCCCACCTGGCTGCCCCTCCTGCCAGGGAGTTGCAGAGAGTGAGAAGATCCCCCCTGAGCCTCCTTTTCTCCTGAACAATCCCAGCTGCTCCTCACAGCACTTACAAGCTGGTGTAGCCCTCTGGAATCCCAGCATTTCCCAACAGGTTGTTTGCTGTAGGAGGGGAGAAACATCACCCCTTCTCTTTTGTCTCTGAGATAAAAATAACATCTCTAGCAGAAAAAATAAAAAAGCTGATGATTTTGGAAAAGCGAGAGGACCTGAGCAGGTTTCAGAGTGTTTTGTTTCCAGGCTTAGAAATAAATCGAGGCAGCTGATGTGCACAGAGCGTGAGGAGGAAGTGAGGCACGAGAGCAGCCTTGTCCATCACAATCGAGATCTGGAAGATAAGAGGCATCAAGATTCCAGCGAAAAGCTGCTCTCAAGCAGCTCTGTGTATTGGCATCCCCTCTGACTGCAGGGCTAGGACCTCTTCCAGAAAGGAGAATCCACAATTCACAGTCCTGTGGAGACGTGAGCTGTTGTTCCTCCCTACCCCACCCGATTCTCCAGGAGTGTAAAACAGGGAAATGTAAAATGGATGGTCACAGCCTCCCTCCCCTGGCTAGGCACTGATAAAAAGGGTTGAGAAAGAGAAGTTCTAAAAAAAAAATGTGCAATAACTGAGGAAGGAGTTCTTTTAAAGAAGAGCAGGATGAAAAAAAGAGAAGGAAGAGCAGACCAGGCTTACAAGGCACGGAGATCTCCACAGAGATAAATTAGCTGGAAGATTTTGGTAAACAACCAGCTGAGAAGTTGATTTTACTGGGACACAACCTCTGAACTGCAAACTGCTGGTGGCAAGGAAGGTGAGGAAGTCATTTAAGTTCAGCAATAGATGAACAAGAACTATTACAGACCAGTCTGGGTACTTTAAATCAAAATCAAGAGACAGTTTGAAAGATATCTAACCCATAAATGCAAATAAAAATCATAAATAATGTGAGAATTACAGGTAACAGGATCCTCTGCTAACAGTGTGACATTAAAAATAAAACCCACTGTATGGGATTATTGGTTACTCTGGATTGCTAATTTATCCTGACATAAGTGCAGTGAAAATAATGGCAGAGCTAATAGAGGAACCAATTAATAAAGAATTAAGGGATAGGAATAGAATTAATGACTGTCAACATGATTTTATGGAAAATAGGTTTTATCAAATAAGCCTGATTTAATTATTTAGGGAGATTCCAAGTTGGACTGATAATCACATTGATGGGCTTGGCTTCAGCAAAGCCTCTGACTCAGTATCATAAAATGTTTTGATTCTAAAAGTTAGAGCTACACTAATAGAAAATAGACTAAACAGATTAAAAACTGACTCAACTTGGTGAGTTCAGCAAGAACTAATTAATGGGGCTTTAGCACAGGCATTTTCTCCTTGGGAAATTTCAATATATATACATATTTGCAGTGGGTATGATGCAATACCTGCAGCAAAAACCCCCAAATTAATACACAATAAACACTCACTCTTGCCAAAATGATTCAGTGCAGCAGAATTTGAGGAAGTGGCATATTATATTCTTCCAGATCACACCCCAAATGACTCTCCACACTCAAACAACAGAAGGTCACTATTTTCTAGAATTTGTATAAGCAGATCTTTTTGAGGCTGGTTTTCTACCCCTCCCTTTTGTCCTCCTAGTAGATCTCTGTCAGTTTCTGTAATAAACGAAATCCCAAAGAAAAACAAGTACTTATATTTCTCCCCCTCCTCTCCAGTTCCCCACCCACAAATAAGTGGAATGCTTTTAGTGCACTTAGTGTTCTCATATTATGTTAAAATATACCAAACATACACTGTTCTAGTCTTTCATGAAAACTTTAAATTGCTATTTCTGGGCTCAATTCAACCCTTGCCTCATTCTGTGATAAAAGGACTTAAAAGCACTGTTCTAGAATAGAATAGGCTTTGGGTTTTTTATAGCCTCTTTCACATTCCCACTATCCCAAAGGGCTTTACAAAGCACTGAGGTAGAGCCTGGGAGTACAGTGAGTTTAGGCAAAGGCAGCATCCATTATGTGCTCAGGGGTGGTTCAGAATCCAGAATCCACCCAGAATACAGATTTATGTCACAGGAGAGGGTTGGGAAAGGGAGAGGAGCATCCCTTGGACACCAAAATCCCTTGAATGTGCCACAGGGATGGCTGGGAGGCTGGAGGAGGAGGTGGATTGAAGCAGGAGAGGCAGGGAAGTGTGGCTGGGGGGTTGCAGGTGCTGTGTTTGAAGCAGTCAGTGGCACTGGTGTGCTTGGGGAGCCTGCAAGCGGGAGAAATCAGGATATGGAAGGTTTTCTGGGATGGATCCTTGCTGGATGTGTGTCCAGGATGGAGTGGTGAGGGCAGGAACAGCTTGTCTGTGGTCAGGGCTGGGAATAACATGTGGGAGAGCCACAACGAAGTGGAAATCCTGCATTTAGGGTGTGCCTGGGGAAGGAGTCAGGGGATAAAATCGGCAGGAAGGGATGCACATCCCCTCTGGCTGAATTGTGTGCAGGTTATTTGTGTATCTGAGCAGATGGGGCGAGAAAGAATTCCCTCTGAGACGCAGGGAAAGGATTTCTGCGCAGATACTCATTGTCAGCGAGGTACATGGAAATAACTTCTCACAGATAAACTAATTCCCAACCAAACCCATGGCCACAGCTAGCAAACAGCTGGGTGACCACGGTGACAGACAGTGACATGGAAGGATTTCAGGTCTGGTGGACATGGTGGGTGTGTTGTCACTAGAGGGACAAGAACCATGTCCCAAAACTTCACCCACCCACACAGATGAAGCCTCTCACCCACAAGGTTGTGACCCAGCTCTTTACCCAAAGGGTGACTCAGGGAAAAACAGGAGAAAAATTTTCTACCCAGAAGAACAATAATCCCTCGCCTGGCAGGTGTGAGGAATCCCAGTCCTGGGGAATCTCCATGGGATCTGTCCTAGCTGCTCTGAGGAAAATCACAGAGGGAAAAAAAGGGCTTCCTGCAGGTCCTGTGTACCTCCAGATCAGGCTGGTGGCCAACCCATACTCACAGCACAGGAAATATCAGAAAATATAAACCAAGCAAAACTTCTTTCCAGGGAGCACATGAAATGGAATAGTCCAGGTCTGTTTGGAACTGGCTGTGGGATTTCTTGATGTTTGCATCAGACTGATTCAGAAAGAACACATATCATTTTGCTTCCACTCAGTCCTATGTTCCTTTCAAAGTCTGGCTTTTTAGGGACTCAGCATTAAAAATAAATGAGAATTTCCCGCTAAAGACTATTTTTTCAGTGCATCACAAGGTATTCATTTAAATGTAGAATATTTTTAAAGAGGTAAACATCTAATGGAAATTACGTATTCTGATAGAAATGGACCTCTGTTTTAACATCAGGTTTTTCACTAGAAAAGGAGTTTAAATCAAACTGGGAAAAAGCCAATCAGACCACAAAGCACTTTGAAACCTCACCTTAAACACAAGCAAAACAAAAGAATAAATTTTGAACCCTCCCTCTTCTGTCTCTTTTCTGAAGAGCTACAGTCCAAATCATGCTATGAAGTGGTGAGAAGTCTTGCGTCAGAGATGATAAATGATAACACCCTGTATTGATAGAGATTTTTGGGCACAAGTCAGGAGAAACTGGGGCAGGAGGCAGAGACACCTTCATGGCTTTTCATGAGAGGATGAAAACCTTATTTCAGATGGAAGCCGGGGGGGGGCTTTATATTTTATCTCATTATAACTGAGATGGG
Organism: Grantiella picta; assembly: GCA_013397955.1. Taxonomy (NCBI): domain Eukaryota; kingdom Metazoa; phylum Chordata; class Aves; order Passeriformes; family Meliphagidae; genus Grantiella; species Grantiella picta. The sequence continues at coordinate 213,887 of VZRM01007521.1, read as the reverse complement.
TGGTAAAACTTCCCCATGTGGATCCAGAGATCAGCCATGCCTATTACACACATGCTCTGCAAAATAATTCACCATATTTCTGCGACCCATCCTGGTGTTGTTCCCTCCCTAAACCCCCACCAGGATTTGATTTTGAGCAGAACTCTGCAGCAGCAATTTGGGTTCACGAGGTTTGCAAAACCTGTGCTTGTTCTTGCATGTGAAACCATCCAGATGTTCAGCTGCAGTTCCTCCATGGAGCTCCACACGGCGTTTGCTTCGCTCGCAGATATCCCATGAATTATAGAGAAGCATTTGCTGCAGGCCAGAGAGGACAAGTGATGTAATTCTGCTGGAGCTCTGGCTTCCCACAGAGGCTTGGGAGAGGGGCAACTCAGTCCCTGAGAGAGAGAGAGGACAGACAGGGAGGATGACAGGGTCCTGCCAGACACCCTTTCAAAGCCAGAATGTCACAACACTCAGTTAAAGGAGATCTCAGATATCCAGTGGCACTTTACCAGAACGGCTTCAACAGAAGTCTGCTATAGTCATCCTGCTATTCAATAATCCTGCAGGCATCACAGAGTAGCCTGGGCTGGAAGAAACCTTAAAGATCATCCCATCCCACCCCTGCCATGGGCAGGGACACCTTCCACCATCCCAGGCTGCTCCAAGCCCTGTCCAACCTGGCCTTGGACACTTCCAGGGGCAGCCGTAGCTTCTCTGGGCACCCTGTGCCTTCCCATCCTCACAGGGAAGAATTTTTTTCCTACTCCCTAATCTGAATTTGCTCTCAGTCTGAAGCAAGCCTTGCCCAGCCTGCCTTTCCCAGCACAGTTTTCCTTCCCTCTCAGGTTATATCCCAGGATTTCCTCCAGCCACCAGCCCCAGAGCAGGCGGGCTGCTCGTGCTTTGCCTGGGCACAAGGTGGGTAACAGCAAAGGCAACTGCTATGCAAGAGAAAAAGATTAAACAGTAGGAAAACAGCAATGTTCCTATCTAAAAGGACTGGTGGACAGCAAGTAGATAAGCCATAAAAGCAAGGAAATATCTCCAGACTAAAGTAAATAGTAAGCTCTAAAAATCTACCTCTAAGAGATTATGTAGGTGGAACTTTACAAAAGAAACCTCTGGGGTTTACCCCAGTGTGAGCCATTGCTTTGAATCGTTTGCCAGGCACTCCAGAGTTTAATATCAGCTTTTGATACAGTATTTTTCTAAAGTGATTTTGAAGATTATATAGAGGGAAAAGGTAAAAATAAGCCTGAATGGGAGGGTTTTGTTGCAAAACCAGTTTTACAGCCTGACAGAAAAGTCATGAATGCCTTGGTTAAGAATGAAGCCCTGGCAGGATTGGGTATCTTTTCTTAGGCTGCAAAGTTTTCAGTGAACTGTCTAAAATACCAATGTGCTGCTGCTGAGACAGGCAGATGGAGAGGAGCTGATAAGCCAGAGACAAAGGAAATATCTTCAAATAACCTTTCAGAGAGACATCATTTAATGAACAAAGCAAAGAGACGGGCTTGGAGCAAAGTGCTGAAGCAAAAACCTTGTGGAGAACACAAAGAGGCTGCTTGATGAACAATTTGGAGATTTTGGAATTTGCTCGAATTTCCTTAAAAACTATCCATGACAGATTGGACAGGGTATGGGGAAAGAGGAAAAAAGCATGACAAAATTAAGTTTTAACAGTGTCAGTAGCTGATGGAGATCTAATAACTTGGCTTTTCTGGATGAGTGGTTAGAAAGGACCTCATCTTTTCTTCACTTCTAGAACCAGAAAGAACACTTTAGAACTGACAGTTTTCAAAACATACTTGAAAATTTATGGACCATCTTTGAACAGAGAGCTCATTATGGAGTTTCAGTTTTTCTTTTTTTTCTTTTTTTTTTTCTCAGTGTTTGAAATCAGTTCCCCTCATATTTGTGCAAACCAAGCCCTGCAGACTCTGTGTGCAGCAAGAAGGAACTAATACAGCTCCATTCCAATGATTTTAGTGCCATTGATTTATGCTGGCTAAAAATCTGGCTTTGTTTCTCCACTGCCCTAAGTTTATGGATTTTTCACTCTGCACATTAGTTTTTCCTATAGTAACAACTGTAAGATGAAACTTAAGCAGGCTCAGACTGAGATGTGGGCAAAGCATAAAATTTGTGGGGTTTTCAAAGGACATAAAAGCCCATTTACCCCCAGGTTATGCCTTTGAAATGGGCTGCAGTCTCTGAAAAGAGACATTTTTCTTGGAAATACTCTAGTTTGACTGCTCCAGCTGAGGAATACACTTAAATCTGAAGTAAATTCTGGTGGAATAAGCTCTACCAGAACCTGTAATATACCTACAGAGATCTCCATCCCCAAAACCAGGTGAATTTCCCTCCTGTGCCCTCCCTGCCCCTTCTGTGCTTCACCAGCTGCCCCTCACAATAAAGTAATAAAAATTCAAATGAGTTTTCAGGAACATATACCTGCGGAGGGGAGACATCTCCTGTCACTTTAATAACACACCAGGTTAATAATATTAAATCACCAGAGGCCAAGGAAATGTCACTGGAAATATTTAAAAGGCTCCCCACTCAGGAGTGATGAGACTTTAAAGCAGCTGGGAGAGAAGCAGAACTGGGTAGGAAGGACTGGGGAGGCCAATCCTGGTCCATAGGGAAAAGCAATTTTTCAGGGTTTGGCTTCTCATTGAAGGGCTATAGAATATATTAAGAAAATAAAAGCTCATATAATGCTGGAAATGAAAAACAGGCTGGTGAAAAGGGGCAGGAGAGCTCTGCAGGCAGCAGCCCCCAATTTATCCACCAAAACAGTGGGAGATCGACAAGAATGGGGCTAATTTTCAACCTTTTGCTCTGCCTTGTTCCTCAATTAATGTCAGAAGGGAGAATTTTACTGGAATGAAAATCATCACTGCCATTTGAACTGGCCATACTTTGGCTTGGTTTGTTACCATACTTTGACCCACCTGGAGATTTTATTGAGGGAAAAAACACTCTTAAAACAAACCCAGCAGTCAAAAATACACAAACCTCTCCTAAAGACAGATGAACAGCACCAGTTTAAGGCTGGCTGGGATTGCTGGAATGATACAAAGCTTTTTGACAGAGCTATGGGATTTGTGTCACTTAAAAAAAACACTATTTCAGTTTTTTTTTATTGATCCCCAGATATAACTGGGCTGTGTGAAAGTGGCCAGAACCTTAGCTCAGGAGAAAAAAAACAACCTCTTCCTTGGAGTTGTTCTGATTTATACCAGCTAAAATCCTCTTCAGCTGGAGGATAATCCACGTTTGTTTGGTTCTTGAGTTTGCTGGACAAATGATTCAGGAGGAAGAGGGAGTGAAGCAAGTGTGTGATGTGAAGAACCCTTAAAGCTCCTGCTGCTCACAGCTCTGCTTCCCTTCCCATCACAGGGAAGCCTCGAGCACAAGTGTTGCTTATTCAGACTTCAGGCTGTCAGGCAAAACCTTATCCTTAAAAACCCTCACACGATCCCGGAGTGCTCAGACTCCATAAATGCAACTTTTACCCGGCGCAGTGACAAACCCCTCATAGGGATTGAAAGGGTTGTGCCCAAAACCTAAAAATGGGGGTGAACAGAAGGGAAATAGTGACAAATAGGGGACTTCAAAGACTAAAATAAAAAGATTCCTCTCCATGTTGGGTTAGAGTTACGTTGGCATCACACAGAATCGTCCTGGCCACCTCCTGACCTCAGTGGAAAGAAATCTCCACACCAGAAGGAAAACCTGCAAATATAATAAAAAAAACTGCAAAAAACTAGCCTTAAAAAAAAAAAGACAAAAACACTCTCTGAAGCACCAACCACCAGCTCTGATTGCAGCACCAGGTCAAATTATTAGAAATTAAGCCAACCAGAATTAGTGAACTCTCGGGCAGCACATCATTCTTTGGGAAGAGTCAATACAGCAGTTGTAGGGTGAAGTCATCTCTCACAAATCATTCTGGGCTCTTCTAAGTGATTAAGGAATATATCAATAGGGATGATTTAGTCAATGCGCTGCTCAGAAATTAAAACACAAAACAAACCTCTCATGGTAACATCCCAAAGCTCTTCAAGCAGCTCTAAGCTAATGGGATGGGAGAAGTTTTCTTGCTAAACTGCTCAAAAAGCCAGGAATAAACATATGCAACGATATTCATAAATGGGCTGGGAAAGGGTTCATAACGTGAAGATGAAGTTTGTGGGAGACACAAAATAACTGAGCACAGCCAAATCTGAGCCTGACTGTAGAGAATCACAGAGCACTCCTGAGATAAGGATTCAGTGATGACAGATGAAATTCAGTGTTTGATAAGTGCTAAGTAATGTACACAGGGAAAATAAGCCAAACTCCACATTTCCAGCCAGGAAAGGGATCTTGGAATTATTGTGATTAGTCCCATAAAATGCTAGTTTAGTGCTCAGAAGTGCTCAAAAAGGCAAATAAAATGCAGAAACTGCTAGGATGTCAGAGAAAAAGGCACAAGGCTCAGTGATTTCAGGTCCCCCTCTCCAGGATGGGGGGGACAGCACAGGAAGTACCAGGAAAAAAGGACCTCAGCTCTCCACTGTGCTCTACTTCCCAGGAAATATTGCACCTTGGCACGATCCCAGCAATAAATCGACATTTGTTTATGCAACCTAACCATTAAAAATGGGTTTTGTCCCACTTTCCCTGTGCTGTTGTGTGTCACAGCAGCACCCTGCTGGCCCAAGCCACAAGGTGCCACCAGCACCAATGTCACTTTTTCCTAATGGGCCAGAGCTCTGCAGGCAAAATCAATCTCGTTCCCTCTGGATCAATAGCGAGGGGCCAGTTTGCACCAGATCAGGAGGTCGTTAAATAAAAGTGATGCTGGAGATTTCTTGAAATAAATAGGAATTTTGCATTGCATCTGAGGACTGAAGAGCAGGATCAGGTGGGTTTCATGTTCATCAAAAGAGGACAAATAAGGTTTTATCCAGTGTAATATAGACATTTCTTTCAGTGAGAGGAAAAGCCTGTACTTGCTTTTGTTTATTTGATGTTTCCCTTCCCAACACAGCCCCAGAAGAGAAAATAAGCTGATAAATTCCGTAATAGCACTAACACATGTATCAACAATACTGACATGTTTTCAGTGGAATTTTCAGTTCGTTCTATTTTCCGTCTCACAATGAAATTCGGTTCAATTGAAAGATTCAATAGTAATTGAAAATAAGCTCTGGAAATTGCATAATCTACTTCTCGAAGACCCAGAAATTAACAAACAAACATGCAGAACACACACAAACCTAAAGGACCCACATTCGGTAAAGATGTAATAAGTCAATTAAATTCATGCACAATGTGATTTTTGGCTGATGGGAGAACACAAAGAGGGAGGTCAGATCCTGTTTTCAAAAAGAAGCCTCATGAAAAGGACAGCAAATGGAAATGTCATTATTGAACATTATGATGAGAGATGAAAGGAGCCTCATCCAAAAAAAAAAAGCTCCAAGGGGGTGAAATGTAAATTGCTCAGATAGGAAGCAAATGAAAGGGGATGTGATAAGGTCAGTGATGAGTAAACATGGGGAAAGCTGGAGCTCAGGTTCAGATGAGAACAGTAATAAATACAGAAGGGCCTGAGTCCAAAGAGGTAAAAATCAGCAGAGTTTCATCCTCTTTGGTGGGGCTGCACTGAGTCCTGCTCACAACTGCACTCTGTGTTTAGGCAGTCCTTTCATCTGCTCATGTTGTGCACAAATTATTATCTTCACCCACACAGGGAGAAAGGGAAGGGCTACAAAGGCTTTGGAGGTTTTCACTTTTTCCTTCTGATTGTAGATATGCGTTTTGGTTGTTACAGGATTTGAGGGTGTTGCTGAAAGCCAGAGCCAAGGTATCTCCAAATAAAACTGAATGTCTGGAACGTCTGAAGATGAGGTTTACCCCAAAACAGGTGTTTCCCAAGTGCCTCAGGGTGTCAGGGGACTTGTCCATGCAGCACAGCTCAGGGCTAACAGAACACCAGTCAAGATTCCTCACTGGAATTGCTTAAGCATGGATAAAAAAATCCAGCATTAGCTCAGTCATCCCTTTGGGAATGCCAAGAGGTTTCAAGGACAGGAAATGGGTTTTGTTTTTTTCATTAGAAAACACCCATGTTTGGAAATATTTCTGCCTAGGAAAGGGTTAGAATACACTGGTGAATTTTGAGTTCTGATTGCCTATCTCTAAGTTGACACACACACCTGTGATACCTGCAGGAATTCTAGACATGGCACTGCTGAGAGGAGATCCCTAAACTGTATTTCCAGCTCTGTTCCAGGGCTCCTGGTGGCAGCTACATGTGAAATGAAAGCCCTGCAGGGACATCATTTTCCTAGACAAGTTAATCATTCCATAAGGACACTCCTTCCCCTCACCATGATCTCCTAAACTACCTCCAAACTGGATGCCACTCATCTGTGGGGAGGAAATCCCCGGGCTTGGCACAGGCAGGTTTGTTTAATATGTGCAGCTCCAAGAGATCCACTGGGATGGAAGGTTCTCCATGGACGTTCGTCATCAGCAAATGCAGGATGAGAGTTAATTAGCTGGGATGTCTCTGGGTGCCCAGGAGAGCAGCCATTCAAGGCTGACAGAGATAACTTGTCTGAAGAGAGAGTAATCCTGATAAATGGAACTCCAGCAAAGGGCAGGAGGAATTAGAGAAGAAGGAGCGGCATCTCTCCGTGTGAGATTAGGAGCGTTGATCCCACTGCTAGCACTGTGTAAGTGAACACTGACACTCCATCTGGGCTGGAGAGATATTTGGTGCTCACATACAGCACTGACCCTCAACATCCAGAGTTAACCCTGCTGGAACAAGGCACATCAGAAAGTGCTTCTGCCCACTATGTTCCAAAATCTATATAAAATAAAAAAAAAAAATTGAAAAATTACAGTTTTTAATGGAAGTTAGATATTAATGATCAGTTATCTGCAACAGGCTGATCCTCTCTGGATGGATCCAGACTCTGGATTCCCAGCACAGGAAGGGCATGGACCTGTTGGAGTGAGTACAGAGGACATAAAGTTGATCAGAGGGATGGAGCAGCTCTGCTGTGAGGAAAGGCTGAGACAATTGGGTTTGTTCAGCCTGCAGAAGAGAACATTTAAGGGTGACATAATTGCAGCCTTCCGGTGCCTGAAAGGAGCCTAAAGAAAGATGGAGAGAGACTATTGCCAAGAGCTTGGAGTGGAAACGGCTTCAAAGGGACAGAGAGCAGGTTTAGATTGGAAATGAGTAAAAATATATTCTGTGAGGGTGGTTGGGCCCTGGCACAGGGTGCCCAGAGAAGCTGTGGCTGCCCCTGGATCCCTGGCAGTGTCCAAGGCCCATGGCAGGGGTTGGAGCTAGAGGAGCTGTAAGGTTCCTTCACACCCAACCCATTCCCTGATTCCCTCAGAGGTCTCTGGGTGAGTGCAAATGCCTCACTACAGGCACCAGCAATTAAAAATCCCGTCCTCTGGCTGCTACATGGCAAACTCAGAAAGAGCAGCCCTTTAATTGTGCCACTAATGCAACACTCAGACATCCTACAGGGATTTGTTTACCACTGGTGATGAAACTCCACAGAAAACTCCTTAAAACCTGACATGCATATCCCAGCCCAGCCATGAATAAAGATGCTTTCCAGATCTGGGCTGCAATTTGTGAAGCCTGCTGAGCAAAAAGGTGTTCCGTAAGATATTATTATTAGGAATTTTTATAAAACTTTGAAGGTTATTATTGCTCCAGATTAGGTTGAAATGTTTAATTATGAACAGAGAGAAGGTTTCTGGCCTTTTCAAAGGATAGGAGCCTTTATTGATTTTATTAGTCAAAGAAGGTGATAATTTTTGCATTAATAACCAGAGAGCAATTTCTCCCTTAAACAGTGATTATAAAATACTGACGGAAATACCACTGGAAAAGTCTGAGGAAGGTCACTCTTTTTTCTTCTTTCTTGTAATCAATCTTAGTCCATCAAAGGCTGCAGAAATACAGCAATAATCTAAGTGGAATTGTGGACTCTTCTGAACTCGCGGGCAGATGTGGCAATGCCTTCCCTGTTAATTGGGGCTGCATCAAATGAAAGCCTTTGGTTGGGTGAGCTATAATTGCTTGTTCAGGAGCTGCAAACATGGTCAGCTACCTGAAGGGATTGTTAAAGAGCTCCAGGACTCCTGTGGAAGGTTCTGGATAAGGAAACTGGATAGGAATGCCCTCGAATCAACAGAGCAGCCAAGGGTGATGCACCTTTGAGGGTTTGAGTGGTGGGGTTTTTTTTGGGGTTAGCTGGGGAAAGGTGGGATGTGCTGCTGGAGCGTAGCAGAGCAGAAAGGTCTTGCAAAGTGAGCGCTTTGCTGCTCTTGTAAAATCCTTGCTCACTTCTGTTACTTTGGCTAACTAGAAAAGCATTCTGGGAATGACTCGGCTAAACTAGGGGTGAAAAACGAGTTACAAAATTGTAAATCAATGATTAGAACCAATCAGTGCTCACACCGTGGGGGTGTGGTTGGTCACACCTGATGTTCCTATTGTGGTCTGTGGTGGTTGGTTAATCACATTTGTTGTGCCTCACAGGTATGCAAACTCATAACAAACTCACAGCTTAAGAACCCTAGAATTTTACAATAAATACAATTTTACAATCATGCCATGGAGATCGTGTGTTTAACACCACACTGGAACTTGTCCCAAGGTGTCTGGGATCTCCCCCTGCACTGGGAGCTCATGGTGAGACCTCCCCACACAGCTGGAAAGTCAGGAACAGCTGGAAGCAACGCCAAGAATGGCAGTTCTGCTGTGCCATGGGCAACCAGACCAGGATGGCTCATCCCCAGCTGGCTCTGGGGTTAATTTCCATGGTTGCCTTTATCAGGAGCTCCCTGACTGGCACAGGGCAGAGGCTCAGACAGCCCAGCAATCCCTCCAGCATCCCAGCATTGTTCTGCTGCCCAACACACCCTGGAGCAAAGCATCCCAGGATGTCCTGTGCACCCAGCACGTCTCTGTCCTCAATTAGCAACTGCTTCATAACCCCAAAGCATGACGTCCTCCATCCCTCATACATTTTTTATTTTCTCTAATAGAATTTCCCATTATTCTTCTGAATCTCTAATCCTTTTGTGAATCCTCCAAGGCTCTTGGCTTCAATAACGTCTGTGGCATTGAGTGCCACGTGTTAATTATGTGCTGTGTAGGAAAAGTATTTCTTACTATCAGCTTTAAATCATTCGCTTTAAAAAATAATTTAATGGTTATACCGAGCATAATGGAATATAGAACTGCATAGATAGGGCATATCTTGCCTTAAAAATTAATTATGCTTTTTGGAACACTGGGAAACTGAGGCATTAAAGGACACAACTTAAAATTGGTCTTTCACTGCTGAAGATAGAGCCTAGGAGTTCTGCTTCTTATATTCCTTCTACAAATATGTAATAAAAATTCATAATACAAATACATCATATGTTTTCCCATATAAAGAAAGCTGATTTAGACATCTCAGGTTTTCTTGTTCATTTTAAGGCACAATCCCACTGCTTTGCACTCACAAGGAAAAAAAAAAGGCATTCCTGCCTGATAGAGAGACTGTGTTAGAAGAAATGTCAGGGATCAGATTCCAGCAAATCAAGTTTGCTGTGGTCCACTGGGAACTCAAGGTAAACTTCTGGAAAAAAAAAGACTAACATGTAGGAGCTCCTGGGAATTTTCTGTGCTGGACAGGATAAAAGTCATTCTGCCTCTTCTATTGCCAATAATCCCTGAGAGGAGATTTGATTCTCACTCGCCATAAATAACTTCATACATTTTACTTGCTAATATTGCTGGGGTGGTGTGATGAACAAACTCATGCAAAATGTACCCTATTTACCAATGTACAGAGAAAAGGCTCAGGGATAAAATAACCATCTCCCTCCAAAAATACACCTCATCCACATGTAGAAAATAGCTGGGGACAGGGAATTACTCTCCCGCTGCTTCTCGCTCATGTGTTGTATATAATGGTTTCTGGAAACATTTTTATCATGCAGGGATAAAGGAGATGGAAAATAATCATCCTTACTTATCTAAGTATGGTATTTAGATGACCCTCATTACCCCTGCACTGAGTGCCTCCACACTTTTGGAGTATTTATACTCTGAAAATCCCGTGAAGCGAGGAAGTGTTGACAGACCCAAGTTACAGGGGAAAAAAAACAGGGGAGGAGAGGTGACTTATTCAAGATGAGAGAGATCTGTGGCAGTGCAGACTCCTGAACCCAGGTCACCCCAGTTTAACTCACTGCTCTGTGTACTTCTGTAGCTTCCCGTATTGACCCAGGCTTATAACCTCTCTCATCTATCTATAAAGCAGGGATTTATTAGGACGGGGAAATGTCTCAGCAAATGCCACACTGTACCCAAGAAACCTTTCCTGCTGGAAGGAATAGAAGGTAATATTGTGAAAATGGGCAGTTGTATTTTTTTTTCCCCCCAGCCAAAATGGGTTGATTTTAATCGCAGCAAGAATTCCATGGGGTGGAAGTGCCATCACATTCCAGCTCGGGTGGTCAAATGTCAGACACAGCACAAAAGATCTCTGATGGAGGAGACTGTTGACAGAGGCTTCTGAAGACTCAGCGACCAGTGAGTATCTTCTCCTCTCAGTAAAGAAGAAAGACTTGGAGAATAGCTAGAAAATAGGGCCTGAAATGGTTTTGATTCTCTTTACTTTAAAATGCACACATGGGTACAACATCACTCCCCTGAAACGTTCTGCAGGGCCTTCTCAATTCTTACCCACACAACTTCCCCTTGTTTACAGTTTAATTTAAATTAATGTTTTAATTTTTCAAACCAGCAGTGACATTGTTTATGAATGCATTACCATTGAATAATCACTCTTGAATATCAATTAACTTCAGCAGTTTTAAACTGCAAAGCCCTCGCAGTCAAAAGCCTGCACTCTCAGAAACAGATTTGTTTAAAACCACCAAATTCCATCAAGTTTTCAGCTGTCACCAGCGATCAGCATTTGCAAGGAGCAGTAGTTGTATTCCAGAGGAGGATTCTGATGGGAAATAGAGTCTGCAGAGCAGTAGGGCAGTACAGAAGCAGAAAACTTGCCTTACACCCACTCCAAATGTAACCCCGATGGCAATTAGATGCCATCAGGGTCTGTGGTGAGGTGGCACTGGCTGCAGGGGCAGTTAAAAGATGGGGGATGAGAAACTGGAATTAGAAATTGGAATTAATTCTAATTTCTGATTAGAAATTAGAAGTAGAATTACAGGAAAACAGCAAGAAATAGGGTCTGACTCTGCACAACACAGGCTCTGCTTGGTGGAAACCAGGCTGAGAGAATCATCTTCCCCTTCCCTGTCCCTGTGCAAGGAGAAATGGTGGCTCAGGGGTGACAGCTCAAAAATCACAAGTCCCAGGCTGGGGGTGCAGCAGCACAGCTGAACTTTGACTTATCCTGAGAAAAGGGAGCTATGGAATTCAACAAAACTGCTGGCTGAGGGATCTTGGGAGATCTGACCCAACCCAGGGAAGAAGCATGAGCTCTGGTGAAGCTCTCTGCTGGCTTGGGGCTCTTTTCCCACCAAACCAAGAGGGATGGAGGACTTGCTTTCCATGGAATTCCTATTGTTTGGGTCATGCCTTACATGGAACTGAGCAGGAACACAGCTGGGGTGGCTCTGGGGACACAAGTGCCACACAGCTCCTGTCCTGTCTCTCTCTCAGCTTCACCCACAGCTGTGGCAGCAGGAGCTGGGACAGTGATCAGCCCTTGGTGAGGGTTTTTCCTCTGCTCTGAGGAAAGTCTGATGGAGCATTTCCTTTCTGCTTCTCAGCATGCAAACACAAAAGCACAATTTCAGCTGCCAGGTAACTCCCAAAAGCACCAAAACCTCAGCCCCAGAAGGGACCACACCAAGGAGATCACAAGTTGCATTCCCACTCCCACAATCCCAACAGAGTTCAGCTCCTCACCTCTTGCTCCTGAGGAAGACACGAGCTGTGAGTGCCTCAGCCTGCCTTGCTAACAAATGGAGGCTGCAATATTTCAATCAAAAGGGAAAAAGAATGAGAAGAAGCCAAGCAGTCAGGGAAGAGAAAGACATTATTGATGCTTCTATTACTGCCTGAAATTGGTCACTGTGGAGAAAAACAAGTAGCCACAAAGTGGACTTGGCCTGACCTTTTGCTCCTCAGCAGGCAGCAGATTGGTCATTCTGGTCACTGCCGGTGAAAAATGAGGCTGAAATCTTCTTTTAGTGGATGAGGGAGCATCGCTCAGTCCCCACAGCAGGAGTGAATTCACAGGTCAGGGGGGAAGATGTGGTTCCCACCGTGGGCTCCAGAGAGATTCCCACAGGACACATCAGGACAGGGAATGCAGGATTGATTTGCCGCTTAACATGAGTGGTGTGTGTTCAGATGGCAGCAGACAGACTTCTCTGACAGCGACGAGAGGAGTTTCAGAGTGATGGGAAAACCAGAGCAGGAGAGCTGAGTGCCCAGCAGAGCAGTGAGGCAGGCAGGAAAATGGTGAAGAGCAGGATGGAAGAAAGCACAGAGAGGAGTTTTGACTGCACAGTACTGAGATGGCAAAGTGAATGGAGGCAACTCAAACCAAGGCAGGAGCTTGTAGAAACTCAAAAGGAAGGACAAACTTAGGGTTGATCCACAGGGCAGAGAGCCTGGAGCACCAATTCTGTACAAATTCTTCTACCAACTTCCATTTGGCTTTGGATAAAGACTTTCTCAGTTCCACAACAGCTATAAAAATGGTTTCCTTGCCTGCTGGGACATCACAGTCCCTGAGGCATATCCAGAGGGAGGACTTGATGCCTCCTGAACACAAGTCAGCAATGGAAGAGAGAAGATTTTCCAGCAGCAGAGGAAAATTTGTGTGTGAGGCCAGCTGGAATTGGCAGGCAGCTGCAGGAGGCTCCACCTTGGTGTGGAGGAGAGCAGAGGAGAGATGTGGGGAATGAAGACAAACAGAGCAGCAGAAGCTTTGCCAAGTGGTCCAAGGAAAAAGAGGATGATTTGCATAGCCTGAGGGATGTGCTGCCATATGACAAACTGACAGAGAGCAAATAAATAAAAAAATAAATAACAATACTAACATACAAGAGGGCAAAAGCTCATGAGGCAGCAAGGTCGACTTCTTGTTGGATGGAAATTCCACATGGAAAAATTAGAATTACTTTTTTTTTTTCCAATGTATTTTGTTTTTATCATACCTGCACGTTCTGCAGGTATGGAAAATAAACATAGAGACCTTTCATTTAAGCCCACCTGGATGGCTTGGCTCCCATGCTAAACCTCAAGAAACATCACTTACCTTCCTATTACCACTGTGAACCGACTTGGGTGGTGAACTCTGCTGAAGAACAGACGTCAGAGAAGTGCTTTAGAAGAACAGGTCGCAAACACTCATAATAAATCTGTTTGGATGCACTTTGGGGAATGTAAATCACTTAAATTATTGAAGTGTCGAGCTGTTGGGACTCAGGCAGGTTGAGAGCTGGTGCTCTGAAAGCCACAGCAGCCCAGAGAGAGGAGGGCAAGGAAGGAAACAAACATATTCGAAATTCAAGCTGCTCCACTTGTGCTGAAGGTTGTAACCATCAGTTGTTTGTATTTACTTAATAAAGGACAGAACTGAAAGGGTTTGGGCTGAAAGGTGAAGGAAGAGGAGGAAATAAGGATTGGGCAGGAAGAGGAGAAGTGAGGGAAGGCAGTAAACCCTGAGTGCAGAGCAGAGTGGGATAGAAGAAAGATTTGTGTGACAGAGTGGGAGCTACCTCCTCAATTTAAAATCTGCCATGATATGTGTAGGAAGGCACTTTGAAGAAAGGAGATTATCCTCTACTTTTTCCTGGAAATGGAGCAAACTGAAGGAGAAACTTCAATCAATTTACTTGCTCAAGCGTCAGAAGGGGATGGGATTGGATTCAGGTTCACTCCTGTGCTGAGCTGAGAGCTGGGTGAGCTCCTCACCTGCCTGCTGGCTCTAATCCAGCTCTTCTGATATTTAAATGCATTCTTCTAATTAATACTTGAATTTATTAATGGTCTGTTATTTTACATTTGTTCTTTCAGCATTGTCCTTTTGATTTAATAGCTCTTTTCCTTCCCTGCTGCTACATCCTGATCTACTTATATGCAACAATCCCTCCTCTCTTTCACCCTTCAGTTTTGCTAAGCTCCTTAGTCAGCTCTTATAAGAAAAGATCTTCCTTCCCAGACCATAATTTAGTATTCTATTGTTTGAAAAACACCCGTCAAACGTTCATTATTTCCTCCTCCTATTTCCTTGGCAAAAATTCAGAATTCTGAGCAAAACCCACTGTAGCACTTTTTTTTTTTTCTTTTTCTGTCTCTTGTTACCAGCAGCAGCCCAAAGACTGACTCAAGTTACTGTAAGGAGCAGCACAGGTAAACTCTGCAAGCAATTCAGCCATCAGGGGAGTTTAATTCTGCCAGCCCACCTGAAACCTTTTCAATTTGCTTTTCAAACACATTTTTAAGCAGCAAATCCTGCCTGTGACAAAAACACACAGGTATTATTTGCAGGAAATAGTGTTTATTCATCAAAGTCGTGGGAATTTTTCGGGTTTAGACAGCTCAGGTTCTATTCCTTCACAGCTGGTGCTGTTCAGGGAGTATCCAGGCACAGATAAATGCTGGACTTTGTTGATATGATATCTTGTGTCTCTCTGTACTTAAGGGCTTTAGAAATTGATTAACTGAAACCCTTATCAGGGAGGTAACTATTATAATACTCATTTTCCTGACGAGGAAAATAGAGCACGGCAAAGCTTAGCGACAGCACAAGGTTACACAGTGAATTAGTGGCAGCAATACTGATTCCATCTCCCTGGCCTGACCATTAGATACACTCCCTTAATCAGAATCTTCCCCCAAGCCCTCTGCCTAATTTTATGTGCTTTTTTTAATTTTTTTTTTTAAATACATTTTGGCCTGCCTTTCTACATTTTCTAGTCTGGCTGGGAGCTATGGGAGAAACATAAGGAAAAAGTTGGGCTCAGCAATATTTTAAGTATGAGAAGGAAAAAAAAACCCAAAAAACCCTTCCCTGGATGAGCACATCCTACTAAGATTTTCAGCCTGAAATTGCAGCTTTGGAGAATTGAGCTAAGCCACTGAATAGCTGGTGCTTTATATGAAGCAAACTTCTTAAGGCTTTGCATTCATGCATTATTAGCAGGTTCACTCTATATCTAAGTTACTTATATGGCTCCTAATTACCACAGGATCTTAATGCCTCTCCTTAATGTGTTTATCCTTGCTGCAGCCCAGTGGTGCAAGAGCGCTGAGCCTCCTCCTCCATGGGCTCATTTGGTGCTGCAGAGGACTCCAGAAAATTCAGTTTTTAGAGGGATTTACAGGCTGAGTCTTCCTCTGCTCCCCATGGCAAAAGCAGAGTTCAGGTTATTCCAGGGGCTCAGACTTGTGGGATCTGCAGGCTCTGAGCACCCGGAGATCAGCCAGGCTGCAACGTGCAAATCAGATATTTCAAAGCGTCTGTTTGTATTTTTGAGAGGCTCAAGCGAGCTGCTTGATTCCACTCGAGAAGTTTTTGGCAGAGGGAATTTCATTTGGAATCGTTAAGGATGGGAAAGACCTCCAATGCTGAGTCCAGCCTGTGCCAAATCCCCACCTTGTCACCAGCCCAGAGCACTGAGTGTCACCTCTGGGGATGAGGACTCCACCACCTCTCTGGGCAGTTCCTTCCAGGATTTCACAACCCCTCATGTGAAGAAATTTCACCACGGTCCTGTGAGGGCTTTCCTAATTTAGCAACAGTGACAAATCCTGGCTGAAATTAGAATTAAATACGCAAGAAGAGGTGAAAACACCAGCAGCAGGACTCCTCTTCAGGGCTGAAATGCAGGAAAACTATAAACAAAAGTTGTAAGACAACATTCTGTGGTTTTTTTTTTTCATGAGTCTGAGAAAAGTTTCTTCTTGCTCTCATCTCCTAACTCCAGTTCAATCGTTAAAATGGATCTATGAGCAGTCGGTGCTCTGGATTGATCACCTGTACAAGGAGCCCATTTCACTGTGAGTTCAGAGATTGCAGCCCTGTGCCAAAAAGTGTCCTGCACATTTGGATACCTGCAATGTGGCTAAAATCTTCATCTAGTCCTTTTGCCCAGGAGCAAATTCCACCTGTAATCATGAGAACCAGGAATGCTCACCTAGTCCAGCAGTCTGACTACTTGAACATTTGTCTCCATAAGCGCCACACTTTAATAAATAATTTACCCCCAAAATGCACTTAAATTAGATCCATAATTCTACCACGAGGCTCTGGTGGTGGGAGGAGACCTCCTGACTTTGCTCCCATCATTTATAATGCCGCCATAAGTCACCAGCGGAATTGCAGCATTCTTATTTGTAGCAGCGCTTATATTGTTCCTTCCCTCGTTTATTATCCTCATTTGGAATGTCCCCAGCTCGTCAGGAGGGAAAGATGCTGCACAGCCACCAGCTCAGGCTATTTCTTACCCAGAAATGGGGCCTTCCTGAGGAAGCTGAGATGTTATCAGGGAGAGGATGGATATAAATTGCCTGGATATCCTGTTCTCATTTCTGCTGCTCCTTCCATTCCGTTTGGGGAGGATTAAGGGGATGGCACAGAGCCTGGAGGTTTGGGTGATCTTCTTTGCTTCTGCTTTCCATCTTGAGGAGGGCACAGTGCACCCCTGACACTGCACTGACCTGTGAGAAAGCTGCACGGGAAAGGGGACAAGAAATGATCACATAAAACCACGCCTTCCTCTCCTCTCCCACTCTCCCACACTATTCAGGTTAGAGCCAGACCTCTGCAAATACAAATCACGTTCTCATTCCTGCTGGAAGCAGGTTAGAATTAATAAATCAGGGATTTAAAATAAAAAAATAAAATAATAAAAGTGTCAGATTTAAGATCGCCCAGGTATCCCCAATGGTTTTTCTTTCCAGATGCATTATGATAATTTTTAATGACATCATCTCACACTATTTTTACCACAGTTTTTCCTTTTAATGGGTAGAAGATGAGCATGATCTCCAAGGTGGAGGTGGAGGGAGCAGAGCCCTGCTTTCACTTTATCTCAAACTCTTCATGCAGAATCTAACTTCAGCAGCTGTTCAGCACCACACACCAGAGCCCAGATCATTAAAAGCACTTAAAAGCAGAGTATTTCAACAGGAAAAACCCATCCCAAACCATTGCACTGCCACTGGCCTGCCCCGCCCAGGGCAGTCCCAAATACCGGGGTAGGACCTTTAAAAGTCCCTTTCAACTTTTCTATGGTTCTAAATAAGTAGGATAATCTGTCATAAAGCTTAGGAAAACTCTGCCTTTCTGGTTATTTCCCCATCTTTCTCGTGCCTGAATTTATTAGTTTCCCATTGGTTTCCCTGCATCTCTGTCTTTGTGCTGGCAGGTTTCTCACTCTCCAGTTTACCCATTAACTTTAGGGTTTGTCCTGGACAATTTAATCCCATAGAACACAGGATTGGCAGCGCTGAGGGCACAGAGCTGCCTCTGCAGACATTCCTGGCTCCCAGGAGGTGTTTTTTGGAGGCTGCAGCCCCAAAAACTGCAGCCCAGGGACAACCTGCAAGAGGGAACAGCCACAATGCCCTGGGGTTCCAAAAGGGCTTTTCCTACCCCTGCTCTCCCACCTCTGCAATCAAACACAAACTAGAAAAGAACAGAGAGTGGAGCTGGGAAAGGATCAGAGCAGCTCAAAATGGGAATAAAGAACATGAGGAGGAAGATTTCCCATTCCTGTAGTTTACACTCCTGCACAACCCAGCACAGTTAGTGAATATGTCATGAACATTAAGTCTGGATTTTAGGACACAACAGGATCCCACCAGGAGAAAGTGTTTAAATCTTGCAGCAGCAACACAGAAAATAAGTCCTTTTGTAACCCTCTCTCTTCAGAAAATGCATCCACCCACTGGAATCAGAGGGCCTTTCCAGGTTAATTTGATTATATTTTTATTCTGGAGTTTGAGAACATCAGAGTCAAACTCAGCAGAGCAACCACCCAACCCCTGAAAGCAGCAGCAGACTTTGGGGATTTCACTCTCCTTGCAGAAAAGGAAAAAAACCCCAGGAAGCAGGGGGATATGTCTGTGCTGCCATGTGGAATCATTCATTTTCCACTGATCCCCATCAGCCAGCTGAAGCTTTGCTTAAATAAACAGAGATTGAGGCTTTCAGGGGCAATTCCCACTCGTATTCCCAAGCAGGACACAGCAGGACACAGGGAGTGTAAGACAGGCTTGGAACAGGAGAATCATCCCCCTGGTTTCTCAGGTTCTCCTGTTAATCTGCTCTTTGGGGTTTTTTCAGGGTAATTTTGGAAAATTAGAAGTCAAACCAGGAAGTGAGGCAATGAGGCAGCCCTCGGCTGTGGGGACACTTGGTCTGAGCAGCTGAAAAAATCAGTCCAGAGAGAGCTACAAATGGTGGGGGCTTAGGAAGAAAGCTTTTTAAAAATATATATATCTTGCTGAATATGGCAAATTTGGTGAATTTAGCAAGTGACCATCTGGGATTTTCATGTAAAGACATACATCAGTGAAGAGCTATTCAAATCAGCCCCAAAGCTGGCTATGTCACACTTCTGATGGCTTTTCTTCTATCACTAAAAAGTAGTGCTACTAAGAAGAAAATATCTTGAAAATGTTTAAAAAAAAAAAAAAGGAAAAGGTAAATTAAATAGTAAAAAATGATCCCTTTCAGCCTCCTGTATATCAAAGGGTTTGTTTTGGCCACTTAGCTTGGCTTTCTGTCACTCTCATTAGCTGTGTCTGGGTTGGAGCAGGGCAGACAGAGAGGGACGTGTGAGCTCCACTCAAAGCCATTAAAGCCTGTGAAATTGGACAATTGGCTATGCAGACAGCCCTTAGAAGTGTTTCTAGCACTTCTGCTTCTTGGCTGAGTACTGAAAACAGGGATGGAAGCAAGAAAATATCTCTATATATGCATCAGAGCTTTGGGGGGAAAAAAAAGAAAAATCAAAAAAGCCATGAATGTGGGACATGGAAACGTGAAACTTCCAGACTCTGCTAAGTCTTTATCCCTTCAGGAGTATTTTTGCAGGTATGGCTCACGCCACACCCCTCAGCACTTACCCAAACTCCTGATGAAGTTCCATATTGTGTTGGATCAGGTATAAGAACTTCCTTCACAGAGGATTGCAAACCCAATGTTTCCAGGCATCCTTCATTCCTCCAAACGGAGAGCTGATTCCACTTTATGAATGATCTCTGTTTAGACAGACAGGAAAGGAAAAGCAGTTATTGCTTTGCTCCTTTGCTGTCACTGAACCTTTTGTGGATTTCAGTCTTTCCCTCCTGTGATCCATTGCTCCTCTCGTGGTTTCAGCCCAGCCTGGGAAAGAACTGCTTGTGCCATCTTTATCCTCAATATATTAAAGGAATAGACTAAATTCATCAGCTCTTTATGCTTTTACCTCACAGCCCTGCTCACTTCAGTGTTTTTTGGATTATGCTGTAGATGTTTAGACTCTGCCCTTGCTTTGCAGGTGAACTTTGCTGGCAGGTACATAGAAATGATTGAAAAGCTCTGGTTTTTCCCCAGAATTGCACGCTCTTTTTGTCTATTCATCTGTCAATAGGTGCATTTTCTCTCTTGCTAACACGGAATATCCAGACAGGGTGACATTTTTTTCTTTTGAAACATTACCCAGCCAAATCCTGCAATAAATAGCTGTATCTTCAGAAGATTTTGAGATACTGATTGTAGGACTCTTGAAAAATCTCTCTGCAAGGAGAAAAGGGTTTGAAATCACGACTGTGATTAAGCAATTGACATCCTGTTCTCTGGTTTGGGGCACAGAAGTGCAGGGAAAAAGTGCCATACCTTGTTATAAGAGCTGTTCGGTGATCAGACCTGCACAGTCTTTTTTAGATGACCTAAATTTATATTTAAAATCATTCAATTTCCCTTACAAGATCAGACAGTATGAGGTGTGTGTAGCACAGGGAGGGCTGTGATGGGCATGGGCTCAAATACAGATGCAGGATGTGCCCATCGGGCCACCAGGAGGGATTTGGGCACAAATCTACAGCCCAGAGTATGTGGTTTGTGGTGGGATGGCAATCAAGGGGCTTGGAAGGTTTCCCTGTGAGTGCTGAGCCATCTCAGAAATCCTGCCCAGCAACAGAAGCCTGACAGCAAACTTCTCTGCCCATGGGAAATGTACTTCCAGCCTCACTTGCTCGTTCTCTAAACCTTGAAAATAACATTCACCACCTCCTCTCTCCCCAGGTTTTTGGGGGTTTTTTTGTTACAAATCTCCCTGGGTTGAACTGAAACCCTTGCCTGTTCTGGAGTGAAATTTGAGGTGACAAGAGGGTAGGTTTTCCTTAGAACATCTGTGTTACCCTCTAGTCAGCAGGAATGAAATTGTCTGACGATGCCCTCCCCTCGGGAACCTCTCTGAAAATGAGATGGATCTCTCCCGAGGACCTCTCAGCAAGCACAACTGAAATATCTTTGTGACTGCAGCAGCTCCGTAATGAATGAATTAATTGATTTCACCCTCAGCTGCTTCTTCTTCGACCCTGCTGGCCCCACAGTGGGGAAGGAGCTTTGTTCCAGTTCCAGTTTCCCTCAAAGCCCTGTTCTATTTAAATTTCATGAAAAAGCTTCAGGGCTCAGGATGGGAATCCCAAAACCTCGGTTCTGGACGGCAGCCAGATGGGTCATCAAACCCCACAGGGAGCTTGGACAGAGGGATGGGAACTCCACCTTTCAGCCACCCTCAGGGGCTCTGCTACAGGAGGAAAATGGGTCTGGGAAGTTAAATGTCCTAACCATGCATCTATCTCAATATATGGAATATTTTTGATTCGTTTTTCAAGGGACCATTTGAATGTTCAAAATGCTGTTGTTCTACCTTTAGCAAAAATTAAAGATTTTAAAGTTAAAGTTTTAAAATTAAATATTTTAACAAAAGTACTGAGTTTCCTGACTTTGTCAAGTGGACACGGACATTTCACAGAAGTGAAACTATCTTTTCTCAGTTCTGGACACAGAAGAGGAATCAAGTCCAAACTCCTTTGCTAAGGGTGTATAGAAGAATCTTAGGGAGAACTTTGTAAAGAAGCTTCAGATACCTTTGCACAGCTGTTTTTCATGTCTCAGGCCTGTCTTCACTCCTGTTTTCCCCCTATCCTGTTGCTTTCCTGAGCCAGCTGGACATTGGAGGGCCTGTCCCCAGAGCTGCTGTAGAGGACAGGCTTTGTCCCAGTGCCACATGGCAGCCAGGAGAGCACTAAATGGGATGTCCTGGTGATGTCTGATGATTTTTTGCCTTTTCTTTTTATATACCCTTCCATACATTTTAATACCCTTTGTATATTTTTCTGTACCCTTTATACACTCTTTGTACCCTTAGCCTATACACTTGTAATTTTTGTAATCTGATATTCTTGCTTAGTTTTGGGGTTCTGCAAGGCAGAAAAACAAACAGTCACAGTAGGAGGCCAGAGAGCTATATATTATCTCAAAACTTGAGGCTTCAACCTTGGTTGAAACCTCCTCTCTAGAACATATTTTTTAAACGGGACTCTAGCCTCATTTGGGAGGAGAATTCCTAAAATAAGAAGACATTACTTCATTTATTAAACTTCTTATTGGGGAATCTTAGACAGATATGCTAATTTGCAAGGTCCATAAAATTGTATACACATTATACAATGTGTGCATCTCGGTGTGCTCCACCTTGAAGAGCTGTGCACCTAAAATCCTATTAAAACACCGAGGTAAGAGACTTTTATCCCTGTGACCATGTCTGCCTCACAATTCTAAAGCCAACCGAAAGGCAACACTGGTGAAGGAGGGAGGGGAAATGCCAGAATTACCCACAGCCTACCCACATCCGTTCTGTTTTCTTCCTCCCGATCCTTTTCCAGCTGTGCCACCCCCAGTGAGGCTCAGATTCAGCATCCAGAGCAGAGCAGCCAAGCCCAGCTCAGCCCCCAGAGCTGCCCTGAGCAGACATCAGCTCAAAATAGCAAAGAGCTGCTCCTCAGCCTCCCTGAAAAACTGCCCAGGCTCCTCTCACTCCTTCTCCTCACTTCTTTTTCTGCCGTGTTTCACTTTGGAGGAAGAGAATTGTTTTGACTGTATCTTCCTTGTAGCCATTAAATACCTTTCAAAGCAAGGTCATAGTCCCTGGAGCTCTGTCAGCACATGGAGATAACAGCTCGGGCTGGGATTGCTGCCCTAGGTGCAGGCAGGGAGCTGCTCCTCCCTGTCACTGGGATCTCTCTCAGCTCAGCATCCTCTGTCTGCACAGCAGGAGTTTGGGAGCTCTCTTGTTCTTCCTGTGGTGCTGGATGGGTCAGATCTGAGGTAATGCATGAGTTGGGCTCTTTGGGTCTAAAATGCACCCACAGGTTGTTGTTTCCAAGGAGAAAAGCATGGAGAGGCACAGCTTGGGAACAGGAGCAGCAGGCAGAGCCCGGATAAACCACTGCAGAGCCAAGAGGGTTCCTGGTCCATCTTCCCACGTCACACTGGATGTTGGGATAGAGGAAAAACACCTGAGTTTACCTCCAGCACCTCTCCCTGTTCGACAGGTGACCTTTTCAGAGCTCTGGAGCTCCAGGGAGAGGCAGCCTTGGGGGTTTCAGGAGGTGCCTGACAAATGAAGGTGGTAATGAGGGGAGGGATGGCAGCTCTGGGGAGTCAGGAATGCTTCAGAATTCTCATTAACAAGGGAAATGTTGGCTTTGGCTGCCATGCTGAGGAGGGGGAGTGGGGCTCACTGTGGAGCTGGATGGAGCCCTGGGAATGGTTTGTCCCAGCTGGGAAAGGCCAGCCTTTTCTTTAAACATACTCTTTTATATATTTTATATACCCTTTTATATATTTTCTGTACCCTTTATACACTCTTTGTACCCTTAGCCTACATGCTTTTAATTTTTGCAGTCTGACATTCTGGCTTAGTTTTGGGGTTCTGCAAGGCAGAAAGACCAAACATTCACAGTAGGAGGCCAGAGATGCTATCTCAAAACTTCTCTCTGGAACATATTTTGTAAACTATAACTGAGTGGAGATTCTTTAGAATAAGTGGACATTACCTCATTTATTAAGTTTCTTATTGGGGGATTCTAGACAGATATGCTAATTTGCAAGGTCTGTAAAAATTGTATACACATTATAAAGGGTGCATCTCGGCATGTTCCACCTTTAAAAAACTGTGCACCTAGGTTCCTGTTAAATACCGAGGTAAAACCCTTTTATATCCCTTTTTAACCGTGGCTGCCTCATAATTCTAAGACCATAAAACAACCATGTAAGCCCTGACTAACTCCAGGAGGGAACCATCCAGCTCTGGATCCATCACCTGATCCATCAGAAAGAGTTTGCAACCTTTCTGATCCTCACTCTGCCCCCCAGCAAGGCCTGAGTGCTCTGGATGCAAACGGAGCTGAAAGGGCTGGGAGCGATGCCTGCTCGGATTACACCACACAGCAAATACACGATGACAAAACAGGACTGCCTTTGGATTTGCAGCTCTAGGTAGCTCAGCTCCTTCTGCATCACTTGCTTCTGGGAATGGTCAAACAAGATGAGTTTTGGTTGAGCAGCTTGTGTGTTGGAAAAGTTTTCGTGGTGGAAAATGCGATTCATGGGTTGTGGGGTTTTCTGACTGGATAAAAAGTTTGCAAACAGATGTGCTCAGCTCAAAACTTCTTCCTGGATTGTGGTTGTTTTAAATGAAATAAATCTATAAAATGTTCAACTCAAACTTCAAGGCACTTTTTCAGCACAACTCCCCCTGCCCCCTCCCATCAAGGGCTCTTGGTGACATATCTGCAGATTATTTTTTACTTTCAAAAAAGCCACAACCATTTTCTACGTTGGTTTTCTATGGAAGTTGGGAAACCAACGAGTTTCTCTCACGGGCTCTAAATAAAATTCTCCCCAATTCCCACAGGTGACCAAGGCGTGTAGGCATCATCCCCTTCCCACATTCCCCAACCTGGATCCCAACTTGAGGGCTCAGAGATTCTTTTCTCAACGCTGAAAAGATGCAGCTGATTCCTTCCTCCTTTCCCTTTCATTGTCTCTGCCTTTTGGGGCACAGCCAGCACCAGAAGGAGAATGAAACAGAGTGAAAAAAGCTTTTTTTGCCTCTTGCCAGCTCAGTTGGAATCAGGAAGCACTGGAAGTCTCCCAGCTAAGCCCAGCTCTGGAAGGCCTCCAGCCCATTTTGTCAGGGCCTGAGGCTCCAGGGGTTCTGCAGAGTGGAACTTCTGGGAAATGCAACACACAACCCAAAGATTTCAGCTGTGTGAGTGAAGCTGGGCTGATGGGAACTGAGTGTACACCTGACTGGAAAAAAACATTAGTCCGGAAGGTCTGGATTTATGTATTCTCCTAGGTTCATGCTCAAGTTCATTTGTGTGAATGCTGATAAACTTGATTACATCAACTCGATTATGAATGACTTTAGGAAAGCCATGATTGTGTCTCTGCTCTGAATTTGCTGGTGAGGATGAGGAGGAGCAGAGAGCAGGAGCACTGACAGACTGACCTGTACACCAGCACAGGGCACTGCACGTTAATGCATCCACAATCTGGATATCCACAAATCCTCACACACAAATCTCCAATTAGCTCCAGACATGAAACCATGAAGGCTTTTCTGGATCTCCAAGTGTATTCCTGCCATTCCAAAGAGCACAGCCCTTTGTGTCCCAGGGCTCTGAGCAGCCAGGGAGGCTGTGCTGGTGCCAGGTTCAGGCACAGAGCACACACAGACCCTTCAGATGGCCTGAAGAGCTGCAGGGAGTTTTTATTCCCCCAGCAGCTAGTTTTTATTCCCTGGCACTGTCAGCTGCAATGGGGATTTAACAGAAGTTCAGGGTTTTGGTGTTTTTAGCTGCTGACAGCTCCCACTGTCTTTCTAATCGTGGTTTGAATCCTTGCCCAGCCCAGCCAGGAAGGCTCTGGAGCTTCATCCAGTGAGCAGCCAGACAGGATCTGAGCACAGGGGAGCCCAGTGGTGACAAGGGATGGATGGCATGTGCACCTGATGGGACTTTTCCATCCTGTTGCTGTCCTGACCCCAGGAATTCAGGTCACACTCCCACCTCCAGCCCCACAGCTGAACTGTCCTTTCATGCCAGGATAACTCGTGGTGATGCCTGAACAGGGCTTACCTGAAAGAGAGGCTAGACAAAGTTAAGAGAATAAAAAGCAGTTAGATTCATTAAAGGCCTTTAGGTACATTTAGGGCAGACAGAGCCTACTTGAGAGGCTACACCCAAAATGGACAGTGAGTCACTAGTTCTTCACATTTTATAAGTTCTGTCTATTAACATATTGACCCTCAATCCTCCAAAACACCTTCAGGTAATGATGTCAATTACTCCAAGTTTGCTCCCTCAATTCACTGTTGTTTACATGTTTTGGGGCTCTGAGGCCAGTGACGTGTCCTTGGATCTCGAGTTGTAGAGGAATTATTTTGTCTAAAAATCCTCAGAACAGAACTTTTAGCACCCTAAATGGAGTCCAAAGTCACACACTAAAACTACAGATACATGAAAAATATAGCAGTTCAAATCCTAAGGCATCAGTGGCAGCACTGATTGCACCTGAATTGCCCCACGTGGCAGAGACAGGATGTGTGCATGTTTTGGAGCAACCAGGATCACCCTCTGCCAAGGCTGCCTCAGCAGAACTGTCTGGATCCAATTCCTGCCCTCCACTCCCATGGGAGATCCACTCCCAGCCCCTTCCTGTGGCCATGGTAACAAAGAGAAGTCCTGCTCACCGGGCACTCTCCATCCTATTGATTCCTCGGGAGATTTATGGCAGAGACCTGATCTCAGTGAAGGAGCTAAATCCAATTCACTAAGGAATTACAAGCCTGTCCGATCAATAATCTATTTATCTCCTTCACTTTGCCATCTTTAAACACTCCAGCCCTGTCAAAAGAAATTGAAAGCTTTTTAAAAATAAAATTATTGGACGCTGGAATGGCTCTGCTAAGGCTTCTGGAAAGCATCTTAAATCCAGGATGGATCCAGTTCAGATCCAGCACTTAGGAGAGATCTGTCGTAGCTCCAGTGAGTCGACAGCAATCCAAGGGATGGCAGGGGATGCTGGCACTCAGCAGAGACAGAATCCAGCCCAGGAGATTCCAGTGAGGACACACAGAGTGCAGGAGACACCACTGGGACATCAGTGCCAAGAAGGGTTGTGGGTGACACAGCAAGGTGACTTCCACTGTGTGCTCTGTCAGGGCTGAAGCACAAGGAAGGATCACACAGACTCTGCTGCACTGGAAGAGCCTAGGAAAGACTCCTGTGCAGGTGTGAGAAGCTCAGAGTGCAGAATGAAGTGTCAGCCCCACCTGGAAATGCATTGGAGAGACCCCTGGAGCCACAGGCTGCGTTTGTTGATGCCTTGAGCACACCGTGGAGTTGAACTTAATCAGCATGTGGCTTCAGAAGCAGCCACGGTGTCTCCCAAGGGCAGGGTGGGCTCCATCCCAGAAATAATGTTGGTTTTCAGCTCTCATGCAGCACTTCTAATTAATAGATCGTAAAGCAGTTTGCATGGGAGCAAACCCAGGCAGAGAGGAGACAGGCTGAGCTGGGAGCCAGTGGCAGGAGCAGGAGCAGAGCTTCTTTGAAGGAGTTGCCATCCTTTTCCCAGCTAATTTATCTGAGAGATGCAGATTACAAGCACAGGGGGAACTGCAGGATCAGCTCATACACACTTCCATAGCATGAGCTCCTTGCCAAAGCAGTATCTGTGCCCATAATTAAGCCTTTCTTCAGACCAACTCCCAAACAGAATATTATTTGCAGTCCCAGTGGGACTGAGCTATATATTCTGCTGGCCAAAAGACGGGATTTTGTTTTCCTTCATGCAAAACTGGGGAATCACAACCACAATTTCTGGAGAGCGAGCTTGATGTTCCCACCTGGAGTCAGGGTTGTGAGGGGATGGAAGAAGTTCTGCTGACATTAATGGTGATGCACTAATGCCTGTGGGGGATTTCAGCCCTCTTGCCTGTGGGATATTTGCTCCCCAGATTGCCCCATTTTTAATAGGTTCCTGTACCTATTTTTCTGAAATGGGACTCCAGCACTGAAGCTGGAAGGGGATAAAATTCTCCGGAGCGGGAGAGGGACCAGTTCCTCTCACTTCAGAGGTTAATGAATGGAGTCGTTAGGATAATTAACGTTTTCCTGATGAATGAGTCACTCTCTGAAGCAGTTTCTGTGCAGAGGCAGAGCCCTCTGGAGAGGTGACACCTCCCTTGCCGAGGTGGCTTCCTTGTCCTGACAGCCCTGCTCTTGGAGCAGCTCCCGTGCATCTGCCTCTGCAGCAGGGGATTTGTGTTCCTGCGGGAGGGAAACCTCCCAGCCAAGAGTTTGAGACACTCCAGGCTGCCAGCTGCTAGGATTAAGCTTTTTTCCCAAACAGAATTAACACTCTCAGCTCTGACTGGGAGCACCTTGGCCATCCCTGCCCTGAGCCTGTTTCATCACCACCAGCTCTGCCAAAAGGCCTCACTTTTCTTCTTCTGAAGAACCATCTGTCCTTGTCCTTGAATCCCTTCTCCTTGCGACTTTTCCTGCCTTCTCCATCCCCCGGTTTTACTCCAGCCCTGACCCCAAGTGTGTGTATTGATCCCCAGCCCGACTTGAATCACACTCCTTTTTTTTCTAAAGAGCACCACTGCAGCACTTCACTAAAGAGCAAATGCCCTTGTTGTTCTCTTGTTATTGGAAGTGTGAGAAAGCGCGTGGTGACCATGCCAAAAAAATCACTAACCTTTCCGTGGCAGTTTGTACAGCACAGTGAAACATTGCAAAAAGCTGCCGTCACACAAGGACTTTCTCCCCTGGCTGCAGGCACATTTGAACTGTGATTTCCAGGGGGTGGAAAGCTGAGTGATTTCACAACATCGCTCCTGAAATAATCCTGCTAAAGTCAAGAGGGCTCCTTGAGCAGAGCCCCTGGAGCCCTGCAGTGCTCGGAGTCACGGCCAGAGCTCCGCGTCCCACGCAGAGGTTGAGGTGAAGAAAAGGCCCTTTCTCCCCTTTGGGGTGAATTTGGCACCTCTCAGATCACAGGCTGTCATTCTACTCTGGCACGAGGCATGGACTTCATCACTGAGAGTTTCTGGCAGTGTTTTAGGGAAAGGGTTTAGTGTTGACATCTCGGATAGGATGAAGATATCCTGTAAAAGTAGGTGAGCTTTGGGTTTTTCTGGTCAGCTCTTGTCAAGAAGGAGAAAGCAGAATCGAAAACTTGACCTTTTTTAGTGAAAAATGAATACTACAACATTCTGCCGTTTCGCAAGGGGAAAAATGTAGAAGTAATTTAGAAATCTTGAGATGTGGCAAAGCAGGATTGCCATCCCTCAGCCTGTACTTCTGGAAAGCCGTGGGATTGGAGCTCAGCTTCTCCCCTGCCTCACCCACGAGCAGTCAGTCACCTCTGCCCTCTGCGCTCAGCCTTCAGTCCTCACTGCCCTCTCCCCTCCTGCCCCTTCTCCTGCTGTGTTTACAGCTCGGCCAGTCCCCTCCTCGGACACTCATCCATCTGCACGTGGCCTTTCCTCCTGTCCATTTAAATGCCGCCTGTGATTTATGGCCCAGCAGCTCCCAGCACATCCCAGCCGTGTTATAGGGCACTGGCGTAATGCGCACTCCCCTCAGCCACAGAGGAGGCACACACTGATAATTTATGCCTGGCTTTTTCTGTTTGGTTGGGTTTTTTTGTTGGTTCTTTTTTTTTCGATTTTTTTTCCCCGGCATAATTCTGACTTTAATGCTCCATCTCCACCACATCAATATCCTTTGACCGCCAGCAAGCGAAAACAAAAAGTAAATATTTCATTTCCCATTCTCTCCCCTCCTAAAAGGTTTTGCCAGAGCTGGCTCACCCGGCATGGCCCAGGGTGACACAAATGGGAAGCGACTGTGGGCTGCCACAGGGGTGCTCTGTGGGGAGGGCAGAGCCCACAAGTGTCAGGTTTCTGGGATAGTTGCTAGCTAGCGGTGCGTGAACAGAACAAATGCAAACATCTCCTGCATCAGGTTAAATTACTGGCCTGAGCTAATCCCAGGCTCCAATCCATCGCTAATTTATCAGTCTGCTGTTGCCATTTGCTGCGTGGAGCTCTGTTCTGAGAGCACATCAAACTGCTCCAGGAAATGGGAGTGAAAAAAAAATAGGAGACAGAGGGAGGAAGAGAGGAAGAAGGGTAACAAAATATTATGCAGAAAGGCTAAAATAAATCTCTGGCCAGGGGCACTGACAAAATCTCTTGGCAGCTGGAGGGATTGGTATCCTGCTGGATCCAGGACATCTGCTACGAGGCTTTGGCTGACTGAGGAGGATGGAGATTCTCACAGAGCTCCCCATGCTGACAACACAAACCCTCCAGCCCTGGGTGCTCTTCACATCTCCTTAAAATCGTGGGTCAGGGAAAACCCACTTCACTATCCCTGATTTTTTGGAGAGAGGATAGAAAGACAATGCTGTTGCTGAAATCCCAGCTCAGCCCAGGTCTCCAGAGGGCTGGAAACACAGAAGAACATCCCACTGGTCCAGTCAACCCCCAGATTCTGTACCTTATCTTAGTCTGGGAAGAGATCTGAGGTCACTGGGCAGACTCTCTACAGAGCAGACCTTTCTGCATACACAGCCTGTGGATTAGAAAACTCCAGTCTCTCAAAAATGTCACTGCACTGGGATTATCCCACAGCCAGGGACTCCCTGCACCCCTGTGGGTGTCACTGCGGTGCTGAGCAGTGCTGAAAGAGGGTCACAAACCAGGATAATCTTTGATTTCTGCCTTTCCTGCTGAACACTGAGCAACAGCCAGAGTCTCCTCTGGAAATCAGGTTCCTACTCTGGAGCTACTTGAGATCATAGTTTGTTTTCCTCCAAAAAGAACTGTTGCAAGACAAATACCTCTCTGCAGACAACTGAAGTAGGTCACATTAGGCAGTGCTCTGGAGAGCCTGTCTGACACTTCCCCAACAGCAGCAAGCACTGCTCTGCTCGGTTCTTTCCCTTTTCTCCCTCTCTCCCCCATCCCTCTAACTCTGTGAAAAAAGGGGACTCTGTGAAGGGGAAACATCTCAAGGAGAATAGATGCTCTGCTTTGGCAGCTGGAAGAATCAATGCTAGCACTGACTGCAGACAGCGACTTGCACTGGCACAGCATCATCAGCCAGGCAAAATCCTGCTGGACTTGAGCAGAGCAAGGCAGAGCTGGGCAGGGATGGAGCCCTGTAGCCTCCAGGGAGCAGGACTGTGGTATAAGGACTGTAGAATAAGGTCAAACGTTATTTAAGTGACAGGCATCAGGCACTGGAGGGATTTTATTTGCTGCTCTCCAGAGCTGCTGGACAGACACGAAGGGTCCTGGGGGCACCCAGGGACATCCCAGCTGGGCTGCTGCCTTTCCCCAGGCTGGAAGAGTGGTCCTATCTCCTCCCTGAGGGCTCTCCCAGCTCCAGCATCTGCTCTCTGCCCCTTCTCCCTCCCACTGCCAGCTAATGGGATACCTAACCCATGATTCCCAGACTCCCTATTTGTTTTCCCCCTGGGGGTGATCCAGTGGCACCTCCAGGCAGCTCAAGGCTGTAATGCTGCAGGGATGTTACACCCCAAAAGCTACTCCAGAATGAGTGGCAGTTAAATACAGCTAATTATTTCAGTTTAGAACTCAGCAGCAGGCTCCCTTCAGCCCACAGGATGGGCAGATAAAGCAAAGTTTGTGTGATTAAATGATAAAATCTGAACATCACAGAGGAAGCTGGCCCAGGCGTGGAGTTCTAATTGGTCAGAAAAAAGCAACAGGAGATTTTTTTTGCTCTCCACTGGGTACTCCACAGAGCTCAGGCAATAAACCCAATCTTCTCTCCCTGCCAGGCTGTAGCATGGTGAAGCCCCAGTCCATCCCTGCATCCAGCATTCCCATGGCATTCCTGATAACAGAGGGTCACAGAAATGGTGTTTAAAGGCTTAGAGCAATAGGACAGAATGATCCCAGAGCCAGCAGCTCTCAGGCTCTCCAGTGGGACAGAGAGACAAAAACCTCAGGACCTCCAGCCTGCAAGAAGGACCACAGCCACAGTAGTTTGTCCTGCTCCCAACAATCATCCAAAATCCATTTGGGGACTGTCTGGTCTTGAACAAGGCTCTGCAGCTCCAGCCCTCAAGGAAATGCAACCAGGATTATCCTAACAAAGAGCAAAATGAATTCACTGGCTTGATGCTGTCTGGATTTTGAGAGAATTTCATTCTGGATTTTTAGGAAGCTTCTGTCTCTTGCAGATGAGCTCCATGGGTTGCCAAATGTATGTCCTCTCAGAGGGAAAAATGAGGTTTACGTCTGTTACAAACATACAGGACTTGTTTCAGTTTTACATATTTCCTTTCTGAACGGGAGCATTTTAGACGAGAAGAAAATGCTCCAAAAATCCTTCCCGAGAAAGCGATCTTAAAAATGTTTTGATCTGATTGATCCATCAAGCAGTGGCTGAGGATAAGGAAAAGATGACAGCTGCTCTTTTTGTTGCATGCTGTTCTGATTAGCCTCAAATAAGATTCTCCTGTCACCCCTGGCCCTCCAGACAGGGAATGCACAGAGCTCTGTAGGCTCTGCTCACACCCCATGTGGGAGCAGATCTCCTTCTGCTGGAAGGAAAAGATTTCTTTTTGCCCAGGACTGTCTGGAAAACCATAGTTGGACTTAAATTCAGAATAAAAGCTCTGTCGCAGCAGAGAGGCACAACCACCAAAGCCAGCAGTGTCCTCACCTGAATTGATGATGCAGGGCAGGCTCTGCGAGAGGGAAAAAGGATTTCTCTAAGAATAAACTTTCACACACCTTTGATGGTGCTGTGTGATAGGAACTGCAGATTCCCCTGCACCTTTGGGATCCTTACTACGCATTTGGAAGAATTTTTCTGTCACTGGGAGAACATAAAATCCTCTCCTAGACGTTTCCAGGCAGTGAGACTTCCTGTCTGAGCTCCCTTTTCTAGGCAGATGATCCAACTGATGGGAATTACAGATTAGTTTTTGGTGCCAGAAGGGCTGAAGAAAGGCCAGAATGGAAGAACTCAGCCACATCCCCCAGTGAGAAATAAGTTTGGCTCCAGCTCCAAGCTCTGCTGCTCAGGTCTGTCCATGGCACTGAAGGTAATCAGACCAGGAGCTTGTTGGAATCTTAATCCAGAAAAAAAAATTGAGAGCCAGAGCTAATGGCTAAATAATCCCCACATCAGAGCTGAATGGGAGAGCTGAGCTTCCAAACATTTCCAGTGAAATGAAAGAGTCAGGGCAGCACCTGGGGTGACAGGGAGGGGACAGAGGGCTGGGGGGCTCTGAGGGCAGCAGGGACAAGAACTTCCAAGGCTGCATTTCTGCCTCTCCTCTGGCTGTGTTAAACATGAGCTCAGCACGGTGAACTGGGATCCTTAGTGCTTCATCTTCACCTCAGTGCATCTGTTTAGCTGAGAACAGAGGTAGCTATTTCATCCCAACCCTGCATGGATGGAAAGTACTTTTCTTTGCTCCTTTTCCTTCTTTGTGCCTCCTCTCCCACCCAGGAGCAGAGGGTGATTTGTTTACTGGCTGGAATGAAACCCAGTTAATGATGAAGCCCATGGCTAAAGCCTGTGGACATCAGGGCAGCCTTAATGAAATTTCTGTGCCGGAAACACATTAGTAGGCACGAGCTGAGACTGGAAAAAAGACTGGCTGCCGAAGAGCTGGCAGAGCTGGAGCTTTCAGAGTGAAAATCAGCAGAGAGAGTGAGGGAGAAAAAGGAGCCAGACACACAAGGGGCTGCTCTGGCTGTGCTAACTCCCTCTGCCTGAGCCACCAATGCTGCTCATGCCTGGCCTTTTCCCAAATCCCTTCTAATCTCCAGCCCTCCCTGTGGACCTGCAGAGCCCTTACATGCTCCCATGGAGCTCCCATCCTCACTGGCCTGCACCAGAGCTGGCACAGAGGATGGTATCCTGTGATGATAAAGGCAATAACCTGCTGGTTGTTTTGTCAGGCAGAGGAGCCAAACCTCTGGGAGATCTGTAGAGATTTAGGTTCACTTGAAAGGGAGGCTTGCCGTGCTTTTGCTTGATTTCCATTCCAATTCCATTCTGGATTTTGCTCCATTTCACACTTGGGCAGCAGAGATGCCCAAGGGCCATGTCTGTGTGAGGAGGAGAAGGGAGGTCAGAGCCAGGGAAGCCCTGGGGCTGTGATAATGTCTCCCTGCAGACAGGCAGTGAGCAGATGGCACCTCAGAGCCCAGCAATGTGCTCACAGCAGCAGCTTTGGTGACCCTTCAGCTGGTGACATCACACGAGTCCCCTCCCAGACTGACACAGGGGACAGGGGACAGCAACAGGGCTGGGAGCTCCCTGCAGTGCAAGAACAACTTCAGCGTTGTTCACTCAGAACTTCAGAGCCCAGGCTGTGCCCCCAGAGCCAGGGAGCCAGCTGGGATCAGGAGTGGGGCACCCTGCTTCCCAGACACCTCTGTGCGAGTGGCTCCAGAAATGCATTCCAACATGCATCTGGGAATTTGCTGGGAATTGATGGCTTCTCCGTCTGCCACACGAGGAGATGTGACCCCCTCGGGCCACCAAGACCTGCTGACTCTGCTGGCTTTGCCCAAATCCCCCAGGGGTTTGACAAAGTCACAGGCTGCACTCTGGCAGCAACATTAACCCTGAGTGTGGAGGGACAGGGCAGGGGGGAATGGTTTGAAACTCCCAGAGGGCAGTGTTAGATGGGATATTGGGAAGGAATTGTTCCCTGTGAGGGTGTGAGGCCCTGGCACAGGGTGCCCAGAGAAGCTGTGGCTGCCCCTGGATCCCTGGCAGTGTCCAAGGCCAGGTTGGACAGGGCTTGGAGCAGCCTGGGGTGGTGGAAGGTGTCCCTGTCATGGCAAATTGTGGGATGAGATGATCTTTAAGGTTCCTTCCAACCCAAACCGTTCTGGGATTCTGATTTGCACAATTTTTCTCTGCCTTGCACTGGTTGTGGCCATCAATCATAGCACTGAAAAACCCTTTAAGATCTGTTGCCTTTCTTTAAAAAGCAATGAATAATTATCAAACCATTGCAGGATTGGTCCTTCAGTTGCTCTATTTTTCTTTAATTCCAGCATAATCTGGCTCTGACTGTCTCCCAGAAGACAAACGTTTGACTTTTCTGCTGTGCCTTTTCAGATGCGTTACAGACTTGTGATCTTGTCTATGCTCTTAATGGCTCTGTCAAGAGATCATTTCTGCTCAAACCTTGTTAGTCTTAATAAAGATTAAATAAAGCCATAAATACTTTTGTGGTTTCCTTTTTGCTGGGCTGTAATTTGACTAACAAATTAAATTAATTTGGAAGCTAATAATTATTTGGTTAGAAGTCAATGGGAGGAAGTTTAAGTTGAAAATGGACTTTTCATGGAATGAAAAGAGATACCAGTTCTTGGAAATACGAACTGGATGTGGGAAGCGGGATGAGTGACATTTTGAAAATCCTTTCTCATTAACTGGCTTTAGCTTTCAGTATATGTCATTTTTATCCCCATTTGTAAAGCTAATATTTCTTTCTGTCACATCTGTTGGGCAGACAAATCCACGAAGCCAGAAAATGTTGATGATGGAGTCACAAAAGCAGGGAGATCATGGGAAAGATAACAATCCATTTCCAAAGCTTGAATCCCAGAATGAGTTACTTTCCCCTGTGATCTCCAAATTCACATGCAGGAAAACAATGTTCCTGCTGTGCTGCTACAGAGCATTTTCTGATCTAAATGGAGAGAGTGTTTTGGCACTCTGTTTTCATTTATTAATTGACTCCTCTCTTTACTTAAGATGGGAATTGGAGTAGTTTGTGATAAATGGATTACACAGTGCTCTTTGTTTCAGTGCAGCTCCTGTGAAATAAATGCAAATTCCTCCCCACAGCCCCAGCAGCACTGCAGCAGGTAAAGGTGGGCAGGGATTTGGGTGTTCCTGGGATCTGAGAGTCCTTTCCTCTCCAGCACTGATGTTTAACTCAATAATTACCTAACAAAGTGAATAAATATCTCATGGGGCACAGCCCAGAACCCACCACTCCTTTTCCTGCAGGAGTTGCAGTAATTCAGTCCTGGGAAGGCTCACTGAAGTCCCTCACTCCCACATACTTTGCACTTCCTGGCTTCAGCAGGAAGGATGGAGTCTCTAGTTTCTGCACACTGCTCAGGATTCTGCCTGGAAGGGAGAATTTCATGCTGGGACACATCTCCACACCCAGTATGAGGAATGGCATTGAAGGTTTTCCTTTTCCTGGGGGATCATTTCCACCAGGGAAGAGGTCTCAGTAGCTTTTTCAGACAAAACCAGGTAGCCTTGCACAAAGCTCTGGCCAGCACTCCCAAATGGGATTGCCAAGAGGCCTTTGGACTCTAAACTTGCCCAGAAATTCCCATTCCTAGGTACTGCTCCCAGGCTTCCCGTTTTAGCACTGGTATTTTAGATCCAAGCTCCAAAACACACAGTCCAGCTCACTTCAGGTGCTTAAAAAGAAAAGAAATCCGTGCCTAACTCTGTCCTTTATCCCAGTTCTGACCCTCAGAACCAGAAGGTGCTGGCAAACCCTGCTGCAGCTCCATATGGCTGCTTTGTGGCTCTCTCTGCTCTTCAGAGGAGAAGGAAGATGTGTTCTTGCTCTCATCCAGGCTCCATTGCCAGGCTCTGATCTTCCAAATTATCACCCTACAAGGAGACCTTTAACGAGGGCTGGCTTGTCCACTCTGCTGGGTCTGCAGCCAGCATTTCTTCAGTGTCAGAGCTGGAATTCTGCATTTTTCTGCCTCCTCACACAGGATCTTTCTGCTTCTTACCGACTCCTTCCTCTCCTCTCTTTTAACTCACTCCATCACCAGCACAGTTTCACTGAGGAGGATCTCTCCAGTGGTTTTTATTGGCAGCCCGTGTTGTCCTGACATGAAAAGCTAATTAAAAATGGAGACAACTTCTCTTCAGAGGGGATGGAAGACTGCAGCCACGTTCTCAGCTTTATGTGGGATCAGAAATTGCCAGAAAAACATAAATCATAAGAATTAGAGCTGATTTGCAGCAGGCAGAGCTTACAGTTCCTGGCATAACAGCAAAAAAATTGAATTTGGATTGTGCTGAATGAGAGCCCTTCCTTCTCACTGATCACTCTAGACACTGATCACGCTGGATACTGAGAGCCAGTCTGGGAGATGAGCTGACAGATGTGAGGGGCAAGAAAAGGGCTGAGCTGGTGCCCCACTTCACCTTGCAGCCCCTTTACTTCTCAGAGGATCTAGTATCCTAAAGATTCACGAACATCCTGCTTTTTCTCTTATTGTCTGCTCATTGTCTCAGTTCCACCAAAAGCTGCATACGTGGGAAATGAAGTTTCCCCCTTCCTTGTGCAAACTTCCAACCCTAACTTACTTTCCTCAGTAAGTCTTTCAAAAAAAGCCAACAACAACAAATCCATCTCCAAATAAACTTTTCAGAACAAATAAACAAGGGGAGTCCTAATTTCTTCCACTGCACAGGACGGATGGAGAGAGGAGACAGTGCTGTAAAATCCCTGAGGAATGGCTGATGTGACAGCACAAGCAAGGCAGAAGGAAGCAGAAATGGTGTTGAGAAAAAAGACAGGTTTCTGCAGATAGGAGGGACCTCATGCCAATGTTCAGACTTGCCCTTGCCAACAGAAAAGGAGATGCAAGAGCCCTGGAGCTCTCAGCTCACACCAGAGCAAAACTGCAGGCAGGGCTGTGAAATCCCCGAGGACAGAAGGCAGAGACTCTGCCTGCAAACAGCTTCATACACCCCTCGGAGCCTGGTGAAGGTGGAGGAGCTTCAGGAGGTGCCATCTGCCTGGCAAGGGCTCTGCCACTTGAGCTGGCACTGAAATCCAGGGGAAACTTGGGCAGAGTCTCAGGCACCACCTTCTCCCTGCTGCCACCTTTAGTGACACCCCAGAGCTGAGCCTGGGGAACAAACCCTGGGCACTGCTGACCCCATTCCCTCCCTGCAGCTCCCAGGAACACCAGCAAGTGCTTTGGCCCCTAAATGAATTCTATCTGTGTTTCCCAAAGTCCTGAGAAGCTGTAATTTGTCATTCACCACAGCAGCTGCTGCAGACAGCTCAGCTGAGCCTTCTCCCCTTCTCCTGGGATTTCACCATCCCTTCCCTCTCTCTAGTACCTGAAGTTAAAATAAAAATGGTAGGAACAAACACTGGGGAAAAATACCTCTAGTCAGATCAATGGATTTCATTTTTCTAGCAGTCTTAAAAGTTTCCTTTCTCTTTAACAGCATTTGTTTTGATTTTCTTTTGGTTTTCATCATAATAAAGTTACAACCTGAAACAAGGGGATAAAAAAACCAACTTTCAAGCAAGGCTTTCTCTTGGTTTCTTTTCTCACTTAAAGCTGCCGCAATATTTAGAGTTGCTAAAATGAGGAAAAATTGCCCTTTTATTCTCACAGAAAGCCTGTTTCAAAGAATCAGCGTTTTCCAATGAAAAACGGTTTGTTGAAATTTCCCAACAAGTGCTTTTCCTGGGAGCACTGAGCACAGTCCTGCTAACGCTTCCTTTCTGTGTGGAGGGTGTGGATCTCCCTCAGCCCTCACAGGAGCTGTCTGTGGATATCAGGCCAGATAAAGGCTACGCGTGATTTGGAGCAGGATTTTTATCTTGGGCTTCCCATTTGCCAGAGGCTTCTGCAGGATGTAAACCTGTTATTAGGATTTTTTTTTCATTTTTCCCCCTTTCCCAAACATTATTTTATATCTTCACATCATGACTTGCTCTGCTGGTGGAGCCAGCCCTGAGTCCCAAATCCCAGCAGGGATGCTGTGCTCCTGCAGTGTATTTCTCCTGTAGACATGGGTTATCCTCATGGGTGTAGGATGGAACAGACAGCATCCTCTTTCTCCCAGCTCTGGCAAGAGCCTGGAATGGTTAGACTTTTCCAAAACAAAGTGCAGAGCTGTCTTTGAGGCTGTCAGGGTCTCTCTACCACTTGGTAGCTGCCATGGGAGCTTCTAGCTCAAGCTCAAATTCTCCCTTTTGGGGTTTGGATAACCACACAGGGTCAGAGCAGCCAGGACACACCTTTCCCGCAGGATGATCAGCACCACCATCCATTTTAAAGTGCTGGAGCTCTGAAAAGAGCAGGATTGAATCCTTGGAACAGCCTCGGTCCCCTGCCCAGGCCCTGCCTCCTACCTCCACGAGCTGCTGCTGGCAGAAGATGGAGCCAATCTGCAAAATGAGCATCTCCATGGAGATAAGCCGGGAGCACGAGAAGGTCAGAGCCAAAGCGTCGGGAGCAGCAGAGGAGTTCTTCAAACTCCATTTCCTTCCCGAGAAATCACTTGATGGAGATTTTTTGAACGTGACACCTGGCTGCCTCGCGCTGCCGGCTCCGACGAGGAGACAAAAGAGGGAGCTAATTGTTTCCAATGCGTCCAGGTTTAATATGGTGCATTTTTAATTAGGGCTGGAAAGGGGAAGGGAATCAATTACATCTCGTGGAGGCAGACATGGCTGGCAGGTGATGCTGTGTGGAGAAAAGGAATTGGGGCAGGGTGCTGGGATCCCTTATGAAGACAGGCTGGTGTGCTCCTAGGGGAGTCCTGTGTGGCAGGTGCTCCTGGTGGCTCCAGGGAAGCTTGCCACCAAGTGGCACTGTGACACCACCCACGGGGACAGGAGCAGGGGGACATGCTGCTGAGCCACCCTGCCTTGGGGGTGCCCTTGTGCCTGGAGGGGCTTTATAACCCCTAGGCATCATCTGCTCTCAAGAAGGAGACGAAGACACCTGACAGAGAGCTCTATGGACATCCTTTCCCACAACTCTGGTGGGATCTAGTCCCCTTCGAGACTAGATTCCTTATTTCCAATTTCAGCAGGATGGGGGTAGTCCTATTATTTTCCTTCAAGACACCCTATTTCTTATTTCAGCGAGATTGGGGTAACCCAATCCCACTTGGTGACCAGTCCTGGGGGAGAGGGAAACCAAGGCACTTTCATGGTTGGGATGCAGATCTCTGGAGGATTCCATGCTGGTGGATCCATGCCAGGGAGCTGGGATTGAAGGGCCGTCAGTGAACAAACACAGCAATCCCAAGGATTGGGAAACTCCAAGAAGCAAATCCCCATGGCACAGTGTTGAGAGAAGCACACAGAGCGAGGAGCTGCTATTGCTGAAAACTTATGTTCGGATTGTTCAGCAGAGCGAAGCTGAGGTCTCCAAGGAGCTCAATTTCATGCCTTTAATGAGAATTATATTTCCTAAAGGAAGCAGCCAAAGTCCTTCAATTCAGTGTCAGATATTGCAACAGCATGTGAGTCTCACGATCTGCATCCTCCGAACCCTCAGACTCAGTGTTTGCCAGGCAGAAATCAGAGCCCCTCCATGTCCTGCAGCAGGATTTGGGAAGGGTTGGGTTTGTTCTCCCTGGTTCTGAGTGAATTCAGGGCCTATTGACATCCACACCAAAGAGATTTCTCTGCAAGGCCTAAGGGAACCAATTCAGTTGGCTGAAAATAAGATCAGGAGCACCATCTGAGGAGCTCTACAACATCCCGATATCTGCATGGCATGCCTACAGCTCTCTGGGGTACTTGATGGTTTCCCAAAATTTACTGGACATCTCTTCTTGGCCAGTTTTGTGGGTGTTTGATACAGAAATCTTTTTTCAGTTTTTGTGCAGGACAAGGGCTGTGCAATGCTGCAGTCTGAGGACAGAAATCAACTCCTAAAATTATTTTGGGGCATTTTGATTTTGACGTTGGAGCTACATTAGTGTATGGCACTGTAAAGCTAGAAAGAATAAAACACAAACAGTATCCCTTAAAATAAAATGGTGAGCATAAAGTGAGTGCTGAAGAAATAGATCCAGTGGTGAAATTCACCTTACACATGTAAGATTGAGTTCAGGCATATATTGCCAAGAAGAATGGAATTTTTTTTTCACTTTGTGTCTTTCTATTTCTTCATATTTTCTCAATGAATCTCTGCAAGATGCTGTTTATGGACAAAATGCAGCATGCTCCTTGAAAGATTTATTAATCAGAACTGCCAAATTCATAATTACTTTCCAGGCACTGAAATTGTTTGGCCTTATCAAATAAATGAGAATAACCACTGATTATTGTTTTTGGAGAAAGGAGTAGCTGGTAATAAGGAAAAAAACATGCACCTATGAGAAAAAGAAAGATAATATAAATGGTCAGAGATGTGTTCATGGAGAAGTTTGAGTGGTCAAATGACTCATCTGTCTGAAAAAAGAAACATAATTTTCATATTATGAGGCACTCAAGCAGTCAGTAGTGCTTTCACTCTAGCAGGATGGATGAACTTCATTTGTTTCCCTGATCCTCTTCTGCCTCTGCTTTTGTGTGGTGCAGAGGTGGCTGAGGTTTGCCTCTGTTGCTTTTAATTCAAAAACAGGAACTTCGGTTTGATGGAAATTACTGACATTTAATGCCAGCAAGAAACTGGTAAAGATCTCGAGTTTTTAATCTTTTTTCACTATAGAACAGCCCCACCTAAAACACAGATGCAGCCCTACCAAATTTTTAGGGGTGTTTAGGGGCTTTTTACATTGGCCCTGTGGTTTTTGAAAGGTATAAAACTAATCAACTTGTGATTAGAAATTCCCACCACACCCAGAAAATCCAGTCAGCAGTTTCAGCAAACCTCATCCACAGGTATGGAACACCCAGCCTGGAGCGGGAAAAGTCCCACAGCCTTCAAAACAGAAAGATGCTTGTGCCCTCCTGCTTTTTAAGCGTGGAAATTGACATTTCTCTTTGCTGCCATGACTTCGGGAGCTCTTCAGGGAGAGGGTGAAAAACCAGGCGCTGTCCAGGGTGCTGCTGCCCCAACCCTCAGCTCTCTGTGCTGCTGCCCTGCTCCAATGGGAGGGGACAGGGTTAAACTCTCCTTCAGACTGCTGACTTGGGGATTCCTCTCTTTCCCTCTTCCCAGCTTTTGCAGATTTTCCCCCTCCTCTCTTCCTGTGATGATTTATGGGGGGAAAGTACAATTCTAAAATGAATAATTGATATTCTTTCAAAGCTATCTCCTTTACTCTACTTGTTCTCTTAATTTACTCGGTTTATAGCAACTGATGACAGAAGCCTATTGTTTTGCTGAAACATTAACTTCACAAAGTCATTCCGCTCCCATCTGCAGCACTAAAATTAATGATTCCCTCTGCAACATCTGTTTAATTAACTATCGGCACCATAGAAGAGGCATCCAAATACCCCAGCGACTAAATCAGCCTCAAATTAGGGAAATACGACATTAAATTGTATCAGAGAGAAGCAGAGATTATCCTTTGGAGTACTGACACTCATTAGCCACCAGCCACCCCATGTATCTTCTCCATGAAGAAGTGTCAGCAGCTCTTTGCCATAAAGTTTTCATTTGAGGGCTCCTTTAGCTGTGGTGATTGGGAAGAGGAGTGGGTGGAGGGATGGGAGAGAGATGAAGGCAATTCTCCATCATCCCTGCTGACGGATCTGCTGCTGGGATGGAAGATAAAAGTAAAACTGTGCTGCCACTGAGTGTGGCCACCGTGCTCTTGGCGTGTCCCAAATTCCTGACCATGCCCTGCAAAGACAGCAGGATTCACTGGAAAAGCTGCCACTGAGACTGATGCCTTAGGTGTTTAGCTTCTATATTTTTCATGTATCTGTAATCTTGGAAATCTTTAATGTATAACTCTGGACTCCATCTAGGGTGCTAAGCTGCTGTTCTCTCATTTTTACACAAAACAGTTCCTCTCTAAGCTCGAAATTCAAGGACATCTTACTGTCTCAGGTCCCAAAATACTTAAATATCAATGAATTGGGGGGAACAAACTGGGAGTAATTGACATCATTACCTGAAGCTGTAATTGGAGGATTAACCCCAGATATGCAAGTGGACAGAACTTATAAAGTATGAAAAACCTGTGACCTGTGGTCCATTTTGGGTGTAGCCCTGGGTGGGCTGTGACTGCCCTAAATGCACTTGAAGACCTTCAATAAATATAACTTTTATTCTCTTAACTTTGTCCAGCCTCTGTTTTAGGTAAGCAGCCTGCTTTAGGCACCAAGATCGGGAATGTCCAGAGTTACTGCTGGAAGCTCCAGGCTCCTGGCTAGCCAGGACGAGAGAGACGGGAGAAGGCAGGTCTAAGGGAGGAAGAGAATTTCTAAGGGACAAAAAGTAATTTGGATTTATAGTGAGGTCTCTCAAATCCCTGGGGGTAAAAAGGCTCCTGGCAGACCCCACTGCTGATGTAGCTGCTTGTTCAACTCTGTACAAGGCAGAAAATAAGGGGCTAATCCAAGAGATTTTGGGTTTTTTTACACTGTCTTCCCCTACTTTGAACTCCCCCTTATGTTGCCGTGGCAACAAATGCAGTGTGAAATTGTGAGTTTGCAAAACACACTCAGTCAGCAGCAGTGGGAAAGGGAAGGGAGAAGGAACAAGGTGGGAGATGGTCAGGGAGGGGACCTGGATCTCACCAATACCTGAGGACAGCAGAGAGGGCTGGGTGGCTGTAAGGGACAAGGTGGGCAGGAGAGGGAGGGTGGCAGTAAAAGAGAGGTGTTGAAGCTTGGAGTCTCATCCTGTAGTTACTAAAATCCACATTTCCACCCACACCGTCTGCTGCCTATCCAGAAGTGTCACCTCGGATGAACTCCCTCCGAAAAGGGAACCCTCCAGGGATTTTCACCACTTCCCAGGGAACTCGGGAAGCATTAGGTTGTTCGCTTTAAAGAATGAGCCTGAACTCCTGGAAGCACTGAGATAACTCGGAGGTTCTTCTCTAATGCATGAGCTCAGGTCAGGAAAGTGCGTCCACCGAGTCCTCTGGGGTGAGATTTTTCAAAAGCACACCAAGCCCGAGGCTCAGTGCCCACAAGGGCCAGACTTTCATCAGAGCTCAGTTCCCATTTAGGCAGCTAATTAATCTTTGCAAACACCTCAAAGTATCCAAAGTGCATCTGCAGCTGTGATGTTGCCCTGAAGAATGGCTGTGGTTAAACTAAAACTTCTCAGTTTAAAAATCCATCCACTCCCTCTTTGGAAGAGTGTCTGCTGCCTTTCTTGGAAACCTGAAATTTCCTGAAATTGCTGTTTCTTGGCTTAAAGAACCAATGCACATCTGAAAGTCTGGTCTGAAATCTCATCTTTACCTTGCCCTCAAATCAAAAATAAACTAAAGTACCACGAAGGAGTTGAAATGGGATCCTTTAAACCCATGTGACCAATTCAAAGGGAAGGTGTTGGCACACTGGACACATCTATAAACTATGAATAAATTTCAAGGGGAGTAGGGAAAAACAGAATAAATGAGGCTGCAGTGAGACAAGTAGAAATACCACCCTTTATTCAAGAGGAACCGAAGTCAATAGACATTATTACTCTTTATACAAGAACTGTGTCACCTTCACCTTTTGCTGAGAATAGGCAGCTTTTAGCCTTTTCCTTCCCACTTTTTCCCAAAGATCCTGATTGT
Source organism: Grantiella picta (assembly GCA_013397955.1). Taxonomy (NCBI): domain Eukaryota; kingdom Metazoa; phylum Chordata; class Aves; order Passeriformes; family Meliphagidae; genus Grantiella; species Grantiella picta. The sequence goes on along the minus strand of VZRM01007521.1, from coordinate 170,284 downwards.
CTCTGTGTCTTGCCATTATCTCCCAGTGGACAACTCCAACCTCACCAGTAATTTAGATTTTCAAAGTTGTTTTCCACAGTCCTGCATTCTCTTGTTTCCCAGCAAAGGTGCAGTTGTTGATTTGGCTTAGTTTAAGGACAGCTTTGTGTCTCCATGGAAGACACTCCTGAACATTCCTTCTCATGAACTTTCAAAGTGGATTTGTCAAACCTCGTTCAAGTTTAAGATGAGTTTATATAATTCATGGTGAGGATGTTTAAGACCATTACAAGAAGTTTTGACTTGTTTGCTTTAAAAGTTAATTCAAACTAACACGCTCAGCCTTTGTAGCCATGTCCTGCGGCTGCTTCTGGCTCAGGAAAGAATTGCAAATGAGTGATCCAGTTAATAAAACCCTGCCTTGTTGAAAGAGGCTCCAGAAGGAGGAAGAGTTTCTTCCCATGTGACAAATATCCCCATTTGTGACATCCCCACACTTCAGCACACAGGCAAGCAGAGCCAGGAGCTGCTTTCCCAGTGCTTGTGTGCTGAGGTTATTCGCAGAACTCTACTGACAGAGCATGTAGAGAATGTACCAAACCACATTTAAGAGTGTGACATGAAATTCAAAAGCAGCCAGGGGAATTACAACGCTCTGGAGCAGGATAAGATGCTAAAGGAGCATGAAACACATGCTATGCTTAATGTGATTTTTTTTTTTTTTATAACACCATTTCCTTTCCAAGCTTGCCAAGGAGTACATGGAGCTGTCAGAGCACAACCTCAGACAGGAGCAGCCGTGACAGAAGGGGTGAAATGGACCCAGGGGCAGAGCCAGGCCCAGTTTGTGCCTCTCCTAGATAAGAGACTCAGGTGAGTCACAACACACAGAAACCACTCTACACGCAGAGAGATGAAGAACAGAAGTGTTATTCCATGTGCAGAGGATCTCCAGCCCTGGGTGTTACTGATAATGCAGCAAGAAGGACGATAAGGAGGTTGAAGGGTTCAGGTGAGAGAATGTGCATCGAATAACCAGTGTTGGGAAGTGAGCAATCAATATTTATTTGGCAAAATGGCACATGGCTCTGATACTCAGTAGATGGGGAAGGAGAGATTGCTTGGATGGGGCCCAGAGAAGGCAGCAGGGACTGGATTGCCACTGTGATTGGCTCTGCACACACACCCAGGAGAGCAAAGGCACTGCCATGTTGTATTTAGGATTTTATACAGAAAGAATGAAATAATAGTGGGAGAAGATATAAGGGGAAGAGGTGTCCCAGGACTACATAATAGATCAGTGCCAGAGCTGGGAATTGATTCCAGAGACTCACAGTCCTCAGCCCATTATAACAAAACCCACTGAACACGAGGAGTGTCTCTCTTTGCTATTATCCTCAAGGTTTGGGTTTACGTATTTATTTATTTACCAAACACAGAGGAATGACAAACAGAATGAGAAACACAGGGCGCTCAAGAAAGCTCATAAAATCCTTTTCATATCTTTAATCAATCATGACTAGTGTGTCTCCCATCCATTTTTTTTCCAGTTTAAAATAGAATAAAGATGTCCCCTCACATCATAATCTGTCTCCAGGCAGCTGTGCTCCTTACATCAGCACAATGACCCAAACTGCAGGGCTGTATTAACAGATACCATCTAGGCTTTAATGGAGTTCAGCCACTGGGATTAGCTCCCTGGAATGGAGTTTGGGCTGACAGGCACTGCATGCAACTGCGAGCACGTTACAAGTTATAGGCATCAATTCTTTCTAAGTGAGAAGCCATTCCAAATTCAAAACACTTCAGCCCTAATAACAGGAAATTATCTTGATGGATCCCCTTCGATGGGTAAAAAAAAAAGAGATAAGGAGAGAGGGTCATGCGTCCGATCAAAACAAAATCATATCTGTGCTTTTTTTCTCTAGTTCAGAGCAAAGCAGGACTGTGGATTTAGATGTCAGGGAGAGAACAAGTTGTGGAAATGTAGGGGGGAATGAGAAAGAAAGTTTGCAAACTACACTTGCAAGGAGAAGGGGAAATTTTGCCTGCCTGTTTGGATCAGTGGGTACCAGAAGCATCAGTCTGACCCAGTAGGGATTTCTCCAAGAATCCTGGAAAGTCCCCTGCAGCTCCTTAGGGTATTTTTCCAAATGGAGTCAGGAGTTAGTTTTCAAGAATCATAGAATAATAAACTGATTTGGGTTGGAAGGGACCTTAAAGCTCATTTCATTGCCACCCCTACCATGGTCAGGGACACGTTTCACTATCCCAGGTTGCTCCAAGCCCTGTCCAACCTGGCCTTGGACACTGCCAGGGATCCAGGGGCAGCACAGCTTCTCTGGGCTCTCTGTGCCAAGACCTCACCACCTTTTTTTTTCCCCTTAGTTTTCATATTTCAAGGATGTCCAGTGTAGGCATTCTCAGTGAGACCTGACTTTTCAGAGCAGAAGACACTCAGTGCTTCCTGAAAAGCAGGTGTTTTCTAAAAACACCATTGTTCAAGTACACACTGGGAGTGCACTCTCCAAAACTGTTCACAGTGCCTGAAAACATTGTCGATTTTCCCCTTTAATCCCTAGCAATGATCCAGGGCTACAAAACCCCGGGGGAGAAGAGGCAGGGTCAGAGTTCCAGTGATGAACACTGACAAGCTGAGTCACCGATGAGTTGCATCCTATAATCCATCACTTCCAACCCTCACTTGTCCAAGAGCTTTCTGTGGTGTCAAGCTGAGTCATTTCTGCCCATGAAACAGGGATGGAGGGAGGAAGGAGAGCCTGATTTCATCTTCCAGTACTGTGGTCATGCACCAATCCTGCTGCTGCCCCATTTTCTCCACATCTGTCCCACTCATCCCCAGCACGTGCATCGGCCAAGCCAGCATCTGACATCCTTGAGAGAACAAAGCCTCCCCAAGGCAGCCAGAGAGTCCCCCGAGGAAAAGAAAAGGGACTGAAAACAAATTGAAAGCAAGACAGGCAAACCAAAAGGCAGATTTTCCTTTCAGCACATTTTTGGAAGAGGAAGGGAATGAAATCCCTCATGGGCAGAAACCTACGCTGCCATTGGATTTGCAGCTCAAGTCAGAAGCCCAGGGAAAAGACAGCTCTTCCCCAGCGGTCAGGAGGGACTGCGAACACAACAAAGCATCTTGTAGGCAAACAGCACAGGGAAGTCATCAGGGACTGCCTCATTAGTCATACAGAGTTTGCACATGCTGATGGCTGAAGGCAAAATGTGACCTTAAATTCCATTATCACACCAAACAATGCCTGTCGTTGCAAGGGGAGAGCAAGGCAGAGCAAATGTACTGCACGGGATGTGAAGGACGGGGCTTTGATGGTGACAAGATGTTACAGCAGCTGCAACAGGGTTGTCCCTTGGTTGTCATCTCTGGCAGGGTAGTGGCTCAGACCTGGGACTGTGCCAGGTGCTGGAGAAGGGCACACTGCAATAAACATGGTCTTCTCCAAAAAGCTTTCACCCTAAATATCTAAAACCTCCTGGTGGGTGAATATCAACAGCCAAGACAGAGCAAGGCAGGAGTGTGATGATGCTGAAGTTGTCGGGTATCCAGTTCCTCCTGGAAAAGTCAAAGCAGGAAGCAGCCCAGGCTGAGGAGGGCTGTGTTTCTTTGTGTTTCACAAAGAACAAAGCACTCAATGCATTGAGAACTGAGAGTGCTCTCAAAGTGCCTGAAAATGCTCTCTCCACACCCACAGAAGGTGAGATTTGTCTTCACAAGGGGTGAGCCCTGAGTACTGTTGTAATCAAAAAAGAGAGTGGGACTGAAGTGGTGGGAAAGGCTGGGTGCTGGAAAACTGCATAAAGATCGACTTCATGGCAAAATGTGTCGTGTTTTTCCTGCTTCTACATCTCACCTGGACAAGTCTATCTTCCAGCACCCAAAAAGCAACTAAAGTGCTAAGCATCCTATGGCTTTCCATGAGATGACCCCAAAGCTGGGGTTATTTTTGCCTGAGGAAAACAAGGGCAGTTTTTCTATTTGAAATCAGATCTAGAGTAAGATTTCTCAAAGCGCTTTGGGACCAAGGTTGTTAGATCAGATCAGTTTTAGTCTGTTGACCAGATCAGCAGAGCTCTGCGTCTCTGAGGGCTGCAGATGTGAAGTTCTCTAACTCACTAACAGCCCCTCCATTTTTTTACTTAAGACTAAATGCATAAATATAATAAAGAGAGAAGTTATAAACAGAGGTTTAACCTCACCGAGTGAATCCCAGAGTACCAAGAACAGATTTGTAAAGACTTCTTGAAAGTTCCCTCCTCAGTAACGTTTGCATGTCTCTTCTTCTGGGTCTTGACATATTTTACATCTCCTTGGAGGGCCTGAATCACAGGAAGAACAGATTTAATAGGAAGCCCTGTCCTCCTGCTTCCAGGAAGACATTGTCGGGGTTCGCTCAGATGAAGAAGGATCATCAGCATGTTCTCAGAGCTTCTTGCTGTGGCACTGAGGAAGATTTAGCACATTCTGATATCCATTTCCTTCCCAGCTCTGATCTGAACACCCACCTCCTGCATGCTAAATGAACATCCCAGCGCTTCATAATGGAGACAGGAAATTAATTCCTCATATAAAGGGCTTTTTTTTTTCCCTACCCCTCTTATTAAGGCTCCTCAGCCCTGTCAACAGCCAACTGAGCTTCCACAAGTCATAAAGGTGCATTTCTGCAGTCTCATTTCCTCAAGTCTCCTGCTTGATGGATTATGCCCATTAATACCCTTCAGGTTGGAAGAGCAGCTGCTGGGATTCAGGGGACCTTGTTGGATGGTGTAACCCTGACCCCTCAGCAAGGGCACTCTGGAAAATGCAGAACTGAAGCAGAGGGGCTGAGGATCTGAATCTGCTCTGCTCAGTCCCTGTTAGAGGCAGAAATAATAGAAAAAAGTTCCTCCCTGGTCTTGCTGACCCAAAGATTCCCATGGGAATTCTCAGAGCTGGATCATCTCCCTGAAAAACACCTGAAACCAAGTTCTTGATCCTGGAGTCTGCTGTATCTTTTATCATTTCCACATCTTTAGCACCCACTAGGTGCACACATCTGTGTTTTTCAGGATACAGGATGTCCACAACAAGATTTTAAGAGGAAAATGTCCATGGAGTTGTCTAAAAGTAATCTTTTCTTGACATATAAATTAACCAAGAAGTGTAAAATCCCTACATTTTTTATTGCAATTTTTCTCTCCAACCCATAATCTGTTGGAATTTTTTTTTTTTTGTGGATGTGACTAATCTTTAATTATAAAGAATATCTTTTTAATGTGATCATTAAAATGGACCCAGCTGCACTGAAATGACAGATCTGGTTTAAAATTGTGCTTTTCCACCCAGGCTTGAGCTCAGCAGCCTCGGACAAGTGGAGATGATGTTTAGTGAGATGGATGCTAAAGCAGCAGGCAAAATTCTTGTGAAATGGAAACGGATCATCTCCGTGTGATAAGGATTTGGAAGCAAACAGAGTGAGAATGTGGAGCTGATATCAAAAGCTGGAGGGCAGTGCGAAAGAAACACAAAAATTGCAGCCCCAATTTTGGTAGAAACCTTAAAAATGAGTAATTCGTGTAGCTCTTAAAAATAAAAGCACAAGACCAATTCAATGATCTCAAAACTAGGGAAAAATATCCCAGGAACACGATGTTTGGAACTTCCCTCAGTTCCCTCTGCAAAATGTTACGTAACATTTAATTTTGATTTTTCACATACCTACACCATGTAAACTTTGGAACAGCAGCATAATGTGGCTCTTCACAAGATTTGAAAGCTTTTCTAGCAGGCCTAGGTGGAATGTTCTGTAGGAAAGCACAGTTACGCTGTGGTTGCCTAGCAAATGTCTCTGAGAAAGTGTTTCTGTTTAAGGAGAAAAACAAATTAAGTATAAACCGTCTGCAAGGCCACATTCCCCGGGGACAGTAGACTTCTGTAAGACTCAGAGGGCAAAATTGTCCAAATCTCATGTTAAAATAGAGGCAGTACATCACAGCCACAGAGACCAGAGATATTAAAGTGAAAAACCCTGCTAGTTCTGGCTCAAAGTCAGAAATAACTGAGTGCTTCGAGATCTCTTGACCCCAGGGAGTTATTAGTAACATTTTTAAAGTCATCTTTAACATTATGTGTCTTTTGTTTTTAATATATTAAGAAATTACATCCCAAAGGGGGAATGAACTCTCAGTCCTGTGCCAGTCCCTGAAACACTGAGTTGGTGTCTCTGAATCCAGAGCCAAATCTGTGTGTCCATGGAGGGAATCACACCCTGTGTCTGCCTCCTAATGGGTATTAAACTGTCTTTGGCGAGGGATTAATGAACTGGTTTGGCTTTTCAAGCTCTTCCTTCTTTTGCTGAAATATTTCTTTAAAGTAATTCGAATTCCCTCTGCCCTTCCAAAATCTTTCCCCACCTATTAACGAATCAGAGCAGTTGGCAGCTCTGATGTTGTGGCCTCTGCCTTTCACTCAGGGGGAGCAGTGAGGGCCACACAATGACCCTGGGGCCTGCATTTGAAGAGAAAAACACAGAGTAATTTGTAAAAGGAAATCCAAAACCATAATCCTGAAAACCCAGGAGTGCTCTTATTATGGCTTCATTCTGCTCTGTCCCCTTCCCTTCCAGCTTTTCTGTGCTTCCATAATGATTAGGTCTGGAGTCCCTAATTAATCAGGGTTAAAGCTGATGGCACACCCAACAGCAACATGTTCCTTAAACTATTTCACCAGAAGTCCAAAAAGAAAGATTTCTGGAGTTCTCAGTGAGAGGCTCTGACCTGTTAACTGCCCACAAAACCCTTCCAGACCAGATTAAATCCAGGAACTCTTTATCCTTTGGCAGGGGACTCATTTATCCATCTGGGACCTCAGCTCTGGGCACAGATCATGAAGGGTTTGCGTGTCCAGGGCTATTGCCCACATTTCTTCATCCCTTCAGAAGCAGGGGATAATCTTCTTGACCTGGGTTTTTGAGACATTGAGACAAGAGTGAGAATAAATATTCTCCATCCTGATCATTCCAGGAGGATTTTATTTTACAAATTTTATGTCTGGGAGTCTTTCCAATCAGTATTAAGTTTGCTGAAAGGAGAGAGTATAATTTAAGCCAAGGGATCCGGGATGAAACAGCTCTAAAAAAAGATTCTGTGTGTTCCTTCCTCTATGAGCTGTGAACTGCATTATTAACAACAGCTCTGGAGTGTCTCCTGGGAGAAAAATCCTAAATATGGGGAAGTGAGAAAATGGCACGGACATCCCACAGGGATGCATGTGATCCGAGTTTGCTGCAGGACAGATATAAACTCCAAGTAGAGGATTCCTTAGAGCAGGAGACTCTGCTCCTCCACTGCAGAACCTGAGTAAAGACAGGACTGTGCTGCCTGCAGCCCCATGACTGAGGGCAGTTGGCACTCACAGCCCTTCCCTAAACCCAGAGGAGGCAATTCCCAAATGGATCACTACAGCAGAATAGTCTCACTGGCTGGGTGGACATGCTTGCATAAACAATACCTTGGCAAACAAATTAATTAACTCATGGTGAATACCTGCTTCCTGGAAGGTAGCAGGTATTTACAATTTTCCTGGAAAATTCTTCATGAGCCTTGTCTGAAGCTTCTGATCCCAATCCTTCTGGCTTCCAGTCGTGACAAGATGGGACATGCAGCACACAGGAAAAGCTGCTCCACGTTTTTGTCCTTCTCAGCTGCTTACAGAAATGTTTAGATGCAGGCAGAGTTCGATTTATGTGCCTTATCTTCCTCAAACCAGAGAGAAGTCCTCCCTTCCGTTACAAACACTGCTTAATGGATCTCTAACAACCCTGCTTTCACAACATCAAATACACCAGAAAATAAGGGGGAGCAGGAGGAACCAAACAAACAACTCTGTATTGTTTCCAGGTGTCCTTGATTATGGGTGAAGGAAGGAGTGGAAAAGAAAGACGGGAGAGAGATAAGAAAATCGGAATTGGATCCTTGGAACAAGCTCATCGTACTTGAACATGGCAGACAAAAAAATCCCGAGGGTTAAAAGAAGTTCTCAAGTCCTGAAGATGCCAAGTGTCCAAAGGATGTCTGAAAGGCCTGATTGATTTCCCAGAGCTCTTCAGGCAAGAGGGAAATGGCCAAGGTGGTGTTTCCCCAAGGAGGGAGGCTGTGCTCCATTTCACAGCAAACCAGTTTGGAGCCAGGACTCACTGGTGGATGAACCAGCTGGGAATCTTCCTCCCCTTCACCCTCAGCAGGATTAAAAGTCACCAGTTTATCTCTTTTGGGGTAACAGTTGTTCCCCTCAGGTGATGGAGGTTGCTCATTACACACATTTTTACTGATCTTCGTGCATTCCTGCACAAAGTTATGCTGAAAATGGGTATAAAGTGTCATTTCCTTCACTGTGGTACTGTATTTCCTATCTCCCCTGAACCAGACAAACCAAGTCAATCCCAAGCTCCACACACAAAATGGATTGGCCAAAGAGAATTGGAAATATCCTTTACATTTATTATAACAATCCTAAATATCCTTTACATTTATTATAACAAAATCTTCTGCCATATTTCCCCCTGCCTCCTATGCAGTCCCATGCTTGGCTTCTGCCTTTTTTTACTTTATAATAGCCTCCATTCTTATTTTCCTTTATGATCTTTTTCTTTGCTGACTGTAAAAGGCACTCAATTTGACAGCACTCCGTTTGGAAAATCAAGGAGTCCATAAATAAGGCTCACGACAGACCCAAATATAATTGCTAACAGAAATGGTAACTTTTACGAGGCTGAACAGCAACTTTTCAATAACAGGTTTTGATAGGCAAATGTCACTGAATGGGATGGGAGCACAGAGAAGGGTATTTCTAAAAATTAAAAGTTCAGCTGGTTTTGGTCCAAAGCATTGGATTTCTCCTGAAATGCAGGTAGAAGGCAGAGAGAGAAAATAGAACAAAATATGAAAAGCTGCAGAGAGAAGATCTCATCTGATTTGATCCAGATTCTTCAGTCCATGTCCCTCACACTCCAATTTATTTTTGGCTTTGCCTGTTCCCCTGATGCTGAATAGGAAAAATTATTGACAAGTCTCATGTTGTAGAGGTGAGCGGAGGGAAGATGAGAAGCTCTGGAGCAGTCCAGGGCCCAGTTCCCTTAGAATATAAATGAGAATTAAATGCTTAATTCCTGCTGGTGGAGCTTGAAGTCCATGGTGGTTCTTGCTATAAGGCAGTAGAGGGACATCTGTGATGAGTCCAGGAGTGGAGATTATTGGAATGTTCTTTTAATGAGCATCCTGAGCTCTGAGAACTTCAGGGAAACCCATGGCACACCAGAATTCCCTTATAAAGAGGTTTTTTCCTCTCTTTCCTGTGGCTTCTCCATATCTGAGCTCAGTCTCAGCCACTCCTGGAATAGATTCCCTCATTTATTTTATTCCCTCAAACATTTATTTATTTCTCTCTGTCTTCTTCTCACTTGTTTCTTTCCTAAAAGCTTATGCATTTTCTAGATTCCATCTTCCTGCCATTTTTTTGTTTTAAAAGGAGGTCTTTCAAACAATGACCAGGAGATGCACATGGCCAGACAATGCTCTCGAGTAAGCTTCATTTTCTTTGAGAAACAAGCTTTTAAAAGTAATATTTTATTATTTTTTTTTCTGCAACGTAGGAATTCGAATCATTAGATTTTGCTCATCCTGGCCAAAAGCTGTTTTCAGTGAGGCGCTTAAGTTAATTACTCTGCTGGTAAATCCCAAGGTGTGGCAGGTTTGAACTCCACCTGCAGGATTCTCCATCCCCACACTGGCAGGAAAGATCCACACACTAATTTGCCCTTGATGGTTTAATTAGTACCAGAATCATTCAACACGCACCTCTTCCCTTGTCCTTTTCATTTAAATGTCACCTCCCAAACCAGTCTCTCCTAAGGAGTGAAAGGAAGGGGGAAGATTTCCAAGTTGAGGAATTGAATGGAATTTTTCTCCTGGATGAACCACCCATTTAAAATGACGTTTGCCCGTCAGAGACTGGAAGGGGAAGGAGCACTCCTAATTTGAGATATCAAAACGGTGAGAGAGACAGGGGGCACAGCTGAGGAAGAAAGTGCTGGAATAATGCACTGAGGGAACCTGGTGCAACGTGAGACCTTGGGATCCAGGGAGATTTTTACTAATGGTCTCTGCAGGTCTGATTATTTAACAGATATTCTCATCCCTCTGACAGAGCTACTGCATAAATCACTTCCCCTTGTCCCAGGCTGACCCCGTGACCTCTGAGAGATAATGAGGCACTGTACCTGGCATCTCCTAATGCTGCCAAGATCTAGATCAAAGAACATTAATTCTCCACGATAACATCTCTATTTATTAATGCAAATGCCTTTAATCCTTCCCCAGCCTCTGCTCCGCTCGCCACCTTTACATTTATTGCCAAAATTTCTTTGGAATGAGGTAAATTGGCTTAGGGTCCCCGGAAGGTGGATGTCACTAAGGGCTGAGGTGTGATGTGTCCCTCCCGGACAGATTAGCTCCCAGACTCATTACAGCTGGCAGGGGCTACATGTTGGGGCATCCAAGAGGTGCCAGAGTGTTTGTATTCATTCTACAGAGGTCAAGAAATAATTCATAATTTGGTTTTTTTTTAATTTCCCCCCTTTTTTTCTGCCAGCTGTCAGTGAGCAGATTGTGGTTTCCCTCTTCGCCCTCCCATCTTCAATATCAAAGTTATTTTCCAGGGTATTTCTGGGGCAAACTGTGCAGCTCAGCTTTTATTGCCAGCTACCACATGTGCTGGGACATTTACTTTTCTTAGAAACAGACCAGGGAACTCTGTGGATTTATGCTAAATAGTAATCTGTTCCAAGCAGGGAAGCAGGAAAAAGCTTCAAGTTTCACAAACAGACCAAGAGAGAAAGGAAACTCCATCTATTTAAACAGTGCTAAGTGCACAAGGTGGGATTCCAGAATCGGAGTTTCTGCCACAGCCTCACACACACACCTGGGGAGGTGGGATTTGTAAGAAAGAATTATGGGGTTCTTTCAATGCCATCCTAGAACCAGAAAATGGTTTGGGTTGGAACAGAACTTAAAGATTATTCAGTTTCACGTCTGCCATGGCAGGGACACCTTCCACCACCCCAGGCTGCTCCAAGCCCTGTCCAGCCTGGCCTTGGACACTGCCAGGGATCCAGGGGCAGCCACAGCTTCTCTGGGCACCCTGAGCCAGGGCAGATCCACCGTCACAGAGAAGATATTTTTACTCATTTCCAATCTAAACCTTATCCTCTGTCAGTTTGAAGCCATTCCCCCTCGTCCTGTCACCCCAGGCCCCTGTCAATAGTCTCTATCTTTCTTCTGGGCTCCTTTCAGCTGCCATCCTCCCCTGTTTGAGTGGAGAACCACTCTGGGGTAGTGCCTTGTGCTGGGAGGGGGAGAATAACCTTGTACAGTATGGGGAGCTGGGAAAGGGGACACAAATCCAGCAGAGCAGTCTGGGGGATGCTCAGGAACTTCACAGGAGACAAGAGAGACAGGCAGGAGACCAGGAAAGCCCAGAGTGTGAAGAGTTTGCACATTGCTGCTCTGAGAAGTGGTGACAGAAATGACCCTGCAGAGGATGGTGACAGGAAACTGGTGGGTCGATCACACCCCTCTCCCTCCAGTCAGTGCTGGCTGTCCCCTCAGGCACAGAGGACAGGGATTGAGGCTCTGTTGCTGCCCCATGACCTGTGAATAGCATGAAAAAGTACTTCTTCTTCCTTCCCAGCTCGCTGCCTGTGAGGGAAGTTCATAAAACTTTCCTTCCCTCACACTTTGGCTGCTCTGTTTGTCAGGTCCCATACCTCCTGCTGAAGTTTCTGTACAGACAGCAGCCCTGCAAGGTTCAGGACTTGCATTTAGTCCCTGAATGTGACACCAATATTACTACCTAATAAGCATTAGACATCAGCCTGTAAGCAGAGAAGAACAAATGCTTCCTTCACACAAACTGGGATTGTTGTCCCATAAGGCACTGACAGACAAAAGTGGAAAATCGATGTAAGAAACTGAATATCTGGACTGAACTCCAATTTGTCCTAGGGTCCAATCTGGCACCTATTCTCCTCTTCCTATTCAAGAATAGGTCCTGCCGACATCAATGAAAGCTTTTTGCAATTATGGAAGGAGGGAGAAAACATAACACACTCTGTAAGGCTGCAGCTCCATCACCTTTTCCTTTCTTGGCCATCAAATGCTGAAAGGGTGACCTTGTTTTCATTAAGAGGAACACCTTGTGAATGAATACAGGATGTTAGGTGGAAACAGAGGCACACAAGGCAAAGAATTCATTAGAGAAAGTTTCAGCACTGCAGTGAGACATTCATTATTTTACAACTAGTCCCTCTGAGTTTTAATTAAAGAGACCAGGCAATTTGTATATAAACTGCCTAATATTGTGTCTTAATATCACATTAAATATGAATCCAAAGTTTTTCTGGTTTAAACTTTTTTTTTTGTATTGCTGCTCTCCAGCACATGGCCAATTCCACCCTGAAAACTGGGAGACAAAGCAGTTTGGAGGGTGCAGACCCTCAAGAAAAACTGCTCTTGGGAGACTCCTGGCCCAGTTTTGCAGCCTCTGGAGATTTACATAATTCAGGACAACACTGGAGATTTCAGTGTATGGATGTGTAGAATTAAATCTGCAAGCACTTCAGGCTCCCTGGCACTGCAAGCTGAGAAAATCCCCATAAAGAGGGCAGCTCTCTGGAGCACTGAATTGGATTGCAAGCTGCACACTCATCTCACGGCTGAAGGGAAGAGCTTGGGGTGATGCTGGGGCTCCATATCCAGGCAGCCTTGCTTCTCCCAGAGGCCTTGGCATATCCCAGAGTGATTTGGGTTTGAAGGGCCTTAAACTTTATCTCAATCTNCTTCAGGCCCTTCAAGGCCACAATTCAGTCACCCCAAAGCTTCTCCTCTCCAGGTGAACAATCCCAGCTCTCCCAGCCTTTCCTCCCAGCAGAGCTGCTCCATCCTCTGCTCACCCTGGAGCTCCTCTGGACTCTCTCCAGCAGCTCCAGCTCCTTGCTGTGCTGTTCCCCAGGGCTGGGGCAGCTCTGCAGGTCTCTGGGGTCTCACCTGAGGGGGCAGAGGGGCAGAATCCCCCCTGCCCTGCTGCCCACCCACCGCAGGGCACAGGGGGTTCTGGGCTGCTAACACACTTCCATTTGCAGAGACATTTGGGTTTACTCTGCAGAGGACAGATCTGCTCTGTCCAAACAGGCTCAGGCTCACACTTCTCTAAACCCACACCACTCACCTTAGCAGTCACAAATCCCTGCTGCCCATGCCAGGCAGGGGAATCTCCCCACGTGCAGCAGGGCTGCTGGATCAGTCCTTTGCTAAAACCAAAACCAACCTCAAGACTTCTAGACTGAATAATATGAATTCCTGCCACCTGTATTAACTGAGGAACGATTCCATTAGTTTTACACACCGGTGACCTAACCCCCAGTCATTGCTTGTGGTTAGCCAGGATATTTTTTGAGCGGGTGACTGAAATTCAGAGCCCCTCTGGGCAGTGATAACTCCTCGTGGGTGGCTGCTCAGCGAGGAACCAACACACAGGCAGGGGATCTGGGAACATTTTGTCAGGGAGATGCACAAAGGAAGGATCATTTTAGGCTGATTCACCTCTCTGCCTGCGTGGGGGTGTCTCTAAATCTGTGTGTGCATATGTGTGTCTGTGTGTTTGCCTTGCCTGAGTGAATCACCCTACCTGTTACAGTGTAAAACAGCAAACATTAGTAAAACCCATAATAAGCCTAGTGGTGGTGATTCAACCAAAGCTAGCACATCTGTCACCAAGCAGCAGACTGCCAGCCTTTTCATCAGGGGAAATACAATTGAATAATAATGCAGGAAAGGTAAAGCAGCTTCAACAGAGCTTTCTGCCAAATTAAATACAAGGTGCGCTGAAGAAAAGGGGGGGAAAGAAAGCGACACAAATGAATAAACCCTCTTGAATACAAATCCCTCGGTGATGGGGAATCCGTGGCTGAAGACACAGCACATCTGCAGTGAGAGCAGCTTGCTCAGGGCTGGAGGGTGGATGGGGATGGGTGGGTGAGCAGGGAGGACGCTGACAAGCGTCCAGCTCTGGGAACACGGAATCTTCCCTTTGCCAAGAGCCAAATAAGGAATGGAAGGGGAGGAGGAGATGAGCTTTTTGACTAATATTTGGAGGCCTGGTTCTCCAGTGCCATCTGGTCACTTGGCAGTGCTCTTGGCGATGCAAAGGAGACTCAACCCCATCCAAAGCAGTCTCAGAGGGATTTCCCTGTGGCGAAAAGTCCTTTGATGGTAAAGGGCTTCTGCAGTGCTTGTAGGAGACACTAAAGTGGGGAGAAAAGACAGCATTGCTGGAGGTGCTTCCCTCTCCCCAAGCCCTGGCTCTCCCCAGATGAAGCCAAAAGAAGGGGAGGATGGGGTGAGACAGCAGCCAAATCCCTGCCTTGGAGCCTGCTTGGTGGGGGAGAAAAAAACAAACAGAGCCTTGGGGTTGGGGGACAGAGCCAGGATCTGTGGAGCCAGAGGACAGCCCTTCTCCCATCCACACTGCAGGGCATGGGGACATAAACCTTATTCAAATCCATGAATCCCAATGGCTGTTGGAGGCCAGGAAAGAGCCTTCAAAGAGGCCTGCCAGCCACTTCAGGGGTGTGTTGTGGCAGAAATGCCACTTCTCAAACCTTCCTTGGCACCTCCACATTCTCTCTGTACTGCTCTGGTTGTACAAAGAGCCCTTGGTGGGGGTAACTTTGGGAGTGAACCTGATTTGCTTCTGTCAGAGAGTAAATAAGGATGATGGACCATCAATCCATCAGCTACAAATGAAACATCTCTGTAAAAACAAAAGGAAAGGAAGAAAACAGGTTTGTGCAGACGTTTTCCTGTCTGCAGAGGAACTCTTTTGGGACATTTCATTCTCAACATCTATTTTCTTTATGTTTTCTCTTTCCCTTGTACACGGAACATTTTCTTCTATTCTGTTTTTGTTCCCATTTCCCTCTTTCTTTTTTTAACCAGAGGGGCATTAAAAATCCCAACACCTTTTAAGCACTTGTGTTTACCATTCGCTCAGCTTTTAAAACCACTGCAGGGCTGGAGATAAAACGCCTCACGTGCACACACAAATATCCAGACCCCTTCTGGCTGAAGCAGGAGGCAAAATAAACCCTTTGGACTCTTTCAAGACGAGACCGATTTGCAAAAGCTCCAACAAAAAACCCACGACAATCAGCACAGCCACAGTTCTCCCGGGCTGAAAGGAAGACCTCCTGCAAATTTCTTTGGAAAATATTCCTTGCAGTCACCTCTCCAAGCTCATAAACAGCCCCGCCAGGCAGTTCCAGCTGAGTCACTCCTGCAGGTTGGTCCATGCCTCTCCCTCTCCTGCTTCTCCCCTTTTCCACTGCCTGGCAGCACAAAGATCAATTCACTCTGCCCAGGCTACCAAAGAGGCTGCAAAAATTGAGGCTAATGAGCAGCTTTAGATGAAGGAGGAGGCAATAAACTCTCAGTATTCAAGCAGAGCAGGGCTGGGCTGGGCTGGCTTTTCTCATTCCCATCAGAATTGGATGATGATGAGCAAGGAGCCACGCAGAGGCACTGAAAGGTGCCATGGCAATTTCCTTGGGATGGACAGGGTGGATCAGCCCAATCCACACAGCAAACTCCTGGGATGGTGAGGAAAAGGACAATCAAAAGAGCCCCAATATTTCTGAGTGAGGAGCTCGCCAGTCATATTTACTCATTATTGCACCCTAACAGTTCATATTCACATGGATTGCACTGCACTGCTGGGGCTAAATCCTCCCAGCAAACACCTCTGGGAAGGGATTGTGTCACCCTCTGCCACCCTGCTGAGTCCACACATCAAAATGTATCATCCACCTGCAAGAGTCACTGAGGAACCCATCAGCAGAACTTGGCAGAGTTTGACCTTCTTTTTCCTCTACCACTAAAAATTATGTAGACAATTTTTTCTAAAAATATTTTCTGATCTTTTAGTCTTTTCATTTAAAAAAAATTACAGAAGAAAAATGTCATTGCTACTGATTTTTATCCTTCCAGTTCTGAGTTCAATAATTTCCTGAAGGAAGTATTTCAAACTCAAATGGATTACTGGAGGGAAATTAAAAAAGCCTACATTTTCAGACGCTGCTGAAAAAATTTTTTTTGTATTTCATATTTGAAAAAAAAGAGGAAGAAGGAAAGGAAGGAGAAGCAGTTATGATATTTGTGGTTGCCCTGCCTATACTAAATCTTCCTGGGATACTCTTAGTTTGAAAATATTGGACTGTCCTTATCCCAATTGCTTGGCTCCTCTTACAGCAGCCAAGCCTGACATCCTGTGCCTCAGAGAGCTCAGTTTTGCCTTCCAACCTGAGCTCTTGAGGCTGAATCTACCAGCAAGAGGATGTTTGGGATCCAAAACACCAAGTTTTTGCTCTTCTCTACCCTAAATGCCCATCAAGCAAGTAAGCTGCAACAACCCAACTCATACCACCAAAACTAAAATCACTTTCCAAAATGAGCTCAGCACATCCTCCAAGCCCTGGGTTGGATTTAAACCAGGTTCCTGGAAGAGAAGGGTGAAAAAAAGAGGAGAAAACAGATGCAGTTTGGAGAAAAACAGAAGTATCTTGTCTCTCTTTTAGAGCAAGATGATTTGCCATGAAATATTACTGCTTTAAGACACATCATTGCATCATTCAGTGGTGCTTTCAGACTATTGGCCTCACCCATTTATTTTCACACGGAGACCAGTCTGTAAACCTCTTGGGGGAATAAAAAAAGGAAAAGGAGAAGTCATCTGTTTTCCTCTCAATTTTCAGATAGATTACCTCCTTGTATCAAAAAAAAAAAAAAATCTACTTGGGCAAACCCTTGGATTGTACAGACCTGGGGATATCGAGGAGCAAATGTGAGCAAAAGACAACACAAATTTCTGCTTGTGCCATGAGTTGGGTAACAACCTGGTATTTTTAAACCAAAGCATTAAAGGATTTTCTGGCTGTCTCTTTTGCAAAAATAAGAGCATAATTCTAGCCCTCCTCGCTTCAGTAAGGGGAAGGGGAAAGGTTTAAAAATGCAGCTCCTACATTTACCCAGGCGAGTTGTGCCAAATAAAAGCAATCTTCCATATGCTGTTATATTTTTTTGCAGTACATTTCATGATTTTGATGTTTTCCACCACGATTTTTGTGTGCTCAGGGCTGGCAGCGTTGCAGCAGGGATGTGTCACTGTCAGCCCAGACAAGCAGCTTTGATTTGAACCATATTCCCGCGCTTTCCTGACTCCTGGGATCCAACAATTCACCATCATTCCCACTCAGACATCCCTGAGGTGACCACTGGGCAGCTACAATAACCTGGGGAATGTGTTCCCTCCTGCTGCTGTTTCTCCACAGAACTGACACAGGATTGGAGCAGCACGAGGGCTCTGCTGCTGCATCTTACATTGCCTCAGTGCATTTTAAATATTAAGTAATAAAAATATGTATAAGTAAAGAGTACATCCATAAATAAAGCAAATGTATAACTCACTGAATTATTTCATTACCAGCAGCCACAATCTCTAGCAGAATAACTAAGAGCAGAATTTCTCCTGACTTAGCTTCTCATTATTAAAATACTTCCAACTTTTACTTGCAGGACATGCATTCCCAAGCTAATCATTTGAGGATTAATTTTCTGTATGCATAAATAACTCCTGTTTTGACTCAGGGCCTTTTGAGCAATGTGCTTGACAAAACACACTTGTGTTTGAACACATACACAGAGCTTGTGCTTTTACACAGCCATGGGAGGATTAATAGCCTTTTTATTCCTCTCTCACCTAAAGCTGCTGTGGAATTCTTGCCGGAAGTGTCCAAGGTCAGGCTGGACAGAGCTTGGAGCAACCTGGGATAGTGGAAGGTGGCCCTGCCATGGCAGTGGGGTTAGGACAAGATGAGTTTTAAGATTCCTTCCAACCCAAACCACTCTATAATTCTTAGAAACCTCTGTATTCCACCATGTGTTGGGGTTATTCTTTGCAAAGGACTCACAACTTGGTGGCCAACCTGTCATAAAAATCCAGAATATTTAAAAGCAGCTTTTGAAATCAACTCACAAGCCCAGTTCCGTTTAACAGAGTTAAACTTCTAACCTCTAACCACACATGCAGGAGGGCGGTCACAACCAAGATATACCACAAGAACCTGGATTGCCTGAGGACAACTTTTGTTCTGCTGCAAAGCTGACGAGACTTCAGGCCACCAGTGCTCCACACATCGCTGTCACCTAGAAGGGCCCAGGAAATTCATCCCTAGCACCTGCAATAAATTCATTTTGCAATGGCAATAGATTGTCTAAAGCCAAATCTGTCCTGCTGCTCCCTGTGACAGCAAAGGTGTCCTAAAGCCACAAACACACCTGCACCTCTCTGGGCAGCTCCAGCTCTCCTTTGCCTCACCTGCTGAGATTTTAAACTGTGGAAACACAAAACATTTAGCCCAGAGCACGATGCCAGTTGCTATAAGTGATCACATCCACTCCCATATTCACACGCACATTTGTGGCCTTACCCTACCACTTAACTTTACAGAAGCACAAGTTCCATCAGTTTCTAATCTGTTGAATAAATTATTGCAGAATAGTCAAGTAGGTTATTTCTCACTTCTTTCTCAGAATCAAAATTACTTGAGTGGGAGAATGAATAATACAGAAAATTTTCTGTCTTTCTATATCTGACTCAGGGGAAAAAAGTGGAAATGTTTGTTTCTCATTGATTCAAAATTTTAGAGATGATTTGTTGCTTAAAATACTTTATTTCAATTGTGTTGCAGCATTAAATTTTAATAGGTAAATGGTCCATTTTGGTTACATTGATGTAGCATAATATATTACCCTACACTGGCCATAGACATTTATCTTTATTACAGTGTGAACTGTCATAATAAATGCAGTTGACAATTTTTATTTTATCAAAATAGCGGAGTGGTATCAAAACAAAATCTCAATGATTTGTTTCTACTATTCCCAGCTGGAGCTATCATTGAAACAGACTCCTTCCAGCAAAATATTTTGGTTTTGACAAAACAACAATCTTTGGATCACATACTATTTTCTCAAGATACAGAGTGGAAGACACCAAATATCTCTCTGATATTTGCCATGATCTGAGCTCTGATTTAAAGAAAATGGGGTCAAATCCATAATTTTGTTAGCTTTAGTTACAGTGAGACTGCTCTAACGCAGGCTGGGAATATCCACAGCTCTGTGAGATTCTGCACCATGGGATTGGGATCTTTGAGGAATTCCCCAAGACTTCATTCTTGCTGACCTTATCGATTTTCCCATTGGAAAATTCCCTTCCATCAAATTAAGGATGGCATTTCTACAATCCTAAACCTGGCAGACTGAGCAGTTATGCACAACCTGTGAGATGCCATCAGAAATGCAAAGATGGCTCATCCCTGGGCAATAAGCAGGCAAAGCTCAGCCACAAACCAACTCCTCATCTTCCCACTGCGTAAGAATGAAAACAAAGCTCCATATTTTGGGTGTGGAGAGAGGAAACAGGAAGCTCTATCTTTTCACAGAGGGAAAAACCAGAGAGGTTATTCACTTCCCATTCTCAGTCTCTCCGTTAAGCACAGAGACACTGACAGAGTCCAAAAGGACAAAATTAAGAAGCATCCACACACCTTAGGGGCTACAGACTGCTGCTGGCTTCACTGCCAAGCAGTGTCTCCTCGCCCCCAGCACTGCGTGTTTGGGGCAGGATGAGAGAAGGAGTGATCTGCAAAAAATGGCCTTTGTAGTAAAACCTCTTCAGCATTTGCTGTCAAAGCCTCACGTGCAGCCCCAAAGCGAGGGGGGAGCAGCAGTGACAGCACCCAGCTGCTTTGTCTGGACCCACTGAAGAGTCAGGAGTAACAAGGACCATAAAGCCACTTTTCACCTACTCTGGATCTCCGAGGTTCTGCCCCACTCACAGCGCAGGGAGTGAGCTCACAGACTGAGCCAACAACCAGCCCTGGGGCTCTGAGCTCCAGCCAGCACACCATCATCCATCACAGAGCTTCCCGCAGTGCCACCTCTGCATTTCACCTCCAGCTTCCCTCTGCAACGCTTTACTCCCTTCTCCTCCCTCCTGGTCACTGTTTTTCCCTGCACAGGGCACTGACCATGAGCAATGTGGCTGCTGTCACTCTGCAGGACACTGAGCCCCCACACCTCCAAAGGGACAGCCAGCACTGTCCTCCTCACCCAAGAGAGGGGCCACGGGGTGTTTTATGGCTCTCCTGCAACCTCCATCTCCCAGACGTGGCCTTTTACCTCGGGCTGTGGCAGCTCTTGGATTTAGACTGAGAGGTGAGCGAGTTCAGTCCCCAGCGCTGGTGACTCAGGCGGCGCCAGCACGTTATAAATCCTGCTGAACTTTGGGATGCAGGGCTGTTTGTAAACTGCAAAGCAGCTCAGCTGGCCTGGGAATCTCAGGAGCACAGCCAGGCTCAGCAGGGGCAGGGCAGCACTGGAGAAGGACTGGAGAAACCCTCAGGGACTGGGGATGCAACCCAGGGTGTCTCTGCTGCAGTAACAGCAGCTGATGCTTTCCTTTCTCTTACCCCTTTGCTTACACCTCTTCCTTTGCTTCCAGATTGGCTTCCAAAGCCAATTCCTTGTCTTGCTTATTCATTATGATGCCTTAAGATTTTTAGCTTCTATAATTTTTGTGGATCTGTAGTTTTAGTGTGTGGCTCTGGACTCCATATAAAGTGCTATAAAACTTCTCAGCATTTTAGCCAAAACAATTCCTCTCAGCTGGAAAATCCAAGGGCACTTTGCTGCCTCAGAGCCTCAAAATATCTAAACAACAGTGAAGTGAGGGGAGCAAGCTTGAGGTAACTGACATCATCACCTGAAGGTGTAATTGGAGGAATTAAGGCTCAATATATTAATAGACAGAACTTATAAAATGTGAAGAACTCGTGACTCGCTGTCCATTTTGGATGTAGCCTCTCAAGTAGGCTCTGTCTGCCTTAAATGTACCTAAAGGCCTTTAATGAATCTAACTGCTTTTTATTCTCCTAAATTTGTCTGGCCTCTGTTTTAGGTCAGCCCTGTTCAGGCATCACTTATCTACACCATTGCCCCAGAGGTGCTGCCTACAAGAAATACACAGCAAATAGAAGGGTGACACATGGGTGAGGACAGCCAGGACACCCTGGGAGGATGTGTCACATCAAAGGCTGAGGCAGAGGAGTGAAAAAAAAGGAGGGGAAAGAGAGAGGACTGGAAATGAATGCTTCTCTTGTCTCAGTGCCCCCATGGTGATGTGAAAAATCATTAAACACCTCAACAGACTGGCACAGAGGAGTAAACAGGAGCAGCTAATAGGACAAAGGCACTGGCACTTTATCTCTTGCCTCTCTTTGGGTTCAGAGCAATGAAGGTTTCACATTCTCATGGCATCCTCCTGTGTTTTTAATATTCTCCTACCAGCAAGATAAAATGCTCCTCACTCCTTTCCTTGAAAATTTCTTATTGGAAGAAAACTAGGGAAAAAAAAAAAAAAACAACCTCACTCTCACTGCATGGAGAATTTCAAAGCCTGTGTTGTTTATTTTCTCCCTGTCCCCCAACTTGAGAAGCCTGGTTGGAAAACGAACTGTTTCACTGCATGTCCTTGGCCTGGACTCCTTGCAAAAAGCTAACAGAAGAGCAGAAAAGGCTCAACAGGAGAAAAACATCTCTGAAAACCTGCAAAGTGATTCCCTCTGGGGCCTTCTGTGAGCAGCAGCAGGGGACAGGAGCAGAGGAGGGGGACTTAACAGAGAGAAGTTTCATCACAGGATGTTATTGCTGTAAATAATGGCAATAATTATATTATCTTTATTAGAAGTCAGTAAGAGCAACCACACGTGAATCTCCACTCTGCTTCATCCTGTGCAGAACTTACTAAGCATTTAAACAGAAAAAAGCCCTCTTAGAAAAATAAACAAGTAAATACCCACTGGGAAGGAAGAGCTTCCCCTTGGGAACAGAAAGGAGTGGAGGACTCAACTCCACCAGCACAGACCTCCAACACCAGGGTGTGCACACTCTGTGTGAGAAAAAAATGGATGAAAGCCTGCCAAAACCTCCAGAAATGGAATCAAATAATTTTTCCTTCAGTACCACACAGAAGCCATCCACTCAGGCAATCCCCAGTCCACTGTCCTTACTTTTTGCTTATAAATCTCCTATTTAAGCTACTCTTCTTTCTTATTGCAAATTTTTAGATAGTTCCTTCTTATATTATCCCCTTGCACCAGTAGAAATCCACCTTTAGCATTCTTCCTGATGAGTCAACCTCTGAATTACAGGGAATATCTTTGCTAAACTTAGAGCGAGCTGTGAAAGGCTTGAACGCAGATGACTGAGAAATCTGGCATCACTTTTCTGCCTGGAAAGGAGGGTTCATCCAAAGTATAAAACCATGAATATTGTACCCCAAATTGCAGGTGTGAAACACTTCAGCATTCATCTCCCCGCCTGTCCTTGAGTGTGGCAGTGATTGTCCAGCAGGGCTGGCTGGCCAGGGAGCAAGGGATGATGCCTTAAGAATGGATGAAAGCTATTCTTCATGTATCTGTAGCTTTGGTGTAGTTTTGGGCTTCATATAAAATGCTAAAAAACCTCTGTTCCCAGCATTTTAGACAAAACCATTCCTCTCAGTGGAAATCCAAGGACACTTTGCTGCCTCGGAGCCCCAAAATATGTAACCAACGGTGAACTGGGGGGAGCAAGATTGGGGTAGTGGACAGCAGAATTGAGGCTCAGTATGCTAAAAAGACAGGACTTATAAAATGTGAAGACCTTGTGACTTGGTGTCCATATTTTTATAGCCTCATGAGAGGGCTTTCTTTGCCCTTAATGTACCTAAGGCCTTAAAAAAATTGTCCACTTTTTATTCTCCTAACACTGTCTGGCCTGTTTCAGGTAAGCCTGGTTAAGACATCAGACACAACCCAGCTGGAGAGCAGCCACCTCCTCCTGTGCCTGTCCTGCAACACCCCCAGCCCTGCTGCCTCCAGGGCAGAGCACAGCCCCATCAAGTGCATCTTCCAGAGCCCATTCTCTCTCGCTACTTTTTTTAATGCTGCCTTTAAAGCCATTTTTTTTCCAGCAGGGAAATCATTTCCCCTCCAAGGGTGTATATCAGCTCTGCGTTCAGCTGTCCCTCAGCTGACTCCGGGTGAGTTCTGCTTCCATTCCCCACCAAGGACAACGGAGGTTTGGAAGACGCTGATGGTCCTTGACCAGCAGTATTAAGACACTAAATTACGCTGACATGGCCCATAAATCGCTAAATGAGGGACTCCCAGACAGGGATGTGGCGTGAGCCGAATGCCTACGAGAGCTGCCCGGTTCTCGGGGCTCGAGCTGGAAGATTTGGCACACCCTGCATGTTCCCAAGCCATCCTTCTGCCAGGAGGGGACAACATTTCACCACAGGGCTTGGTCACTGCTGTGGAAGTGTCCCAGCTGGGCAGGACTTAAGAGGTTTGGTTGTATTTTCCTGTTAATGCTGCCTGTTATTTGCGTACGTTGGGTAAAGGACAACTCTCTGGGTAGAGGCACACAGAGATAGTCTCCACCTCTAAAAATAGAAGGAAATTGCTATTTCTGAAGAGGCGGGAAAGCCTTTAATCGCTTTAAGATTGTGCCACCTGCCCACTAGCAGGCAGGAAAATATTATTTGGATATTTCTATTTTATTTGGATTTATGCATAAGTTGATAAAAGACCCAAGGCCACATGGGGAACTTTTCCCAGCATGAAAAGGAATATGGTCTAATTTCCAGGAGGAGGTCATGTAGGTCTTGCAGATGAAGATGAGACAGAATACCCCTGGCTAAAATAAAAGCAACACACTTCAAAGCCCCAAAAACAATTACAGTAAGCTAAGACCCAAGAGCTGTCATCTCTGGAACATAATTTCCTAATTTTGACTCACAATAATTCACAATTTCAAATCACAGTTTCATAATTTTGAGGCTGTGTGAATAATAAGCCACTACCTGTCCTGCTGGCCAGGCTGGATGGAGCTCTGAGCAGCCTGGTCTAGTGGAAGATGTCCCTGCCCATGGCAGGGTGTTGGAATAAGATGATCTTCAAGGTCTTTTCCAATCCAACCTGGGATTCTCTGAAGTGACCTTTATGAATTTCCTCCTTAATTGATTCCAGCCAAGGAAGAGCTAAATGTGAAGGACAAACAGGCTGTGCTGCTATAAAAGCACACTGTGCTCTGACAATTATGTGCTCAAGAACCTTTTCTCTTCAAGGAAAGCAACTTTCTCCAAAGTTACTCTCAAATAAAGGAGAGCACAGTGTCTTTCCTCCTTTCAGCAAAATAGCAGGGTCTTATGTTTGGATTTAGAGTGAGGCAACACTAGATTTCTGCTAGCCCAGTTTCAGTGGTGCCATGGTGCTGGGGGAACATAAATGCTAATTTACACCAAAACACTCAGAAATGCTTCTCATGGTGCCCAGCACTTCACGTTCTGTTTCTGTCTGCTGAGAAATCAGCTTAAACTTTATTTTTTTAGGATCTCCTACCTGCTCTCTGCCACAGCTGGCCAAAACCCTGGAGAGAAAAGACAAATTTTGCTATCTATGACCTAATTGGTACCTTGTTACAACTTATAACAGTCCCATCTCCCAGATCCTGCTCATGATTGACACTTTTTTGAATACCAAACCAGTCCCTGTAAACAGCTCCACTGTCAGGATCTCACAATCAAAGCTAAGACAGAAAGAAGAGGGGTGGAGAAGACTCTAAGACACAAGCAATGATGCTCATTTCCTCCCTGCCAGGCTTTCAGATGAAGTTTCTCTGCTTTACCTGCATTTTAGGCTGGTAAATGATCCTTTGACAACAAACCTAAGTGTGAAAGGAGAATAGGTAATCTCAATGACAGTGGAGTTATTCTTTCCCCATCCAAGCTATGTAAATTCAGATGATCTCTGCTGCTTTCTTGGAGAGAATTGTTTTGTTTCATAGTGTTTAAACTGAAGCAGATAACTACCCACTCGTCTCCCCACAGCCAAAATTGAAAATGCTATGGGAAAGATGTCCAGAGAGCTGATAGAGTCTGGCATCATTTACTCTGGGTAGGGAGTGTGAGGAGGAATAAAAATGCAGACTCAACAGTTTCAGAAAAGTACCAGCACAGCAAGAAAGGCAGGCAGACAGATTGCTGGGATAGACTCCTTCTTAGCAACAAGATCTATGGCAGCACAGGTTTTCTGTTTGTTGCCTGGTTTTAAGCAGGATGTATTTTTGCTAGGATTAAATAAAGAGGAATATTCTGCTTTCCCTAATTCTCCGTTCCCCTCTATCCTCACAGGTTTGCGTTCAGCTTGAGAAGAAGGAGAAAGATTATTTTTATGCTCCAATTTCAGAAAGCCGCTTTCAGTTGGGAAACAGCTGTTAATAACTCCAGGACTGGGGTGGGAAGGAGATTTTTGCCGTGGGAGGAAGGAGCTGATCTGGGTCTCAGAAGCTGCTGGCTCTATTCCACCCTGGGTTCCTTTACTGTGCAACCTTGAGCTCATCTCAGCTTGAGCACTGAGGTTTCCCCACCTGTGAAGCCCAGAGGATGATCAGACCTGCTGGTTTTTCACTGCCCTTTGCTCATCAGGACACAAACTGCCACTCTGGATTGCAGACACTCTGACCTGGGTTCACACTGTTTGGCAGCAGTAACTCCCAAACTTCTGAAAAGCCAAGGATCTCAGCCAGAGCCCATTTGTGCTCGAGGAGGATGTGTCCTGCTGGCTCCCAGGCCAGGCTGTACCACAGGTAGAAACTGTACATCTCATTTTCCAGGTGCTGAAATGCACTGCTGAACCTTTCCTTTATTCACAGGAATATCCAGCCTTGCTCCAAGACCAAACATCCCACAGCTTGACCCAAACACCATCTCCTTCCTTTCCTACCCTTGAGTTGAAGCACTCTAGGATTTTACATAGAAACATGGACACTAGAACCATCCCATAAATACTCAGCTTTAAAGATCCTTTCCACAGCAGTATCCACCTCTAGTCCCACTATTAAACACACAAAATTCATATTTATTCTCCCATTTCAGTTGCACCTCACAACACAGCATGGTGAGCAATTCAGCACTGCCTGCTGATAGGGTGGAAGGGGAAAAAGGGGAAATAATCACCTCAACAGCATCATCAGTTCTGTGTTGGTGTGTGACTGGGTGTGAAGAGGATGGAAAGTCATTTTCCTGACTTGCCAGCAAGAACATCTGCAGTCACTGCATTCAGCTGCCCTTCAGCAGAGCAGGATATTTCATCTTTCAATAGCATGGACAACACGCCTGATCTCAAATGGAAACTGTCCTTCCTTTTACACATCTCTCATAATAATCTGATTTATCCCAGACAGCTTTTTCCATAGGATGTATCTCATGCTGACTCTCACATTCTCTTTTGAAGGCAAAAAAGCATATTGCACCTGTTATGAAATATTCCTTTGATCTAGGGGAAATCATGAGCAATTTGTGTGTGACATTTACTAACTAATGTGCTGAGGGAATATTACTCCTGGAAAAACACTATTTTGTGGTAGTTTCAATATACTGAATAATGCTATGCCAGTGGTGATTCACCTGGAAAAGGTAACTATTTCAGCATGATGAGCAATATTAATAACAACACATTATACACAGTGCTTCTCAAGCAGACAGATCCTAAAGCCCACTGCAAACCTTTTCTATAAAGATCATTCAGTCATTCAGTGAATTGCAGGCACCTGGGAGTAAAGCAGGAACCCCATTTCTGCACATACCATACAGCAAAAGCAAAAAAAGAAAGTGGAATTTAGGTTGAAATACTAAAAGGAAGAGGAGAAATGAATAAAACAAATGCCCCAAGATGAAATCTGACATTGAGTAAGATGCTCCCAGAGCTTTAAAAAAGGTGTATTGGGTCATAAATCGTCCTAAGTGGTCAGTGGGGTCTGCAGGAAATATAAATGTGGCATGAGCTTTAATTAGCACTTGCTTATAAGTTGTATATATTGCACAGTGGCATTATTACTGCCACCCAAGCCTTTTCAGGATCCCTAGCAACTATGCTCCAATACCAAAACAGCCAAGAAAAAACCTGCTGCAATTTGAAAAAAAAACACATGAATGCATTAATGCATTGTGCAGGAGATAAAAATACAGACACAATCCTTGCCCACAGGAATGATCTAAGCTTTGATTCAGCAAAGTGCTTAATCAAGCACTTAACATTCAGACAAGCACCAATGCACTTCCTCTGGGGCTTGGCTACACATCGGAGAAATCCTTCCCCTTGCCTTTCCCCCAGACTTTGCAAAGCCAACCCTCCTGTGATCCCATGCTTGTAATCCTACTGAACCCAGCAGAGGATTTTTAACTAATTGGCTGATCCACCCAGAGGTGGATTCAGTTTGTTTTGGAGCAAGGCGGTGCTGCCAGCTGAATTCCCATCAGGAGGATGGAACTTTCCCAGGTATCCCACATTTACACAACGTCCAAAGTTCTCCCTCCTCTCCAGAGGGCTCTCTATAGCCCTGGGGTCAATCAAATCAATATTACCCTCTGCTTTATAGATATAATCACAGCCAACTCCACTTATCTCCAGATTTTCTGAGGGAATACACCCCAAACCAGAGATTTCTTGCTATTTTAGGGTTTCAGAAGAACACAATGTCCCTGATTTTTGCACCATGGTTAGGCACAGGCTAAGATGAGTGACAGCTTCTAATGCAGGACTGGGGAGAGGTGAGGCTGAGAGCTGGGCTTGTTCAGCCTCGAGAAGAAATGGCTGAGAGGGGATTTCATCCATGTCTTAAATCAAGGACCAGTAACAGCACCAGAGGAACAGGCAGGAGCTGTTGCCCAGGAAATTCCACCTGGAGATGAAGCAGAACTTCTTCCCTGTGCAGTGACTGAGCACTGCACCAGACAGGGTGTGGAGTCTCCCTCACTGGAGATACTCCAGAGCTGTTTGGACACACTCCTGTGCTCTGTGCTCTGGGATGGCCCTGCTAGAGCAGGGAGGTGGCACCAGGTGACCCCACTGTGGTCACTGCCAAGCTGCTCCATCCTGCCATTCTGAGGTGCAAGTGCAGGCTGCTCTGGGCAGTGGGGCAATAGCAGTGTCTGTCTTACTCACATTGGCTTTAAGAAAATAGATAAAAATTCCAGTCTCTGGGTTGCTCAGTGCAATAAGGATGCCTTTGAAGATATAAAACACCAGCACAGTGGGATCTACACCCAGCTGTGACCTCAGCTGCCAACACGAGGCTGACCCCAGTAACAGCCCCAGACATTCCACACAACATTCTGCCCAGCCAGCCCAAAGCCAAACTGCTTTTCTCAGGCACAGCCGATTTTCCAAAGACTATGAGGCTGGTTTTGCTCCTCACTTGCAAAGTTCACTCTAAAATCTTCTTAGTTTTTGGCTCTAAGAGGAGCCCTGGGTTTATTTTCCCATTCCTTTCCCCTGCCCACTTTGCATGCTCAGTGTTGTTTCCCTTCCATGGGCTGCTGTACCCTCTGAGGGAGGAGCTGTTAAAGCTGAACGTGTTGTAGTTCTACTTTTGTATGTTAATTGATGCACTGTTTAATTTTATTTTTGCATATTATTTGAGTTTGTTTCGTTGTAAATTAGATTCTAAAGATCCCCTCTAAACAATTGCTGCTTGCCAGCAGATCTCAGACAAGCACAAGCTCCTTCAGAGGAAATGTTGATGAAATTCTGCATTGCTTTTGAATCACTGATGCAAAAATCCCACCTTTAAGAAGGAGGAAGGGAGGGGAGAGCTTCCATTAATATAAATACCTAATTTCCACTGACATTTACAGGGGTTATGATAGCTTCATGAAAGCAAAATATAACCCAAAGGATTATCCTTAAAATATCTCTACAAACCCACCTGATGTTTTCTAGTGCTCAAACACTTATAAGCGGCAGTTTTCTTAATACTAAAAATGAACTCAGGGGAAATAGGGGAATGATTCAAAAAAGATTTGTTTGCAAAGTTATTTCTTCAGACTGGTTCATAAAAGAAAGGCTAAAATTCACAGGATTAATTGTCCTATTCACTCTGGTATCTGACAGTGTCCCTGCCAGTATTCATTTCCCCAAATATACAGGGCAAAAATTCTTTCCTGCGAGAGTGGTGAGGCCCTGGCAGAGTTTGTCAAGAAAAGCTGTGGCTGTCCCTGGATCCCTGGCAGTGTCCAAGGCCAGGTTGGACAGGGCTTGGAGCAACCTGGGATAGTGGGAGGTGTCCCTGCCCATGGCAGGGGCTTGGAACAAAATTGTCCCTTCTAAACCATTCCAGGATTCTCCGGTACTAAATACTAAAAAAAAAAAAAAAAAAAATTGTAAAAAAAAAAAACCCCAATACAGGATTTTTTTTTTAATTGTAAAAAAACCAAAAAAAAACCACTTTTTTTTTTTTAAAAGGTAAATTTAACTGTTTCATCGTTCCTATGGGACAGTCTTGGATTGAAGCACATCCTGCCAGGTTAATGGCACAGAGCAGGCTGGGATACAAAGCCAGTCTTAGGTAGGCTAAAGCTGGAGCCTAGGCACAGTTCACCTCTGCTAAAACTCCTCAAAAACCCAACTCACACACACCTGAAACGTGGTGCAGTCCCAGCTGGCAGCAGGCCACTTCTGGATGACAGGTTAATTTAATCTAAATTAGGGAACAAGGGAGAAAATTGCTCAGAAAGCAGCAAGATTCCCAACTTAGCTTTCCTCTAAGACTCGCAACAATATTAAACATGTTAAAGGATGAAACCTTCCTCCAAACATGTCCTTCAGCTCCTTAATGGATCCTGAGCACTCTGCAGGGAGCAGGAATGGGCTCCAGCCAAGGAGGCTGCCTTCCAGAAGACCTAGCAAAGGCACTGATTTGCTCTGACAAACACTAACACAAACAGGGGAAGAACAAACTTTGAGATTCACAGTTATTCCCTTCCTTTCACCTTCCTCTTGTCTTGCTGCGTTGGAGTTCTCACACTATGGAGATGGGGAAATTCTCGCTGCTTACCCTTAGTTTTCCACTTAAAGTTCAGCAGAAATCAAAGTCGGTGGAGCTTGAAGGAGATGAGATTAAGCTGAGAAAATATTTTGAAATCCAAGAAACAAGAGCTTGTCTGGCTACCAAAGTGTTTTATCAGCTTCCCATGCCAAGCTCTCCACGAAAACAGCTGAACTGCCTCACTTGCTTTTTTCCAGCTTAAGATCCACCATAGAGACCGAGGGTTTGACTCCCAATAAGACAGATATTTAGAGAGAAACCCTTAAAATACTCCCTATATGTCCTGGGCGCAGTAAATTAAAGAAAAGAACAATTGGCTGAGCAATTATTGGACTCTGTGTCTGAGAGCCGTTTGGCCAATACGCCGGAGGGCCTGGCTTGATTCTGCAGAGATGCAGGAGATCTGAGCTGGGAGCAACTCAGGGTGGGCTTTGGGGTGGCAGGGAAGAGCCCAGGTCCCGGTGGTGCTGTTTGCCAGGGTAACCAGGATTTTTTTGTGCCAGCCTGTTGGCAGCCAGCTTGCCCCTGTAAATCTGAGTCAAGTCTTTAGCTCCCCGTGCTATTTTCAGGTCTTGCTCCCTCTCAGAGGGAAGAGCAACTTGAACCATTTCCAGCCCCTCTAGCATTAAGAGATATCTGGCTTTCCTCAGCTGCTTTCCCTTGATTTCCTTTTCCCTTTACTCCATTTGTAAAACCCTTTCAGCCAGAGAGATTTGGGTTTGCAGCATCTCAAAAATGGCTGCAAAGCACGAAACAGTGAGTGAAGATCTTATACACTGCAAGACCATGTTTTCCACCAAAAAAATATTGGATTATCAGAGTAAAAAGACTCCCTGGGACTCAGCAGTTGTAGTGACTAGAGCTGAGAACAGAAAAAGGGATGACAAAGCAAACAAGAGTGGAAACTCTTCCAGAGCTGTGCTTACTAACCAAATTTCCTTCCCCTCGGAGGCAAAAGATCCAACAGATGATTTTCTTTGCTTTGCACCTCCAAGATCATTAGGCAAGGCTTTAACTAGATCACAGATGAGATACCCAAAAAGGAAAACTGCTTTCTAAGGAATATTTTCTCCTCAGCAAATAATTGGCAGTCTCTTTGCCAAAGTGGCCTAAAGAGACAAGAAGCAATGCCGCAGGTGGATCAGTCATTTTGACTGCTGAAGAAATGGAAGACCAGCTCAGGTTTTTCACCTTTTAATTACACTTTTCCCTAAATCCCGTTGGAGGAAAACCCCAAATAATTCTTTTCATCCAGCTCGACTTCTAGCCAGACTCATTTCTTCAAGAGAAACAAACAATAAAAGTGTTCCTCTGAGGCCCACAGGCAGGGCTTTCTGCAGCATTGTTGAGGCATTTAGGGTCATTTCCACACTCTTTTATCATTAATAGATGAAGACAGATTCCTGACTTTCTCTGGGTGTTTGTATATAAATAGAACCAGAACCTTCTATCAGGCAGGAGAGACACAAGAGTTTCTCCCTGCCAAGGGAAGGTTTTCAGTGCTGTCTTTCCCTCCATTTGTTCACACCCAAACCTACTATTTGATAAACTCTTCCTCTAACACGGTGGTCATATCCATGGGGTTTTTTTAATATATTCACCGCATCATGTCAATTTTTCCTTATTACTTCCAATTTTCCATTGTTGTCCTGCCCTGTGTTAATTCTCAAATATGTCTCCAGACCAAACAAACTACAGAAACTTCACACTCAGGTCCCACTGCAAACCTCTCACTAATATGAAATGATGGACATGATGAAGTGACCTAAAAAAAAAAAAAAAACCTTTTTGCTTTTGCCCTACCACATGTGAAGGGACCAAACATGGTAATTCCAAACCCCAGAGCTTAACCCTGAATCCTGGGATCTACCTCTGCCCTCCAGCCAGGCTAGGGTGCAGATATTCCCATCAGGATGGGGCAGCAAGGAGAAGGCCTTCCATTAATTTTGAGTGATGCATTTCTATCTCCAGCTATGAATAAGGCAGATCAATGACAGCAGCATGTTTTATTGGGCCTCCTGTACAATGAATTGGGAGTGAGACAGGCGGGGAGATGGAGCCAACATGCAGATGAGATTTGTAAGTGAGGACATATTGATTATTTCCATCTCAGTTCAGGCAGTAATTCCACACAACGCCTCTTCCCCCGTTTCAGCTCATTATTTATGCCATAAAAACACTATCTCAATGATAATAACAGGCTTCATTTACAAGGCAGAGCATAAAGCATCGATGCTTAAGATTTCAGGAAGTGAGTTAAAGGAAGTGAGAGAGATTTAACAAGTCCAGGAGATGCACAAAACTGCTGAGGCTGATCTTGTGGCTTTTTATGCCCTCCGAAAGGAAGATTGAGAGCAGGTGTTAGACTACCAGGCTTTTTATTAATAACTCCAGGCTTGTATGAAGTCTGATGGCCCAGTCAGCACTTGCCCAGCAAATAAAGCTCTCCTCGCTCTGTGACTGTCCCTTCTCCAAGGGAAAACATCAGGGCTGCTCCTGATCCCCCAAAGGAGATTCCCCAGGAGAATCTTCCCTGGAGAAGATCCCATGTGATGCCTGCAGCACATACAGGGTTTATGGCTGTGATTTATCCACAGAGAGGATTTTCATTCATTACAACCATCATAACCAGGATGACTTATCCAGCAGCAGCCTCACCCTCCAGACCACCCGAGGAAATTCCTCCAGAATGGATCCATGACAACACCTAGGCTTAAACCTACACGAGGGAACATCACTCCACACATCCACAAATGAAGGAAAACCCCACTTTTTAGGAGATATAAGTATTTCTTCTGATCGTTTTGCCACACCTGTGTTAAAATAACAACATCCACCTCAGCCTGCTTCCCAAATAGCCGAAGGGCAGCTGTGGTTAACAGCCTGTAGGAAAAGCCTCATGCCTTCATTCTCTCCCTTAATTGCTAGGAAATGGCCCTTGAGCATTAAAACATGGCTGATGCTTCTGTGTTTGAGTCTCTGCAGAGTTATGGTGAGGGGAAAGAGAGCTGGGTGCCCTGGCAGCCCAAAAGCCCTGGTTAAGGTGTGGCTAAAGTTGTGGATATGTCAGGTGAGTGAAGAGAAAAGGAACAGCAGAAATTCTTCACTAAAGCAAGATCTGTGAAAGCACAGAAGTGGAGTTAAGGTGTCCTAAGCACCCCTGAAGCACTGCTAACCCAGGCAGAGGGTTTGATAAACGCCGTGGTGCAGCACAGAAGTTCTGGTGCTCTGCAGAGCATGATTGGGGTCTGCTTCCCTCACTGCTGCCTCACTTATGAGCCTTTAAGTGCTTAATGAAGCCAGCTAAGAGGAACAGGGCTGAAATATTTATAGCTACAGGACTGAGCTGAGTGCACATGAGCGATTAGAACAATACCAGACAGCATTATTTGCACAGTTACTGCCCAAGTCCTCCCATACTCCAAGACAAAGCATAATATCTAGCAGCATCAGCACATTGCTGGACAGCAGGGGTATGGATTCAAATTCTTAATGGATTTATGTTCCTCATAGGACTTTAGGAAGTCTTCTGCCAAAGTACATCAAGAGATGCCCTTTTAACCTGGCTGTTGATAATTAGGAGAGCCAAGAGTCCCCAGTTGCCCTAGGAGCTCTAAGTTGTCCTTCAGGACTAAGATTCTGTTCCGATGTTCTTGACACTTTACTAATCCCAGTAGTCCCAGTACATCCAGGAAACTGCAGCAGGGGAGGAAGAATTTCCTTAAAAATATTTAGAGCAACAGAGGAGAAAAGTATCCCCTCACAGGAGCTGCTGATTTGCTCAGGGCAAAGTCTGACAGCAGAGGCCAGGCGTTGCTGAAGGGAAAGGGATGGCTTTGTCACTTCTCAGGTATGAATGACAACCCTTGTAATGAAGGAAAGATAAAAGCTGTCCCAGAACTTGTCTAGGAACCAGAGATGAGTCCAATCTCAAGTATTCAAGAGGCAAATCTCACATTTCCCCAAAGTCAGGAGAACAGGGAGGAAATAAATATTGATGAAGCCAGGCAGGAACTGCAGCAGGTTATAATTGCAGGTGGTCTTATTTAAAACCTTCCTGAAGATAAAGGATATGAGCAAGGAAACTGGAAATTCTAGATTGTATTGTGACCCTGCTAGTCACCTGGGGGCACAACCTGGCCTCTTCTGAGTCCACAAAGTTAGTAGGAAACAAAAGCTCGTGGCATCTTTGCCCTTCCCTGGTCTCTAAAACATCTCAGGTCAGCGAGGCTCTTCAGGACATGTCACCAACCCCACTGCTGGGCAGGACGCTGCAATTATTCAGCCTCTGTGAATTTTTAAATACGAAACCTGTGTGCATGTTATTACAGCACATCAGCTGGAAACCTGCCATCCCCAAAGGCCAGGCACAGCTCTGAGCTGAATTATGAGAGTAAGAGCAATGAAAGGAACACCTCCCTGCCAGCTCCTTCCCCTACTCCAGTCTTATGTAAATGGTTCAAATACAGCCAGAACTGACCCCAGACACAAAATAAATCCATCTAATAATAACCAGGAAGGAGGGGGAGGTGAGGGAAGGATCTGGACTAGTGAGGTGTGCGGTTATAGAGAAATATCTATAGTCCAGTTTGCCCCAAGAATCCTCTCTCTGACTACACCAAGATTTTCTGATTCATTCCATTTCCTAGCCTGCATCATGTTTAACTTTTGTAAACCTCACTGCAATCACTGGAAAGAGGGAAAACATCTCTGGAGTGAGACAGCAGAAAGGATTACAGTTTTGTAGCTCTACCCAAGGGTAGTCCCTTCTCCAGGAGAGATGAGATTCTTGAAAGGGACATGAGAAGAAAGAAGTGGGAAATGGAGCCATAAAATGACTCTTGACCCTCCCAAGCCATACCTGTCCTCTAGACCATCCTGCTTCTGCCCTGCTGCCCCAACTCCCTGCTCACCCACAGCTGCAGGAGCACAACCTGCCCCGAGATCTTCCCTCCCTCCTGCCTCCGCATGGAATTGGAGGATGAAAGAGATTGTTTGGTAAGGCTCCAGGGGACTAAAGTGTCCGTGGTGATTTTGGTGTGGTTTGTGACATCTCTGCTACCTTTCAGCAGCTGCCAAGGCACAGTGATTACCAGAGAGCCTCTTTGATTAGGTTATATTTATCAGCTTCCCAAGGACACCAAGGGCTCAGCCCGGGTGGGTTTGTGTGCTGCAGTTTACAGTTGATTGTGATTAATACACACCTCCTAAATACAAGAGTAACACAAGGACAAGCCAGGGGTCTTTTTGGCTTCCTCTGTCCCATAATATGAGTTGCATCCTGATTTAAGCAGAAGTTGTGTTGCCCTTTTCACCTCTTTAAACACTTGCGTAGCAGCAACTTCTCCTTCCTCCTACTGCTTTTGAAAATAAAACTGTGAGCCATTCTTATACAAGAGCTACAGAAAATAAATAATTGGGTTCTTCTCTGGCCTCTGATCTCAGCTAAATCACTGCATTAAAGCTAAATACCCTTTTTGCAAAGCCAAACCACTGTGCTCCTCCATTCTTCCAGGGATTCCACGGAGTGACAGCTACCACAATATTTGTTGTCTGCTTTGTTGTTACCCACTGGCACATCCAGCCTTAATTAGACAAGTACAAGTCAGCACATTAACTGCAACAGCACTTCTTTTCTTCTACTGCTCTCCTGCCTGCAGTCACAGCCCAACAATGCAAACTTCTGGGTGCAGATTTCCCCTGTTCCCACCGGAGTCAGGCAATTTGGGTTGGTTTAATTAACCTGCTTGCAGTGATTGTCACCTCCACACTACCTAGAGCTAGGGACAGAGGTTACTCAGCACCATGCTTTGCTTTTCAAGCAGCAGAAGATGAACTTTTTCATTGCTGTGTAATATTTGCTGTGCACTTTGGAAGTGCATCAGGAATATTTCTGCCGGCAAAAGCCTCTCACAACTCTGAGTGGACACAGCAATTAAAATAAAGGTCCTGTGCATGCAGGCTGCTTCTCCACAGAAGGATATGGGGCTTCCAAAGACCTTAAAAAGTCCCAGTCCTATTTGCACAAGTCTCCAAGGTGTCTCTGGGGTTGCCAACCCTCCGAGAGGTTTGGGCTCACATGCAACAACTCGGAATATTTTGATAGATGCCAATAAAATTTTACTCCCCTGATGCTTGCCAGTTTCTCGTTTCCACATTAAATACTCCTATCTGTAAAAGCTGCTCAGCCCTTATCACCCCAGAAGAGAAAAGCTCCTATCTGCTGCCTGCTGGGCTCTGCACACCTCCACTCCCCGAGCCCAGCAAACTTCTCTCCACCTCATTTCTATGCAGCAGTGTCAAAGGGGCTTCTGCTCAGAATGACAAACCAGCCCACAAATCACTTGGGAATCTTCTCCACTCAATTTGCTGCAGCTCTGCCTGGCAAACAAGAGACAGGAGGCACATATACATTACTACTGATTAGTCCATGTCACCAGTATCAGCAGCCAGGCACACGGGCTGACCAGAACTTTAAATATTGATAACCAAACTCATCTATCATAGGCCAGGGAGAGTGACAGTTTCAGTGCAGAACAGCAAAGGCTTTCTACAATAATCAAATACTCAATAATTCATGAAAATATATCCCTCCCAAATCAAATTGGAAGCTATTTTGTGTAATATATTATTTAAAATTCAATATCATAATGCACACAACTCCTGCTCCCACCACAGAGGACCGTTTCAAAATGTGATTATGTGCGGACTCTATTTAAAAGTGACAATTTTGCTTTTCATTTGTTTAACAGCTTAAATGGGAGAACTCAACTGGAACTAAGTCATCTGACAATGAAACCAAAGCAGACATAAGCAACTTTGCAAACTTCATGACAACTGAAAAGGATGAATCTTCCTTGTTGGTAACACAGATGAGTTTCCCATTCTCATGCTCACCTTTTATAATTTTTTTCAATGTTCAGTGAAAGGAAATATTCTGAAAAAACTGTCTGACAAATAGTTTCACAGTTCTGCTGCTCTGTCACCTTGGATTGGGCAAGAAAAATAAAAAAAAAATCTTCTTGGTAACAGAAAACAACTTGGTCTTTGTATCTGTTTGTTCTCTCAAGCTGAGGGGCTTAATGAAAGCAAGTCTGAGGGAACAAACACTTAACTCCCTCATTTGTCCCTTAAAGGCAAAAAATGAATGAATTTTCTCCTCCCATCTGTTGCTCTGTATTGACCAATCCGCACTCCTTCGTCCACCTTGGATATTTGATGTCCTTTTACCTATTTTATTCCTTTTGCTCTGCCATCCCCAGTCAGAACACAGTCAATTGTGAGCCCAAATTCTGTTCCTTTCCACAGCACTGGGGGAGCTGAGCAGGGCTGTGCCTCCCCCAGGTGACAAAACAGAGCAAACTTGGCAATGCTTTCACTGCTGCTCGGAAAGGGAAGGGTTGAAGTCCTGGGTGCCCATGGGAATATCACCCACTGCTCCAGCTGGGAAGTTTTGGTTCAGGCTCTGCTCCCATCCCTCAGCTTTTCAGAAGTTTCTATGTTAATGTTTCTCAGCTGACAGTAAGAATCAACCAAACTGGAGCCCTAGGATGAGTCCTGCAAATACTTTAAGGGTTTTTTTGCACCAAGAATTTTTGTTTCTGCTTCCCTCTCGTTACCAGTTTCCTATATACTCCTTGTGCCATTAGAAATGAAGAATTTCAAATACTTTGGCTTGGCCTTTAGCTTCTGTTCAGCTGTGCCCACTTTGGAGGTTCCCAGCCTCATATCACAGGTGCTTTGCCACTGAGCCCAGCACAAATGAAGGCACAGAGAAGTCAAATTACTCACTTAAAAGTCTGTTTTCAGAGCAGGTGAAGACACTGAATGCATTAAAGCAAAGGATTGAGAGGTTGTGCCATGACAGTGAATGAAGATTCCTAATGGGCGCACAGCAGCTATGAAAGAACTGCTCTGACAAAAAAAGGCAAACCAGAAATAGTGACTTCAAGTCTCAAAGAACTTGTGAATCACCACCTGTTCCAGCAAAGAGATGAGCTATTCAGTGCTCCCATCTCCCTGTGGATGTTTGACAGCAGCAGCGACTTAATAATGGGGAAAGGCAGAGAGGAAACAGCAGGAAAACACAATTCTGGGAAACGGCGTTACCGGATTGGGTCATATTTTGGAGGTTAGAGCAGGTCATAAACACCCAGAAGATGTAAGATTTTTTTATCAATGAACCTCTGGCCAGCAGCTGCCTCAGGATTTTTCCTAGGAGCTACCAGCTGAATTCCTGTCACTATGCTTGGAAAAAGACCTGAAGTACAGCAACAATCCCACACCCCCAGTGCCATGACCATGAGTATTTCATGACATTTCCACTGCAGCAGGACTTTGCAGAGGTGTGCATTGGGTACAAACAGGAGAAAAACCCATTCTTCTGCAGAGTTCCTAAGACCTAGGAAAGGCTCCAAGGAAATGGCAACAGATTAATGTAGAAAGAAATTCAGAATTTTGGTCTTTATAGCAAAGCTCACAAACCACAGGGCTGCAAACATGGCAACAACATTTCTGCAAACCTCCTGTGCCCAAGCAAGCTGAAATAACTGGGAAGAGATGTTTGATTTGGGTGCCAACATCCCCCTGGATGATGCAGACAGCATGGGTGAGTGAAGAGCCTTGTTTCTGGCTGACCACAAAGACCTTCCCAACCTGAAACAGGTATCGTTTGGGAGAAAAACCCTGGAATCTGCAGCAAAGTCAGCATGGGAGCTGCTGAAATTCTTCAGTGTGGTATGGCTCTGTATGCACAGGCATTCACACATAGCTGCATCTCACTTTTAAATGTCTCTCAAGAGTTGTATATTAAACAGAAGGAGGATTTTTCCAGGAACTAACACAGTTGGCAGCCTTTTGTCTCTATTTTTTAGAGTAATTTATGATAGGAGAAAAGCAGCAGAGTCAATTTAAAAAAAGGCTGCAGCCTGGACTTTGATAGATGAACAGATCTACCAACAAAACCTCTCGGTTTTCACTGAGCACTCCATCTTCTTATCTGTTAATCCCAGTGAGGAGAGAATAAGGAAGGCAGGCAGCTGAATAGAGGAAAGACTTTGGTAATGTTTAAACCAGGGAATAATCAACTGAGTGATCACCCTCTCTGCTTTTTTTCCAGGTCCAACCAGATAATCAGGTGAGCCTTTCCTGCTCCCCTTTCAGGAGGGGTTTGGTGAGATGACAGTGATTCACACTCCAACCTGTTGGAAGAGTCTGAGCTAATTCCTTCAAGAACAGCTCAGAGCTCCACGGGAGTGATCCCCCTGACACTCTGGGACATTGTGCTGGCAGTAATGACAGCTCCAGCTGCAATTTCTGGGAGGGGACAGCAAATAACAGCACTTTTCCCAGCTGGTTGTGCAAACCAGGCAACACTGGGTTTGCTTCTAAGGCTGTTGCTTGAATAGAGCTACACCTAATTGCTGGTGAAACTGCCTCAGCCATGAGCAACCAGAACATAAAAACATGGGGATTAATAAGGGGAAATGCCATTTTGTATCTGAAAACCTACTAAGGGAGGCTAGGCACATCCATGGAAAATTTAGTGGAGCATTTCAGGTGCAAGATGAGATTTCTGGGGTGGGTTGACATCTAGAGGGACACCTGGCAAAGCTAACAGTGCTTTTGGGTTTTTGGTGCCAGTCTGGAATTGATGGCCACAGTGCCAGCTCCATCAGCAGTTCTTGTCTTTCTGCACCCTCAGCAGAGCTCCTGCCCACCACACAACCAGATATCCTCACACGGAGCTCTCATGGAATATTTTTAAACACATTTCACGTTTCTCGTCTAAGTTTAAAACCTAAGTAACTTCCAAGCCTCAGCGTTTTTTTGTTTGGTGAATGTCTTGGTTTGTGACAAGTGCTATAGGAGGAAGCAACACACTTGTGCTTCAAAATCTGTTCCTGTCCCTCAAGCAGAGCCTTTCTCCTATACTGGAATTTGTAGCCCCTCAGTCTTTAATGCTGAAAAACCCCTGCAGATATTTGAAAGGAAACAGAAATCAAGTAAAAAAAGTATAATCCCATTCTCCTGACTTCAAGTAGGTTGACTTCAAGTTCTGTTGGAATTCCACCCAAGGATTAACACCAAGAGAACACACAACAAGCAAAATAAAGACATATTTAATTGGAAAAGAATCTGCTTGATTAAGACCTCATGTATTTCTTTAGCAAAACTGAACATTTCCTTGCCTAGTAAATCCATTGTAGCACCACTCTAAGACAGAAGAATCTTGTGCAAGACTGGGTGAAAGGGGTTTTAAGCAAAAAAAACAAACAAAAAAAAACCCAAACTTTCTCGAGCAAAACACACCATGAAAGTGAAAACTGAAATTAAAAGGAAGCAGTTACTCAAGTATCAAAGGAGCACAGTTCTGCTCCTGCTGTCACTGTGACTCTCTGCTTCCCAAGCTCACATCTGCAGATCCCATCATTTATCTTTTCCCAAAGCCCCAGATCCTGGAGTCCTCTGATGACACAAGAGTCACACGTCAAATCAAATTTCACCCTCACAGGGAAGGAAAAAAAGCTGGAAAAAACCCAATTATTTTTTTAAAAAATCAAAAATAACGACTAGTTTATGAAATAAATTATTTTTGAGCTTCACTAAAAACCATTGTCTCCCTCCTGCTGTGCTGGGTAGAGGCAAGTGAATGTCCAGAGCTGCTCTGCTCCAGCCTCTCAGCCTCCACACAGTCCCTGCTCTTTCCCCAGATCCTACCTGAGCTCTGGGAGCTGCAGCACAGCTTTCCCTCTTCCTTGCTCTGCACTGCATCATTCCACGAGGCTCCCTCCCTGCATTCCCTCCCCCAGCTCTGCTCAGCTCCTCTGCACTGCAGCACTGCCAGGAGCCAGCAGTGCCAGCCCATTCCCGCCTCTGTCCTGCCCTGGAGCCTCCCAGCCCTCACTGCTGCACTGCCCATCCTCTCAGCTCCCTCATCCCTGCTCCAGGGCTCAGTTTTTCCACCGCAGCATCTCCAAATCTCACAGCTCTGCCACCTCCCTCCCTTCCTCTGGGCACAGCCCAGCCCTGGAGCATCACAACTCCTGTTTCCTTCTCTGCTCTCCCCATTCAGTACCACAGCGGGAGCATCCCATGGCTCTTTCTAACCATCTTTTATGCTCTTCAGTTGACACCTGTGGAGCTACAAGGATTCCCTTCCTGCCTCAACATGCTTTAGCCAGATGCTGCTCCCAGTCCCACAAGCTTTACCCCTCCTTCCACCCCCTGAACACAGCTTTGAAATCTCTATATTTGTGCAGAAGTCCACATTCCCTGCTCAGGGACAACATCAGATCACGCTTGGCAAGTACAGACTGTTTAGAGAGTTATCCTGGATTTGCTAAAGGGAGGTCATGCCTAACAAACTTGATTAATTTCTTTGAGGAGGTGACAATGACAAGGGACTGGGCGAGGAAGTAGAGCATAATTCAATCAGACTTCAAGAGCCTTTTGATACAGTACCACATAAAAGGCTAATTTATAAGGTTAATATGGAGAGTATTGATAGCAAAACACTTATCCATGTAAACATCTTTCTTTTAATTACTCTGCAAAGAAAGTAGGAGGCAAAGCAAAAAGTGGCTGATCACAAGAAAGGGAAAAGGAAATCACAGGAACTTCGGGTATTTGTGCTCTCATGCCCATGGGCACTAGGATTTTTCTTCCAGCACCTTCTAAGGTGATTCCCTGTAGAAGCCTCTCATTTTGGTGGCCAAACAGGTGAAGGGGAAAAGCCACATCCTCATTGTGGCTCTTGAGGACACCTGGCATCGTGTCATTTCTAGCTGCAGCAATCATGGCTCCACACAAGGCACCATGTGAGGGAGCTGGTGGTGTTTCAAACACAAAAGGCTGGGCAGATACACACAGGATGTTAAACAAAGCCAAGAACAAAGACAAAAACCAAGACCCAAAAATCAGAGCACAGCACGAGTTGCACCAAAGCAATCCTACCTGTCTGTAGATCCCCAGGGTGTGTTGTCACCACCGCAGGGCAGTTTGCTTGTCTTCAACAGCATCTCGTGTTCTTCTTGGTCATTAAAACGTCATTTAGCAGGGTGAAATCACCCTTCATCCTCAGTAACTCTAGAAGAGGAAGATGTTTTCCCTTTCCTGCTCTAGGCAGCTGCAAAGATGCTCCATGGAGTCTGTGGCATCACCCAGCTCCTCCAAAAACCAGAGCCTTCAGCCTGGCCGCCTCTCCCCTCTGCCAGCACAGCCCCTCTTGTTTTCCCAGAAAAAGCACATCTGTTTGCAGTAAATGCTGTAAATTAGTTAATGTTTGTAAAGTGCTCTGATCGTGTGAAGTGCTACATAATTACTGTGTATTACCAATATAATTGGGCTGGATTGTGCCACAGCCGCCTCCTCTCTTCATGTACAGCTTGGAGAGAGTTTTCTTAGGCAGCAGCTCTTGGTGGCACCCGTGTCAGGACAGCCCTGACCTCCCTGGAAGAGCCCAAAAAAGGAAATAAATAATTCAGCTACCCTCACTTTTGGAAGCAGAATAAAAGATGCCTCCTGAGGAGGAGGAGCTGCCTCTAGTCCTCAACTTAAAAAAAAAATGTAACAGCTACTTAAAGTATGTAAATAAACATGTAAAAACGACCCAAAAACCATGCAACAGCTACTTAAAATATCCTAAATATCAGGGAAAGCAGCAGCCTGTGCTACTGATGAGCTCAGAATATGGACTAGAAGTCTTTAGTCTGGTAGTCATTAATAGAAATGAGCTGTTCAGGCACTAACAAACCTCTCTGTTCATCTAAATTTCTCCCCTAAACTTTATCCCCTAGAAGGAACCAAATATGAGCAACCATGAGCAGCTTTTCCCAACTCCCTGCTCCCCAGCACCCTCTTCCAGAAAATCCCGGATTTCTCAGGTCTTTACAGAACAAAACCTTTATAAAACACTTCCTAGTTTAAAACCCCTTGGAAAGAAAAGAAAAATAAATAAGAGAAATAAACTGAATAACAGGCAGCCTAACTCTCCTTAAAAGACACAGAAAAGCCTTCAAGAAAGTCTTAAAATTCCTTGCTTATAGAAAATAGAACCTGAAGAGAATAAAAGCTAAAAACATTGAAACAAAAAGACAAGGTAAAGGAACCAACTACTCCCTACCTCTCCAGAGGGGTTACTGTCCATCGCACCTGGATTTTAAAAGGGCTGATGAACCTAACTGGTGCCACCTGGGAAAACAATTAGGCAGAAAAAAAATCAACTATTTGAAGGTATTTTCTAGTTTTCTTCCTTACTCCTAGGATAAATAATCTAACTTGAGGGCAACGGTCCCCACAGATCTGTCAAATGATTAAAGTGGAATGGTGAGGAAAATATTTGGCCTGTGACAAGATGTATTTAAAATTGCTGAAGTGAGAAAAAGAAAAAAATATTACCAGAATGTCTGTTCTTTGTAAAAACAAAACCTATCAGACTATGAAAAAGGTGTGATTAGAAAGCTGCAAGTTTCCTGATGTACATAAAATACTTCACAAAGCACTAAAAGCGTTGGCTGACCTGACCTTACATCAGTGCTTTTTTTACCTGAGATGGAAATCTTCTCCCAAGTTCTGTGTTTATCTGTAGTAGGAAATTGTCCTAAATGTGGAGTCTCTGAGCAGAGGGAGATAATCCTGTCCAGGTGAGCATGGACACTGATCTAATCCATCCCATGTTGTCTGGGAAACCCAAGTTCAGGAGGAAATGTCTGAACTAAGCTGCTCAAAATCATGGAGAAGCAGATTTCCAATTCATGCTTTACATGTTCTGGATTTGCCTCATAAGAGTTTTCTATTTCAGTGGTTTTAACATTTGAACTTTCTGAGAGCTCTCTTTCTGTGCTCTGATGGGATGGATGGGAAGACTGGATTCAAAATGCCAAAATGAAGTAAATCAGACTGATAGCTGATTTTCTGCTTAATTCTGTAGCTAATAACAGACCAACACTTGAAGGTTCAGCAAATGTAAACATAATATTTAAATTATTTCAAATAAATTTGAGAATATTCCAGTGTTTATGAAGCACACGCCACAGTAGGACCTGGGAGGTCTGTGCCCCTTCCTGGCATTGCCAAATTCATCTGGGTAACCTGAACCTCTCCAGTTTCTCTCCCTCTTTTCAGTGCCACATGAAAGGAGAGCTCTTGGTGCTCAAATCTTTCTGATTGAGACAAGGAGACGAAAACACTTCTGGCATGGGTGTGATTATAAAGCAGCAGAGGGGAAAATGGGTCTATAAAACAGTGGTCCAGATCATCTGCAAGTGCAAATGGGTTTGGCTCTGTTGAGATCAGTGGAGCAACATCAATTTACAACTTCTGAGGCTCTGCTTGGGCTGCAGACTTGGACCAGAAATTGGGGCATGGCAGCTGCAACCCCTGGACTGCAAATCCTGAGGGAAAAGGCTTCAGAGGAAGCTCTTGCTTGTTATGGTGGAGGCAAAGATATTTCCTTGAGTTTTATAAGGCTGGAGGGAGGAAGAGTGGGATTGAGTGTCTGTTTAAAAGCCAGGAGGGCTGGGCAATCCCAAACTCCTCTCCTGTCCCTTCGCTGTTGTCCAGCACTGTCCAGCACTGGTTGAGTTTGTTTCTCTCTCAGATACATTCCTTGTTTCTCATTCTACAAAGTGACAGGGATTGCTTTAAGGCTTTAAAAAAAAAATAAATAAACCAAGAAGTTCCAGATTATAAATGCATCCTATTAGGGTTTCTTTTCCTTTCCTTCCAGACAAAAGCATTTCTGCTTCCAAGCTCGCTGGCCCTGCTGACCCTGCTGATGTGGGTGGATGGCTCTGCATGTTCTGAATCATTTGCTTCCCTTTCAAGTGTTACTTTC
Source organism: Grantiella picta (assembly GCA_013397955.1). NCBI lineage: Eukaryota > Metazoa > Chordata > Aves > Passeriformes > Meliphagidae > Grantiella > Grantiella picta. The sequence goes on along the minus strand of VZRM01007521.1, from coordinate 125,358 downwards.
CCCTTATTTCAATTACCCTTCCTCTCTAATTACACGGGCTGCTCCAGCGAGCAGGAGCTCAGGGAGCTGACAGCCCATCCAAAAACGGGGCAGGCTGCCTTGGAATCTCCATCCTTATTTCTCTCAGGGGGAAAAGGGGTGTTTAACAGCACAGGAGGAATTGTTGGAGGATTTTCAGACTCCAGAGGGTTCACTGCACAGCTTTTCACCGATCTGAACTTGTGTGATTGCTCTGGGAGAGTTATAAACCAGAGGGACAAGGATCAGCTCCTGTTGTTCCCACTCAGGGATTATCTCTGGGGCAGCAGGATCCTCATCCCACCCTAGCTGAGCTCCCTGGAGTGTTTTAGGGGAATTTCAAGGGTTTAGTTTAGCCCCCAAAAGGTGGAAGCAGCTCTGGTGTGGGGAGGGAAGGAAGGGAAGGTTGGGGGGCAGAGAGTGATGGTCTGGCTGGGCTGCTGTGGGACCAGGGAGGGATCTGCTGCAAATTCAGGGTTTTGGTTTAGGCGGTTTCTAGAAAAAAAATTAAACAGGCAAATACCTAAAAAACAAAAAAAAACCCCAAAAACCCAAGAAGCAAACAAACAATACCCCCCAAAACAACAACAAAAAACCCTCAAAACATAAAAGAAACAACAAAAAACCAAAATCAGAAAACAAAACAAAACAACAACAAAAACCACAAAAAACCCCCAAAAACAAAACAGAAAAAAACACCCAAAAACCTCAAGAACAAAACCAACCAAAAAAAAACCCCAAAACCAACCAAAAACCCCCCAAATCCCCAAACCAAAAAAAAAAAATTGCAAAAAACCCCACCAAGAAAAAACCCAATACCTTGCCTTTTTTCACTGTGATTTCCATCTCATTCACTACCAAAATGAAGTGGTAGGTTTTGTATGGGAATTTTTGCAAAGTGGCACATTTTTGTTAAATCTCAAGCTTTATTTAAAAGAGAGGCAGAGGTTCAGCTTCTGTGTTACAAGTCAAGTTTGCAGAAAAGCTCTGCCCTATCTATTCTAAGAAAATGCTTTATTAGGTAGTTTTCCAAAAAGTTAATATTATTTCCGAGTCTTCTTCCTGACTTCTATCCCTGTCAAAGCTCCTTTCATTGAATATCCCATCCATACACTGCGCTAATAATGTGATGCCTATTATTAGCACATGGGGATATTGGAAAAGGATCTATTCAAAAGGTCCTAAACCTATTCCCAAACAAAGAGGAGCTGCAGCACTTCAGAAAAAAAGCCCAACTGACTGGTCTTGATTGCAGAGAAAGGGTTTTTTTTTTTAAGCCAATTAATTACACATTTCAAATTTAATCTAAAATTGAAATTCTGGGAGGCAACAGCCCGGGGAAAGGGTGGCAAAAGCTTTCCTTAGCAGCGGTTCAGGGTCCTGCAGAAGGGGCTGGAATTGCTGCTGCTGCTGCTGCTCCTGTTGTTTTTTCACAAACACAGAATCATCCCAGGATTATTTTTTCTCTTGATTCGTTTAGGGAATTAAAAGTGTAACAAATAATTTATGAGACTTTAAATTGTACCATAAGTGATTTGCTTTGTTTTTTTTCTTTTGGTTTTTTTTTTTTTTGCTACCTGTGTGCACAACAGGTAAAGGAGAGCCACAGATGCTGACAGGCTAAAATTGTGGGAGGAAGATCAGGAGAGAGAAGAGCAAGTGAGAAGAAAAACAGAGCAACCAGATGAGTTTGGGTTCTTTCGTTTTTTTGTGACACTTAAACATTTCTAAGTAAAATTAGGAGTGGTGAGGAAGAGTTTTCCGCTCTGGAGTAGGTGAGATTTGTTTTTATTTCACTTTTATTTGAGCTGCCTTAAGAATGCAAGAACAACACCATCCAGGACATCTGTACACAACAAATCAAGGGAACAAGAGAAGCCACAAATTCCCCAGAGGAAATGCCATCATGTGTTGTGTCCTTGATGGCATGTGGCCAGGTATTGTTATTTAGGGACTATTTTCGTATTTCTGTACCTATTTTTATTTTTGGGTGCAGCCACAGAGGTGAGGCACTGCTTAAAATTCCCTTTGACCTTTCAAAGTGTTCCTGGGAGCCAGAGGTGTTCATGGGAAAAAAAAACCATTAAATTACAGCCACGTCTCAGACCTATAAAGGAGTCTGGCAGTTGTGGGAAGCAAAGGCAAATAATACCCAAGACTATTAGAAATGCCCCTGGATCTTCAGACTTTTCTGAAAGCTAAAATAATTCTTTTAATTCAATATAAACAGATTAGATCCAGGCAAGCCCAGAACTGTGTGCAAACCTGGAATGAAGACTGATTTGTCTTCAGTTGTTTGCATCTTTCAAAACCTGAAGGTTCATGCTGTGACAGAATTATATCTGCAAAGGGATCCAATGGTAGATCAGACGAGGGAAAATATACTCATATTTCCTTATTTAGGGAAAACTCAGGTTGGGGCAGGAGGGGAATCTCCTGTAGCACAGGCTGTGTGAAGAATGGACTTCATTTCCACGGGAAGGGAAAGGGATTTCCGTGATTTTCTGAGAACAGAGGAGCTCTTCTCGTTTGGCGCATGCTGAGGGAGGGTAGGAGAGAGCTCTTGCCTGGGGAAAGGGTCACCAATCTGAGCTCTGCAAAACTGTGCCTCAGTGAAGGATTTTGGGAAAACCCAGTTTGTGAGTGAGTGAGTGAGTGAGTGAGACAAAGGCTGAGCAGCTCTCTGTGTCTGCCCTGGAGAAACTGCTGGTGTCAAACCACAGCTCTTCTCCTCACCTATGTCCAGGCAGGTTGGTCTTAGCAGCACTAAATTATGAAACTATTTGGAGTTGTCTCTCTATCTCAGTTTCTACCAAAGTCTCTCCTGCCACACAGGGTTTTGATTTTTCAGAGCAGTCCAACCCTGCCCTGCCTCAGTCCCACCCTGAGGATTTTCCAGCTTCACCTGACCCTGGGAGACAGAAAAGGGGCTGCAGGCTTAATGTGGTTGCTCTGTCTGAGCCTTCCCTCGTTCCTGCTGCTCTGCTCTGCCCTCCTTGCCTTCTCAGCCTCCTGCTTTAGCTTTCTCTGCCTTTCACAGCTGTCATTCTTCAAAATCCAAGATAGGATTGAACTAAAACCTTGAGCTAACAGTGGAGTGCCAGGCTGGCATACATTTCTCTCCCAATTAGAATGGATGAAAAGCTCAGGGAGAATATTCAGTGGGTCTGGCTGGCTGGAATTTACACCACGAAATCTCCGTGCAGGTCCTCACCCCACGAATTGCCTTGGCTTTGCCTCACCTTTGCTCAAACAGCAGAAACTCATGAAATGCAAAGTCAGAGAGCTTTGAATGCTAAGCCACACGGAATATTTGTTCTTCAACCAGGCAAAACTTTTATATAATCAGGGTTCAGATACAGGTGTTTGCTAGATCATGCTCTCTTTGCTGTGCACACTGTTCTCTGCTCCTAGGGCAGGCAGATCAGAAAGTTTGCTGGCTGAGCAATTCAGGGAGCTGACTAAAACACAGCAGAATTAAGAGACATATTGCTTTACACAAATCCTCCAAACTTCCTCTGTAGCTCAGTGTTACCAACAAAAATAAAACAGAGAGATGAAGAGCATCATCACCACCACAAAATTGTATTCCTTTCTGGAAGGAAGAACTTCCCCTGCCTGTGCACCTATCTGTAGGTCACCTACTGGGTGTTTTGGGGCATTTACTCACTGCTTTGCCCTTCTTCACCACGGTTGGGTTTTCCAGTGCAATGGGAACCACCAAATTTACCTTCTGCACCTGGAAGATGCAGACTCAGAGATATAGGAGAATAACCCTGAGAGCTGCCAAAAGATTTTTTTTTCACTCTTGGAAGGCTTTGCCCTGGCAAATCAGTTCACTGTGTACCAAAGATAATTAGGGCATCTTATTTAAAACTTATGATCTAATTAGTGGCTTTAATGGTAGTTAATTACACAGAGAGCAACAAAGCAGTTATATTTCCTACCAGACTTCTTCTAAGTCAAGGTGCAGGTACTTATCTGGGGCCATAAAGGAGAGTGGTCACCACACTTAACATCTAATTACACAAAATTGTCCACAGCAATTATGAGCAATGTGATTTTATTTATCTGGCTTAATTACTGGGGCTATGCACAGTCTCTGACCTGGCACGGTGACAGGGAGGACAGAGAGAGGCAAAAATGCCATTCCCCTCGAGAACATCGTGGTGAAACTGCAGCTTCCTCTTCCTGAGCACAAAGACAGGGTCTGGGCAGTGTTTCTGAGGGTTTGGGGACCCTGTGATCCCAAAGATTCATGGATACTCATGCTGTGGACAAGGGAGAGCCTTTGCTGAGCTCCAGGAGTTTCTCAAGATTGGCTTTCTCGCCCCACAAGGAGCCCATTGTTGCCAGTGAGTATATAAAGGACAATTCTTCCTTTTATTCAGCAGAAGGGACATTCTATTCCCACCAGCCACATCTTAAATCTTTCCCAGGCACCATTCACTGCTAAAAACTCTCTAAAAGATTTCAGGGCACCTCCAAAAAGTCGTTGTCTGGTAAAGAAGCACTTTTCACTCTCAGAAGGAAGCAGAGCCAGTATTTTGGTGGACTCCAGACTATTCTTGCTCATCTCCTTAACGTTTAGCCTGTGCTTGTATGGACATAAACCCAGGTACAGCCTAACCCTTCCCAGTGACTGTCAGGAAAGAAATCTGTATTTGGATCAATCTCCATTATTGACAAATCCCAAAAGAATGAGCAACCACAGTGTGTTAGTGCTTGAATCCAGAAATACAGGAATAGGTTCTGAGGAGAATGAGTGAAATGTGGTTCTTTGGTATTTGTCCTTTTACCCCATTAGACCAGGTGGAAATGTTTTGGTGAGTGATATGTTTGAGCTGTCCAAAACTCCAGCCAGCCTGTTACACTTCTTGTGACAATAAAAGTAATGAGTGCTTAAACAGGAGGTTGAGAGATTCCTCAGTTTATATCAGTGTCTTCTGTTGCCCAGTCTCTGTCCTCTCATTAATTAACTACCCCTGATGAAAAGGGGTACCTTTGAGTTGTAAAGCTTAAAGTGATAGATATGATTTACATGCCAGAAAGACAGCTGGCCCTGCGCCCACAGTCTTGAAAAACAGCATTTTCAAATACTTTCACTTCATAAAATTGCAGGCAGCTGCATGTACAGCTCTGCGTCTCAACTCATCCCCTCAGGACATTTCCATGTTATAGCAAATCGCTTGTTCAGTGGCTCACTAAGATTTTGAATTAGTAGTAAATACATTTTGACCTTATTTTTCTCCTGATAATTGCTCTATTTATAGAGAAGTCACTGATTGTCATGCTAATTTCTTCCATTTGAGAATTAGATTGGCTCCATCAGGAGAAATGTGTGGTTTATTCCATTTAAGAAAAAAGCAAAAAGGCAAAAAAGGAAGCTGTCCCCTTTAAGAGTAGGTTTGCTCTTGTTCCCTATTTTAATGAAAGCTAGAAAAAAATACTCATTGGTGAAAAGAGCAATGATAACTTCCACTGACAAGTTAGGTCATTCTCCTTCTTTAGATATCCGTTGCCTGTATTTTATGCTTTTGTTTTCCATGAAGTATTTGAGTATCAGCTTGGAGAGGAATGGCCTGTCACACCAACATGTTTTATAGTCCTCACATCAAAATATCTGTGGCCAGATTAAAAAAAATAGCCTGACTTCTCAGCATTCAGGGCCAGAGTTCAGAGCTGGACAAGGACAAGACATTTTTTTTTTAATATTCCCTTTTAGAAATCCAACCACCAGCACCACTTGACATCACAGGAGCATTTTGAGATGTTTAAGTGAGGAATTCTCGGCATGCAGAGCACAGCTCCAGTGCTCTGCTCTCCTTCTCCATCCCCTGAGCCCACCCCAGGCTCAGCCATTTCTGCCCTGTGGCACTGAATCACTGTGGCTTGGTGGCCACTGGCAGCTGTCGGTGACATCCTGGTGGCCCCAGCTTTGTCAGCCATAAATCAGAGTGGGTTATGTTCTGAGAGCCACCAAGTGGCCCTTGGGCTGAAGAGGGATGGAGGGATGTCCCCATGGCTGGTCGCTGTGGCTCAGGTTGGGTCACCACAGCTTTCTGGTTCTGCACCACAGAGCAATCAACAGTGAGCAGTGAGAGCTCCAAACCTTGGCTGAAATCGTGGCTGTTTATCAAGGTGCCAGAGTCCAGAAATCTAAATTCACCAGGAAATTTGTTCCCCCATTCCTGGCTGTAGGACATGCTGTCCCAGCTGGGCCAAACTGGGGAGGAGAAGTGGGGGAATGGGATCAGCTCCAGAGTTCAGGCCAGGGGAGGCTTTTTTACACCACAGCTGCTTAATGACTTTTTCAATTGATTTCAGCAGTGCTGCTTTTCCATTACTGATTCCATCCCAGCCACTGGGCAGAAAAATGGGCTTAGGAAAATTATAGACAGGAAAGAGGGGTAAAAAAACCCGCTCAAAAGCTCAACAGCTTCCACAATGCAGTGACATTTGCCAGATATTTTGTGCTGAATTGGGAAATCGGAGAGAAATGGCAATTCCTCCCATCTCTCGGCCTGTGTTGGGAGGAGAATGCACATGTACTTCCTTGCTTTCGAACCCCAGTTCATCCATGCTCATTGACCTGCTCCTTGGTTTGGAACCAGCTGCAGAAAGCAGCTGTCATCCCCTGTTACTCTGCCAGCCCTATTCTTAAGGCAGCCATCAAATCCTGGCACTGACTGAAGGCAATTCAATTAGCTGTGACGGTCAAACAGAAACCCGGGGTCAATTGAAATCTCTTTTTTCCTCCTCCTGCCCACCTCCTCTTTATTTTCATGTTGAAAGCTGGAGATGCAGAAGTCCAGCCCCGGTTTGGGGAGGTTTTGTGGGGTGGGGATGGGAGAAGGAGGGTGTTTACACAGGATACCTTCACTATAGTGAGGAAAACAGGAGAAAATAAGGGGAATCCGCAGCAGGGATTGAGGTGTGCCTTTCCTCATTCCTGCTCAGCTCCTGTGCTGCCTCCTTAGGATGAAGTGGTGCCTTTTTGGATGCTTTGTGATGTGCTTGGGCTAAATTGGACAGTAAAAATGAAACCTCCTCAGCTTTGCTGCTGCCAACCACAGCAGGCTTTTGTCAGCCCTTGGGCTCATTCCCAGCACAGCCAGAGGTAGGAGGGAGAGAGGAGGAGGAGGAGGAAGATGAGGAGGAAGAAGCAAGAGCTGGGCCACGGCACAGCTGCATTCACAGCCCCCACAGCTCCTCACTGGCATGCAAACAGTACTAAAAATAAAGGTCAAACTGATCATCTCGATAAATATTTAACAGGTACTGGTTTTATGTCTCCCTTTTTGTTCCAGATTGAATGTCTAACCCTGGTGACACCTGGTACAGGGAGCAGGGGCAGCAGGCACCAGGGCATGGTGGGGACAGTCCCTTGGAGCCTGATGCCACCAGCTCAGCCACCTCCATCCCCCTGCAGAGCCTGGCTGGGGTTTTCCATGGGAGCAGCTGCTCCCAGCCCAGATCCATCTGCTCTGACTCAGAGAGGCCTCACAAGTGCTCCAGTAAATCACCCTCAGGGCTCTGGGTGCCCTCATCCCCCTGCCAGGAAATTCATCCAGAACCATCTGGTGCACCATGGCCAGGGCTGGTGGCTTTGGGGTCACTGTGGGTCTTCATTCTCCAGAGGTGCAGAGAATATTTGGCTCAGAGGGTTTATCACAGGACTGGAGATGGATTTGTTCCCTGGGCTAGTTCCAGGCTGCAGCAACACTTGGGGAGATTAAATAAGACTTGTGGTGATGTTACTGTTGACCTCAGAATCCTCTCAGCCAGGTGGTTATGGCAGAGCAAATGCAAGCTGTGCTTTTAAAGGACTGCTGGCAATTAAGTGAGCTGGACATTTCCTCCTGGTAGCTGGTAAGAAATCATCTGTCTTCCCTAAGCAGATGAATACTTAAAATATTGTAGGAGGTTTTCCAGTTTTCCATGCACTGATTCATTGGAATCAGTGAAAACTCAGGGTGCTCTGAGAAAGAGGAGCATGGTTTAGACATTTTCATAGACACTTCCACCTCTGAAAGTGCAGCACAAGTTCTCAACACCATTCTCACTTCATGGAGAACCTGTAAGAAGGATTTCACAGGGCTCTGGAAATGGCAGTAATGGATCTCCACGTGGAATAACTAATGACCCTGGAGAAGGAATGAATCAATGTGACAAAAAGAGGGAATCCAGCTCCACGCTGCCTGCTCTGCATGGCCCAACTCTGCAGCAGATGAGAAGTGCCAAGGCAGCGCCTGGCAATCCATCACCCACTCCAGTGCTGGAGCAATCCCTGCTGCTCTGGGCTGGGATTTAAATCCCTCTTTCAGCAGCCTAAAGACCCTCCATGATGCTGGTTTTGTCCTGAGTAGAAGCTGGTCTTAAAACAAATAACTTTCCTGTATTCTTTCAGCTGAAACATTAATTTCTTGGACTTTTTTCCCTTTCAGCCTGTGCCTCTAAACACTCAGCTACACTCAGAGCTGTGATTGCCTCCCTCCTCCCCTGACCCCATCCAATCTTTGTCTCATTCCCACTGCCAGGAACATGCCATTAACATTTGACAGTGACTCTTTTCCCTCTCCATTGCTACATTCTTTTTTTTTTTTTTTT
>VZRM01007521.1:66396-112173 GCA_013397955.1 Grantiella picta | reverse complement strand
GGGATGGGATGGGATGGGATGGGATGGGATGGGATGGGATGGGATGGGATGGGATGGGATGGGATGGGATGGGATGGGATGGGATGGGATGGATGCAAAGGTCAGAGGTGACTGCAGGAGCCCCTCTCTCCTCTCCACCTCTGGAAAAGTTTTCCTCCCCACGATGTGCAGATGTCGGGAGCATGCAGGCAAGCTGGGGAATTGAGCAAAAGGAAATGGCAGCGTGTTTAACAAACAGCATCAAAAAAGGTTAACAAACAGCACCAAAAAGGGCATCTGTCACAGTGCATCACCTTCTGCTCCTCCCAGGATCCTGCCACAGCCTGTGGCCCCTCACTGCACAATTTACTGACTGGAGGGCATAAGAGCCACTTCAGGTTTGGAGGGGGGGATTTGTTATAGAGGGAAAAACCTCATTTGCTTGGGAACAGTAAGTGCAGCAGTAAAGTCAATCCTTACTCCTGGCAGCAGGATCTGGGCATGGCAGAACAGGGTGGCAGGCAGCAGGGCCCTTCAGCTCTCCAAATAGGGGACTTTAAAGGCTGTACAGAGCTCTTCTCCCTGCTCCTTGCTCAGCCATCTGGGGAGGCCTTTCTCTCCCATCAGAGGAGAAGAGCTATCACACATCAGCAGCCACATCTCTGCTTCACACTGAATGACACTTCAGAAGGAAACCTGTTGATCCCAGGCCTATCTGCCACAAGTGGGCTCTGAGAAGCTTATTTTGGCTACAGCAAGGAGAAAACAGTTGTTGAGGGATAGGAGAAAAACAACACCTAAGGAGCTGCAGCAGCCTGGGTTTTGACACATCTGGCCTAGAAGGGATATTTGTGATAATTCAAATTCCACACAGCTCTCCCAGGCCCCCAAGCCTCCACAGCTCACAGCACCTTGGAACCAAACTCAGTTTGTTCACTCGCTGGGCCAGAAGCTTTGATTCTTGTCGTTTGAAAATTGCAGGGTTTGAGCAGTTTTTGAACATGGGGTTTTGCTCCTTGCTTTCTTTCTTTCTTTGATTGAACCCTGGTGTCTTAAATGGGAACAAAACTCCAGTTCCCTCCTTCCTCCCCTATCTCAGATGGTGCTGGAGGGATTTAAGGTAAGAGTTTCAACCCAAAGTCTTCTATTGCATCACCAGCAGGCTCTGGGATCCCTTACTGAGAGCAACTAATAGGTCTGTAGCTCTGTCATCACTCTTCTTTGGGTTTTATTTTTTCTTTTTAAATAAGTGTCTGTATAAAAAATCTGGATTAGATAATAAATTTCTGCTTTTTAATGAAAAATGGAGAAAAATGTTGTAAGAAATGTCAATTATGATTAACACGTCAACGCAGAGAAATGACATTATCACGAGTGTTGTATGGAATTGAACAGACATCACCTGGCATTTGCCATCAGGGCTTGGCAGCTCTCCAGACAGGTTGCTACTTAGCTTTAAAGGTAGGAAAGATGTTTCAGTTTTAAAGATATGCCATTTTTCTTTCCCCTTTAAAAAAAAAAAAAAATTATCAAAGGCAAACTTTGCTGAGAAGCAAAATTCCTGAGAAAATCTAAANAACTTGCCGGAAAAAAAAAAATCCCGAAAAAAAAAAAAAAAAAAAAAAAAAAAAAAAAGCAACTGCAATCCCCAGCTTATTTTTAAAAATAATAGAAATAATTCTGCTCCATCTCAGCTTGGAAATAGTAAATTTTAGTTTGTGGATGCTGTTCATGCTGGGTTTTAACAAGCTGCTGTTGCTCCCTCCAATGTCCCTCTGTCTTTGTATTTAGAAACAAATCATGAATCATCGAATTGGAAAATCCTGGAATGGATTGGGTGGGAAGAGACCTTAAAGATCATCTCATATTCCACCCCTTCCACTATCCCAGGCTGCTCCAAGCCCTGTCCAACCTGGCCTTGGACACTTCCAGGGATCCAGGGGCAGCCACAGCTTCTCTGGGCACCCTGTGCCAGAGCCTCCCCACCCTACAAGGAAGGATTTTTCCTATTATCTAATCAATATCTAACACCCAATCTAAAGCTGCTGTGTTTGAAGCCATTCCCCCTTCTCCTGTCCCCTCGTGCCTGTAAATATTTCATGGCAATCTTGCACTAGCCCAATATTCCCTGTCTCCAAACCCAGCTCCACCTCCCCTCCTTGCCCTGCCTTGCCCCTGGAACAAGAGAAAGTGTAAACAAACACAACAACCTCCAAAGTATTTCAATAACAAAATAACTAAAGCAATTCTCCGAGGGGCTGGTAAATAGCAGCCAAGCTATCAGAGCCCGGAGGGGGAAAAGTTCAGCTGAAACTCGTTACAAAATCTCCAGATGCGGTGTGACAAACTCCAGCCTGCTCCCTCTCCCGCTCCCCTTGCCATTCTCCCGCAGAATGACAGTTTTCAATTACTGGGCTGTAGCTAAGAGCAAATTGTGCACTTCAGCAGCTGGAGTTCTCTCTCCTGCTTCTCAGCCGTGGCTGGTGAAATGTTCGGGGGCGATGGAAATGGCTTTCTGTGCACAGCTAACCCAACAAGGACATGGCCAGAGAGCGGCGGGAGCAGGGGGATGTCAAAAGGAGCAGCAGGCAGGAGGGGGGATAATCCAAACCCCTCTCACCCCCTCTGCTCCCTCAGCGAGGAGAGCCAGCTGGATGTGCTGCAAGAGCAGACCTGCGTCAACCTGTCTGCCCAAACCTGATTTAGGTTATCTTTTTCCCCCAAATGATTAATTCTCTAAATTCACTGAGATCTGGATCGCATTATCCCCATTCTCACACGTGTAATAAATTCCCCCTTTCCCCCATTAGAGTGTCCCATCAGAGCAGAACCTGCATTTCTGGGTGCAAGGACGTACTTGAGCTGAAATACATCCACGGGGGTCAATCCTCTTCATGTGACCCTGGCAAGAGAAAGAGGCAAATCCAGGGTTATTGGGGTACTGGAGGTGTTGCATCAACTGTTCAGCTGATGTGGGAATAGCTTGGAGGAAGTTACCACAATGAAATATTTGTCCTACCAAAAGTCAACGCAGACAGACTCACCAGCCTTTTTTCCCTCTTCTGTGCAAGGCAGTTTCACCTGAGCAGAGACACTGAACTCTGGGGCAGATTTTTCTTGTTTCTTTTGGGATATCTTGGCTCTGTAATGAGCTGCAAATCACAGAATCATTTAGGTTGGGAAAAACCTTAGGATCATTGAAACCATCAAGGAACAAACAGGGCTGGGGGGGACCAGGCTGGCATCACCCCAAGTTTGCCTGAATGTGGGACTCAGTGAAATCTTTCCTGCTGGGCACCTTGGGATCAGCCATTTAAATATTTATATTTTTTAATTTACAACAAATTAACATTTTACCCTGACTGCATCACTTCTTTCCTGGCAGAAACCTTTGCCCCGTGAAGACAGCGAATCCAACAGGCTGCTCTGTGCTTCTGTGGCATCACCTTCCTTCATCCCCCATCAGCATAAAACGGGGAAAATAAAACATTACAAGTGCTCTGCCGTTCCAGGAAAGCCAATTCTTGGCCGAGCCCGGTGCCTTCCCTCATTACCATCCTCCCTGGTGCCTCCTGCATGCTCTGGACAGCTGCTGCCTGCACAACCCTGATGGAAAGGGAGCTGGAATGAGGAGGCTGAGATGCTCCTGCACTCGGTGAGTCAGGGCAGAGCTCTTTCCCAATGTTAAACTGCTCTGACAAAGCTGGGGAACCTGGAGAGAGCTCCAGTCACATCTGACATCGCCTAGCAGTGCCAAACGGGAAGGAGGGAGGCAGAGGGTAGGGCTGGATGAGCACTCGTAGTGGTGACATGCCGTTTTTAGCCGTAATTATGTAAATTGCATAATTCATCTCGAAATATTGAGGATTTTTTTTTTCTGTATTTACTGCAATTACGTCAATTGACCTATTTATGTTATCTGACGTGCTTATCATTAAAATGGGACAATATATCCCATTAGATCCTCTTACTCCATTGAATGGAATGATGATTAATTATATCATAAAAAGGAGCTGTGCCACGCATCTCTGAACATGGAATTTGAGGCTTAAAATAAAGCAAACTACTCCTGTAACTTCCTGCCTTAAAACTGTGTCTTACCCACTGGAGAAATAAGCCCAGGGTTCCCCACATGGCATTCTGGTCCACATTAACATAAAAAAGGTGTTTAGAAAGCCAAACATATTTATTTCTTGTAGCACCTATTGCTTTATATTATGCAGAGGCAACATGGCTGAAGAAAAATCCAACAAACTTGGCTTGTGTGTGACTTCACTGCTCTGAGAATCTCCTTCCAGAGTGGAGGAAAAGGGGTTTTCCCAACCGCATTGGTTATAAGTTCTTGGAAATCACCTCCTGCTGTTCTCTGAGAGTCTGGATCTGTCAGGCCCTGTTAGCGAAACAGTGGCTCTGGGAATGCAGGATGACAGGTGAGGAATGCAGTTTTAATTCCTGCTCTAAATAACAATTTGAAAATGCACAATAGAGAAATTTGGTCATTTTTTTTCTCCTATATAAGGGCTTTATCCCCATCCTTACTTGAGCCAAGCTCTGCCTGTTTCTCTGCATCTAAACCTTGTCCTCCTCCAACCTATTCCACTTCAGCAATATCTTTTCTCAGCACAGGCATGGAACAGGACTTGAACCCAGACAGAAACCCACGGGTGGTGTTTTGAATGTGTTCCGGGACTCAGGGTGACCATTTACAGGCACAAGAGGAGCTGGGTGTCCCTGTTTCCCCACTTTTGGGACACTTACAAAACACCTTTAGTTCTCTATTTTCTGGACAGTGCTGCTGGCCCAATTTTTTTAGTTCCTAACATTAAAGTCCCTGTGTGCTGCTTTCATATTCAGAAAGATTAATGACCATGTGTCCTTGGGGCAGCCAGGGCTGCGAGGACAAGGACTCAGAACGATCATGAGAGGGATCCAGGGAGCTCAGTGTGGTGGGGACTGTCCTCAGAAATATCTTGGTACCATCCCTGCTCGATCCCAAACCATCTGCTGCTCCTTTGAACAGAGGCGACGGAAAGAAAGAGAGGATTATTGCACCTGATCTCACCCTCCCTCGGCAGCCAGCACGTGGTCCCAGAGGGAAAGGTTTCATCTCTCTTTAATCCAAAGGAAAGGCCTGGAGTGCATCTAACGAGGGTTTCATTGCCGTTTGTTTTACTCAATTAAAAACCTGCAGACACAGATTAGCTCCCCGCTGCTCGGCGGAGGAATTCTTTAACGTCGCGGTGATTTACTATCTACCAGACAGCGTTTAACCAACGTCACCCAGAACCCTGAGCTGCTGAACACGGGGCTGGTCACTCGTGTTAATGAAAAATGGATTGGAGGCGACAGCCCCTCGCACGGCTGCGTTTTGATAATGGATGACAGAGCGGGGCTGGAGCGGAGGGAGGCTCTGTAATTAATATTACAGTAGGAGCAGGTATGGAACGGAGAGCTTGGCTTGGAATTGAAATCAATACAACAGCTGTTGGGACGTGTCACTCGTGGTCCCTGGGCCCTGAGACATCCTGCCAGACGGAGGAAGGGCTGATGGGAAGGTGATGACATGTACTGAATATCCATCTTGTGTTCACTTAAGGCAAGAAATTATGCTTAGTGGAATGTGTTGGCAGCTTGGGGATGTTCTATTGGCTTTTGGTTAGGGTTTTCTTTTCCCTTTTTTTCTCTTTTTAGTCAGTGGATGAACAGGAGGGTCTATGGGCCAACTCTGCTGCTGTTGCTAATTTTCTTTTCAAACACTGTTTTACACCAACCAATTACTGTGTTGTTGTGGTGAGGGAGGTTTTTGGATTTCCTTTATTTTCCAGCCTTCCTGCCAGTCAGAAAAAATCAAGTCTAGTGTCTGTGATGGTCGTGGCTCTTATGAAAATAGAACACAGCTCCATGTTTCTGACAAAGGACATTGTTCTCTTGCAGCAGCAGGGACGTCTCAGTCTATTTTCAGCCTCTCTCTTCTTCTCTCTTCCTTCCCCATCCACTCCAATGGCCAAGATCACCTCCAGAGTGGCTGTTCTTGTTCTAACTGAAGTTTACTTGGAGGCATCAGAATGTGGGGAACTGAAAAGATCAAGTGGCATCTGAATTAGAATAGCAGAAAAATAATTTGTGTGTTTCTAGGAAATTCTTCTAATGAAAAAAAAGATGTAAATTGAAAATTCAACATTTTAACCACTATCATGAACGAAAAAATCTGCATTGGGTGGTGTCACAGGTTATGGATGATCAAGACAGATGATATTTTGCATTCCACACCAATATTGACCTTTGTCCCAGCTTGGGTTTTTGTGCTATAAACTAGAATTTCCAAACAGAAAGAGTAAATCTATTTTTCTTCAGAAATGCCAGAGGGAATGACAATGATAGAGATTTTCCTGCACTTTCTTAAGTTCAGTTATATTCAAATGCAGCTTTTTAGGCAGCTGGGCTACTTTTCCAACTGGTTTTATCTCCAGGAAAACAAAACTAAGCCCAAGGATGATAGTAACACTCCAAACCAGCTTTAGACAGAGGCTTTTTGGGCAAGTACAGTAGAGCTGCAATCTGTAAACATTATGGTTGGACACTGCAGCAACCAAATATCACAGCAGCCAGAAAATGAGCAGCAACCTCTATCTATCAGATGAAGGGAAATCCATTATCTCCATGCATTGCCCTCAGGCTGGAGTTCAAAGCTCAAGCCAGCCTCAGAACAAAAATCAGCTCAGAAATGATGCCCAAATTCCTGTCAGCCGCGGTGAGTGTGACAGAAGTGCTGGTTAACATCCAGCCTGAGATCAAGGGTGTGATTTACCCCTGCAGCTCGGGGTGCTCAATCAGGGCTCCTCCAAAGGCCACCAGAGCCAGGAAAAAAAGCTCTGACTGATTTCATTAATCTTGGGAGCTCCTATTAATGAAAAGCCCGTCTGTTGCTCAATTCACAGCCTCCTGAATCCCTCACCTTCTCTTCCTCTGCCCCCTGCCTAACAAAAATCATGGCTCTCCTGACACCAGGGAACTTCTCTGCTTGTTTTTGACCTGAATTGCCGTAGTGGGGTCCATTTCAGATGGAGTCATCTGCAGGTTTCTTGCTGTACAAAGAATTCTGGACAAATGTGCTCAGGTTGGTTATTTTTCCCTTCAGACCAAACCTTCAGCCACAGATTTCTGAGTGGGTTAATCCCACAAGCCAAGATATCCCATTTTATTTCAATCTGTAAATGATCCCCAAGGGATCTCTGCTGCCTGTTCACTGTCACCTCCTCAAGCTCCCTGACATTTGTGCCATCTTTAAGCATTGGTGATAAATTTTTGTCGAAATTCTTGGCTGGATTTGGGAGCTCTGTGAGTGAGAAATGGAGTTGCTCCATTCAATTTTATATGGGCAAGCAAGTTCATGCATGTCCTCACACAAAATTCAGATATTTAACCTCTGAATGAGAAAAAAAAAAAAAAGAAGTAAAGTCCTTATGAGACACTCCTGACTGTGCAGCAGCATAACTTGAGTGGTTGCTGAAATAACCATTTATTTTGGAGGTTTTGTATATAAACAAATGAAGTCTGTGCTTAGAATAAATTATTTCCTTTCAGGGGTTAAGTCACAAAGTATCTGGAAGTAAAGAGTTGTCAGCTGCAGGAACTGGCAAATAGATCTGAATAACATATGAAACTTGGAGAACTTTGTGATCTCTTCAGACAATATGTGGATATGCATCAGTATGCCACGTTCTTTGAATAAATTATTCCTTTTAAATTATTCACTCAGTTCTAGTGATTGTTAAGATGAGGGGATTTTGACATAAAGTGCTAACTAGTGAGATGAAAAAAAAGCTGTATACTTTTTTTTTTTTTAAATCTTTCTAGCATTTTCTACTGGCATTACCATCACTTTTCCCTTTTCTCTTTAAACCTGCCTCTCTTTCTCCTCTTTCTGTCCACCCCTTTCTTCCTCTTTCTTTGCAGCACTGCCTGAAGACAAAACAATTTCTCTGAAGGAGATCCTTTCAGGCTATGAGGGGATTAGGCCTTGGAGCAGAGATCTTGTTTGGATCAGCTGTGGAACTCACAGGAGTCCTGTTAAAGGCCTATTAAAATTCCATGTAATACCTCAGTAAGTAACATGCGAATCCTCAGCTCATCTTTAGGAATTAGAGAGTGCAGAGCTTCCCTGGCTGCTGGCAGGAAGGCTGGGCAGACCCAGGACTCATTTATCTGAGGAACAGGACATCACCTGACTGTTTCCTACGCCTCCAAGAAAACATCAGAGGGAAATATTGCAGAGGGAAATCATTTGTTCTTGACTGATGGTCATCCAAGGCTGACCACTGACCACTGACCATGGCCATTCCAGGGATGGCACCCAGCCACCAATCAAAGCAAGGGTTGGGAAGATGAGGTTTAACTCAGATTATTTTATCAGAAGCTCTCTGTAGTATAAATTCAGCAGAGCATCTCAGAATGAGCTGAAATCGCTCTCAGCAGGATGGTATCTGCCTTGAGATCTCCTAATTCTGCTCAGAAAAGAGACACCATAAGAATAGACTTTTTCTCTGCTCTGCAGGCCTTTTTTCTGCTTGGATTTGAGATCTGAAAACCTTTCCTTTTCTTCAGTTTCTTCTTTTTTTCAAAGTTAAAAAGTTAGGGATAGCTTTCAAAATGTGCTTGGGTAAACACAATATTTATAGATTCTTCTATACATCATATTCTGGTGGCCTGCATCAAGCTTTGGGGGTTCTCTTATCCTGCCAAAGAAATAATTCACTTGACTCTACAGCAAGCTGTCAGAGGCTGAGGGGGCAAAGGGAAGGAAAGGTGGGGTGAAATGTGAATTTGGAAATAGTCTTTGGTATCTCAGGAATTAAACACAGCCGATCCAAATCCTGCCAAAAGTAGAAGCCCATGCTTGATGCCCGGCTGGCACTTCCAGCTTGGTAGCAACTTCCAGCTGAGTCCTTTGGAACCCAAAACTGCGTGGCCAAGGCTGCTCTTCCCTGATGTGCTTCATACCACGACCTGTCCGTGGGGCAGCTTGTACCTCCTCTCACTCACTCATTAGTCTTGGCTAATGCTGAAAGCTTTCGTGGCCATTTCCTTTTTTAAGAGCATCTCAGAGCTTTTTACAAATCCTTATTGATTAAGCATCAAAACCTTCATCTGATGTAGATAAGTTTAATGCTATTATCCAGATTTTACGAGGCAGATTTTATTGAAGACAAGGAAAAGGTAACCAAACTTGGTCAAGGTCAGACATCAGCGTGGGGTAGAACAGGAAACAGAGCCAGGCTTAGGTGGAGATACTCTGAGCTCTTCACACATTGTATTTCTAATTATTGTGACTTTGGATTAGTTCGGGCAACGTTTTGGATTTTGCCGGCAGATACGGCAAGGGGAATATGACCTCGGGGCACGGGCGGTGTGTCAGCTCTGAGCTGCCGTGGACATGATCTCCTCTGCTTCCCCCAGACGGCCGAGGTGGGTTCTCAGCTGAGTGGTGGATTCAAACTGAGGATTCAAACTGTCAGGGAGGTGCTGGAAGGAAATTTAACCCTCTCTGGGCAGCTGCTGCTCCTGAGCCCCGCGGAGCTGGCGGAGCGCTGTGCTATGGAGCTGTGTGACTTCTACGGATGCGAGCATCCATCAAAGGGAATCTGTGGCCTTTCCTCGGGCAGAGCCTTGCCTGGAGGCTGAATCCCCTCTCCTGTAGTCTAGGAAGGAGCTGAGCATCGGGAGCGGAGCATCGGGAGAGGAGCATCGGGAGCGGAGCATCGGGAGAGGAGCATCGGGAGCAGGGCCGCAGCCGCGGATCGCACCTGCCCCCGTGAGCCCAGGCACGGCATCGCCCAGCCCGGCAGCTCCCGCCTTCCTCAGCCTTCTGCTCCATGGCAAAGAGCCCTTTGGGGCAGGATTGTAAAGGAGTCTCCTTTTCTTTCCCTCCCCGCTGTTTCGATGGCCAGCTCTGGGTGCAGCGCTGTTTGGCTCAGCGGTTTCCATCCCTGCCCTGCTGTGGTGTCCTCACCAGGGTGTGCCAAAACAATAATCTTCCTTTTTTTGGTTCTTTCTGCATTGCTCTGGGCTGTGCACGGTGCCAAGCACACGGTGTTTTAATAACATTTTTAATTAAGCTTGTGTTTGGAAACACAAGCTTGTAATAGTCATGAGATAAAATGAGTAATTATGTAGGCAGAGTCTGTGTGGTCCATGAATGAGCTCCTGTCACCTGAGCCTCATATTGATCTATTGATCACAGAATCATTGAATCGTTTGGGTTGGAAAGGACCTTAAAGATCATCCTGTTCCACCCCCTGCCATGAGCAGGGACACCTTCCACTGTCCCAGGTTGCTCCAAACCCTGTCCAACCTGGCCTTGGACACTGCCAGGGATCCAGGGGCAGCACAGCTTCTCTGGGCACTCTGTGCCAGGGTCTGCCCACCCTCACAGAGAAGAATTTCTTTCCAATATTTAATCTAAATCTGCCCTTCTTCAGCTTAAAGCCATTCCCCCTTGTCCTGTCACTCCATGCCATTGTAAAAAGTCTCTCTCCAGCACTTTAGATTCTGGAAAGTCAGCTCGTCTTGGTCTCCTGTTTTTCCAGTTTCTACCAAAGCCTGGCCATGTCTCATCCCTGACACCCTTTTTTTTTCTTTAGTTTATTCTCCCTCCCCTAACTCCCAAGAAAACTTCTGAGCTACTTCCTCCCCTATCCCCAAATAGTCTGAATAGTTCATTTGCTGATGCCTGGATATCAGGGAGAGATCCCAGTGTGTTTCAGCTCCCAGGAACTCAGCAGGTAAAGCTTTCCAGGGGTTGCATCCTCCAGGAATCAGCCATTGTGCCTGACACCTCACTGCTGCCTGGATTGCTGCACACCACGTTGTACATTTTGATGAAGCAAATGATGCAGCATTCTGCCCTGGCAGATCATCAGATCCAGGGAAAAAACTGAATGGGTGTGATAAAACCAGTGATTTAATAGGATGTCTGCTCTGCTGTTCTCCAGTTTGGGGGATTCATGTAAGTGAGGAGCAGATGGGATCTCCAGGGGGAAATTCTAGGCTTGCATTACTGAAACCAATGTAAATTTAGTACTGTATTTCTAAAGTGCTGTTGGAAAGCAGCCAGAAGTCTGAAATCTATCCAAGGTTTTCACCTCTCTGATTCCTATATATATATATATTTATATATGTAACTAAATATATATATATAGTTATATATACACACTTACTTATTCATATGTTGTTCATGGGTGAGAATATGGGCCTCATTCTCATGAGTTTGTGGTTCATCTTGCTTTAAATGGCACCTGACTCTCCATTTTACCCTTTTTGAATTGAGAGAGAACATCAAAGTCATGACCAACTGCACCTGCCAAGGAAATGCTCCCACTGCTCCCGAGAACAGGCTCTGGCAATGCTGTCGGCGCAGCCAAATTTTAATTTGTGCCAGCCAATTTTTAACTTCCCAAGTCCCCAGATCCCTCATGTAATCGAAATGGATAATGACATTTGTCACTCTTTTGTGCCCAGCTGCCCAACAAAGTGTTGCTCCCAGCTACTGGATCATCATCCCTCTCCTGCCCCTTGAAGAAGGCTGAAGAAAGAAACTCCTTCACTTCCCTGTCCATATTATATATTTTATGCAGCTCCTGAAGGAAGGGAGGAATGCTGTAAGCACAGAATCCTTCTCTAGAGGCTGTTAGGGTTGCACCCAGCCTGTGATTTTCATTAAAACCCTCTCAGGCCGTCCTGGAGGTAGCAGCTTTCCTCTGGCACATTCTTCATCCTGTCCCTCACGCTCCCTTCCCAGTGGTGCACTGAATGATGTGAAAGTACCAGAGCCAAGAGAAGTCTTGGCCCCATCCTATCTAATCTGATCAGTTCAGCAGAGCAAGAGTGATAGAAATCCACAAAGCCTGCCAGGAAAAAGGTTTTCTTTGGCTAAGGCTGACGTTTGGCATGATATGTGTCTGTGATTAAAAAAAATAATCAACAGGAACGTCCCTTGGAAATCAAAACTAAGATTGGATGATACAAAAACAGGAGCTGACATGAAACAGTTCTTTAGCAGTGGGTGTCAGGGTGGCTGACATTCCATACTGATTTCAGGAATAACCTGGGGATGGAAAGGCTTTGTGTCATTACAATCCACCCCCATTCTTGTCGTGGGGAACCTGCACAGCACTAAAGCAACAGGGGCCTTTCAACCAGCCATGGCAAACAGGATTAATAACATTTATAGCGCTCTTTGGTAGGGTTTTTCAGCCAGGTAAGAATCACATGATGGGTCAGGTTGGAAGGGATTACAGTGGGGTCATCAGGTCCAACCTCCCTGTACAAGCAGGGTGATCCCAGAGCACAGGGCAAAGTTTTGTAATCTTTGTACCCCTCCAGATGAAGAAGCTTTCTACGTCTTTCCAGCTGAAGTTACCACGGAAGTGCTAAATGTGATCACAAGTTTGCCAGTGTGCAAGTGAGATGCAGCAATCTGGATTGGGAAATCAAAAATCAGCATTTTTCCAGCCCCTTTCTAAATTCTCATTTAGATGTTAATCTTCAGGCTCAGCTTAAACGACACTAAGGAGTTAAATTTCGTTTCTTGCTTTGTCCCACACTGCATCTTGTAACTTTTAATGAAAGTCCTCAAAATTTTCAAAGAAATCAATGTATCCCTATTAAACACCTTGGTTCCAATAAATCAGTATTTTCCAATAGAAAATCTGTCTGCCTATTCTTATTTTATTTTTGATCAGTGTTATATTTCAGAGAAATGTATTTTGCAGTGCAGCCCCAGAAACAGGTGAATTACTGAGCTGGCTCAGATCCATGCTTCGATTCGATTCATATTTTGCATCTGCCAGTGCAGCAGAGAGGTCATTTCAGAATCCATCACCAGAAGCACAGGCTGGAGTTTCCTGCTCCGGGTGAATTTTCTTCCCAGCCTGTTCTTGACAGCTGTGATGCAGCTGCAGCTTCCTGAGCAATCTCGTGGTCACAGTGATCCTGCTCTGAGTGATTTGCCACGTTTGCTTCCTTCAAAGGGCCATTCACATTCCTCAACTCCTCTATTTAAACCCAATTCTCCCAACAACTTCCGAGGAGACATTGATTTCCCTCCCCATGTGGTGCCAGGAGTGCACAGATGTACCAAGTGACCCCTGGCTGCCCAGGACTCCACGGATAACCTTTCCTTCCCTGCTTCCCTGGGACTGCCACGACCTTTCCTTTCCTACAGGGAGGAGACAAAAAGGCAGCAGCCTCCCCTTGGATCGAGCTGCTGGCTCCTTCAGCAGATGTCTGGGTGTGTGCCACTGAGAAAATGTCACTGCCTGCCGCCAGCTCCGAGCAGGTGATTAATGCCAGATTGAGGATTTTTCTCAGCTACTTTCTGGTCCTTCTGTTCACTGCTGCTTGGTGAAACGACAACCTGGCCCTCGTGCCACTGGAGACAAGAGGAAAGCCTGGCATGTGGTGGAAGCAGGGACCTTCCAGGAGTGATGAGGGGAGGATGAAGGTCCTAGCAGGATTCTGGTGAGTTGGAGATGAATGGCTGCTCCAGCTGGGGCAATTCCTGCAGCCATGGACAGCTTGTGGACAGCACCCCTCCTCTGTTTGCTTTGCCTAGTCAGCTACGAATTGGTCATTAGAAAAATGGTGCTAATTATCCGTCCTCGTCCCCCAGAGCAGGTGTTTGAGCAGCTGCCACAGAGTTCCCAAACCATTCAGGCTGGAGATGCTGCAGGATAAAAGTGGTGGCTGGAGCATCAAGGAGGATGCAAGAAAGCCTTTGAGGGGTGAGGAGAAAATTGCTCTTTGAGACGTTGGATTTTTATCCTGGTAGAAGAGAGAAATGGAGAGGGAAAGGGGAGAGATGAGGGAGGAGTGAGCATGAGAAAGCGGTGCCTTCTTGAGCCAAAGGATATCACAGGAAGCCTTTGTGGGATCCTAGGGAAGTCTCAGGCTTGTGCAAACCCCCACAATGGGATGATAGCCCAGATTCAAATAGGGATTTGTCCCTTCAGGGGGGCTTCTTTTCAACCTAAAAGGGTCAAACATGATAGTGTGATGTCTCCTGAAAAGAGCAAAGAGGATTCTCCCATCCTTTCAGAGGCTTTAAAAAACAACTTTTGTCCTAAAATACAGTTTCTAAGCAAGCAAAACAGAATAATGCAGTACCCTGACAATCATCCCAAGCATGTTCTCAGCCTTTTTTCCTGTGTTGGGGGTGAAATAAGGAAAAAACCAGCACCTGACTTTCTCTCCTCCCTCTTCCCAACTCCTCAATATATTTATCTTTGCTCCACGTCCTCCACGTGCTCACCCTGATTGCCTTCCCTGCCACGTGAGGGGCTGTTCCTTCAATCTGGCAGTTCCTTTCTGCAAACTGAAGAGTTCCAGACTTGCTGGTTCTGCTCCTTTCTATATTTTTAAATCTCGTGACTGAAACGAGAGAAAAGAAAATCAAGGCTTTGGCGAAGTTCCCAGCCCTGTCACTTTCTGACCTTGAGCCAATCACATGAACTTCTAATGTCAATATTCCCATCTGTTAAGCCTCGCAAATGAACTGTAAAGCAAAATTAATAAATTGTGTTGGGATATGTACACTTACAGTCAGAAGAGTTTCTTCCATGAGTAATCCAATCGACTTGAGTGCATTCCCACTGAACAAAGAATTACTCATCAGGAGTAAGGGGCCGAGGATCCAACCTTTAATATTTGTGAAAAGCTTGGGGATTTTTGTGGAAGAAGCTGGAGAAAGAGAAAATCTCTGTGATCCAGGCTGCAAATATGCAGGAATTCATCCCCCATTAGCGTCAGAAAGGCAGGTAAGAGTCACCCTTTTTGTTGCTGACTCTCCTGCACTCTGCCCTTGCTCAAAAGAGTTTTTAAGACTTTTCCCACAGCAGTCTAAAATTCTGGAGGAGGAGGAGGGACAGGGAGGTGGTGGAATTTGGAATCCCATGGAGAAGGGCTGTGCAACACCACCTCTGAGATCTGATTTCTGCACCTGGAACACCGGGGGTCTCTGATAGGCTTTGAGAGACCTTAAATCACATTGCAGATGGGTTAATTCCAAAAGCTCTCGTCACAAGTGCTCTTTCATGGACACAAATCCCTCAGGACAACAGCACGTGTTAAAGTGGTGCTCTGGAGCACACTGGGGAAGTTTGGAGCAGAGTCAGAAGGTGGTGAAGTTATTTGGGTTATAGGGGTTATATAGGCTATAGGGGTTATTTGGGCTATATGGGCTATAGGGGTTATATGGGCTATATGGATTATTTGTGCTATGTAGGTTATACAGGTTTTTTGTGTTATAAGGGTTATATAGGCTATAGGGGTTATAGAGGTTATATGGATTATTTGGGTTATAGGGGTTAGAGGAGTTATATGGGTAATATGGATTATTTGTGTTATATGGGATATGCAAGTTATTTGTGTTATAAGGGTTATTATAGGGGTTATTTGGGTTATATGGATTATATGGGTCTCTGCCCTCTGCACAAACTACAGGTCAATTTTGACTCTGGTCAGAAGTGCAGCTCAGAGTACTTCATCTCTCTGAATCCCCTGGGCAATCTCCTTCCCAATTTCCCTGCTGTTCTAAATCTCCAGACTCAGATGTGTCCCCTCCAAGGAAAGCATTGTCCCATTTCCATGCTGTGGGTCCAGGACTAACAAAATGAGAAGTGACTTTATGTGCCCACTGTTCTGAGGTTTCAGGTTGTCATTGCTGCCTGTTCCTTCAGAGAAATTCAGGGAACTCTGCTTATTCTTTGCCTCAAAGCTAAGGCAGCCGGAAATGGCACAGGTTAGTTATGTTTAAAAAGGGAAGTTGTTTTCTTCTATTTACCCTGTTTTCCTAATTTGCTCAAGTGACCTTTTCTCTATTTAATGTTGAAAAGGACGAACAGAGCAGCTGATTGACCTGAATATCTTTAGTCTCGAGCTGTTTTACCCAGGCGCTCACTCACACACAGCTCAACTGACTTCTCTGCGATTCCAGGCTATTTGCTTTCACAGAAACAAAATCAAAACCAAAACCAACAACAAGAGCACCTTTCAGTTCTTTACTTCTTCTTTCTTTTGCACTTTCACCACCTGGATACCCCTGCAAGAGGGTGACATGCTGCTATTGACATTTTTCCTGTGGATCATTAAGCCTCCCTCCTCCTTATCTGCAAAAATTCTTTAGTTTCCTTACCTCCTCTGGCCCCTCTCTATTTCTACAATGCTTTCCTTACGCTGCTGCTCCCACGTGATAATGTTTCGCAGGGCAAAAACATGTGGCTGATGTTAGAAAACAAGGCAGCAAATACAATATCTCTCCAAACAGCTTTACATTTCATCCAGCCCTTTGATGATCGCTGTGCACTGAACACGTATCTTTTGCTGGGCTCCCCACAGCAGCCAACATCTTCTTTCATCTCGGAGAGAATACAACTCCTTTGGATGTGAACAATTCCAGTTGCTCTTCCCAAAGCCTGGTGTTGTGTATGCAATCCTTAGCAGGAGTTTTTTTGCCACTGTGTGCCCCACTTGCATCCTTCTCTGAGGTCTTTCTTAAATTTATTTCTTGTCATCTTGCCCAGACCTGAGTGACCTAAGAGGAAGATAGAGGAAGATGGGGGAGAGGGGAAATTTTGTTCTTTGAACAAATGTTGCCCTCTCTGGCTCTCCTGCCCCATCCTCAGGCTCTTAAAACATCTCTTTAACAATGCTTGTCCTGGGAGCAGTCCCGGGAGCACCTCCCACTATTAACCTCTTTCCATGCTGAGAATTGCACTTTTTATTAGAGCCCTTTGATTTTTATGTCTTAGTTTGTTTTCAATCCATGAAAGAACTTTTACCTCTTACTTCAAGGTAACCCACTAAGCTTTCCTTAATAGCTCCTTGTGAGGGCTCATCTCAAAAAAAAAAATCTTTTGAATACCTAAAGAATTCACCTCAGCTTGTTCAGATATAGCCATTATTTTTCCTAACATTTTGAAATGCACTAGAATAGGCATCATGATTTACCGTGGCAGCCTCCATGCTGGTTTGTCCCAAGCATCTGGGGACATTTTAACTCCGTCTTCAATGGTTTTTCTATCTTTTCTTCAATTGAAGCAAGGTTTGCCAGCCTGTAATTCCTACATCCCCTTTCCCACCTTTATTTAAGGATGGATACAACGCTGGCCACATTTCAGCCCTCTGGCGTGAGTTCTGATTTTAATGAAAAAAGTGACAGGTTTTGTGCTAATAGCTCTGCTTCCCTGCTCTCTCATTCCTTCTGAAGCTGTGTCTGGTGCCAGTGACCTATAGAAAATTGATGGTCTCATCCAGGAGTCTTTCCATGTGCGAGGAGCTCCATTAACTTCCTCAGCCCCCTCCAGCTTCAGAGAGCCCAGCTGCAGGATGAGCCTCTGAGCAGGGCTGCTCCCTCCATCTGTCACACTGAGCACGGCTATTTCCATGCCATCTTATGCTCCATGAATTGTTGGGTGGGTTTTTTCCCAGTTTTTCTCCCTTTCCTTGCCATTCTGTGTTGATGTGGACTTTTTTTAATATTTTTTTTTTTTTTCTTCTTGTAGGTGTTCTGTACCAGAGCAGGTGAGCCAGTCCTCGCATGAACTACACACTTCCAGCACACATCCTTACCCTTCATTATCTTGCAAGGAAAACTATGAAATGGAGATTTTCCCTCTTCCCTATAGAGATATGAATGTTAAAAAAAAAAAAACAAACAAACAACTTTTTCAGTTACGCCTGTTATGTTTCCTCCCAGGGACTGAGGATGGAGGGAATTCAGTGAACCAGAAAGCAAATGTGATTGCATCTTCGGAGTAAAATGGGAAAGGTATAAAAATACAGGAGAGTGAAAAGCTGTTTAGGTTAAGCAGCATTAGTAGCACAGGAGTTCCTGGATATAAAATGTCACAGGTGGACTAAACACTATGAGAAATACTATGAGAATAAGTGGAGTAACTCTTGGAATAATGGAAAGGGAACAGGAATCCTGCTGTCTGTAAGTTGGTGTTTGATGTGTTTCAGATCAAGGTCCTGCATGTGACTGCCTGAGATGACAAAGACCTGGATTTGATGACACAACAGATTTCTTTCACCCTTTTGTCCCAGTTTTGCTGGGAGTTCGGGAAAGATGATGTCCTCAGTGGCAGCTGATTTGGACCATGGCTAAAGAAGCACAGCTGGCAGACAATGCCATGAACATTTCTGATGTGAGAGTTCACCTTCTGGGCCATGAAGTGTTCAGCAGGACTGACTGATTAACCTGGGACAGGGATAATCCCCTCTACTTCACAAATCTGGGTGGATGCAACCCAGAACCTTTGTGTCAAGCCAGTGCAAGGTCTGCAAGGTGGTGGCAGAAAGTCCCTGGAAACAACACCAAGATAGACAGTGAGAAGGGAGAAAAAGAGCAGCTGAAGGATGGCACCAGCAGAGAAGCATGAGAAGCATTTCCCCTCTTGCTGATCTCCCTTTTGTCTCGACAGACTGTCAGGAGCTGATTTGCTCTCCTTTCGTCTCCACTTCCTCACATGGCACCTTCACCGTCAGCCCCTGACAAAGACTTTTTGGTGGCCATTCATTAATTTTGCTGTGGCCTTTCGTAATGTCATCTGGGCTCCAAACCTTTCCCGAAATACAGTGCTGCAGATTTCCCCAAATATCCCTGGCATGTTATATGGCACCAGGGCAATGCAAACTCTCTTAAAACAGAGACGAAGCAAACAGTGCTAATTTATGCCTTGCCTTTTATTCCCAACATAATTTTGATTTTAATGTCCCATCCTCACCATATCAATATCTTTTCACTCCTGGCATGTGGAAACAAAAAGTGAATATTTTATTTCCCTTCCTTTTGCTGAGATGCTCACCCAGAGCTTCTGGGAGTATGTAAATGAGATGTGGCTGAGGGATGCTGCTTGGGTGCTTTATGGGACATCAGGGCGTGAGGATATTGCCCACGAGCATCAGTGTGAATGGAAAATTAGCTGCACTGGGAAGTGATGTATGATTTAATATAGCAAAGGATATTTACAGTAAAACAACAGCTCACAAGGATGCATTGCAGAATTGCAGGCTCTGCCTAAAGGATCAGAAAGGTTTATTTATTTAAGATATAAAAATCCAAGCAGTCCTTCTGCTTTGTTCTGCTGGGTATTCCGAGCAGGGCAGTAGCCTGTTGCTTTAATTGTGATGTATTCCCTCTGCCCACAGAACCCCTGCACGCTTCCATCAAAATTCAGGATTTCTCATCATTCCAGCTGCAGGTGGTGTCCAGAAATCCCACACAAGTGGCCACTGAACACGAGTAAGGCCCATTGGCTGGGAGGGGCATTGAATCTGGCCTGGCTGCAGCTGCACAGCTCCTGTGAGCAGCGATTCCATCACCCTTTTGGCAGGCTGCAGACCTGACCTAGTCCCAGAAACTCTGACCAAAAATGAGTGGGGATTCTGAGACCAAGGCGAGATATTTTTTCCATTATACTCTGCCTGTAAGGAGTCTCGAAGCAAAGCTTAGAAGCAGACCCAGGACTGAGCTTAGTCACCTGGAAATGACTTCTTGAAAAAACTCACATCTGTCAGCCAAAATTATTTAAGTCACAAAGAAAACCCCACTTCAGCTGAAACCTTGTGCCCGAGGGAATCTGCAGCACTCGCACTCCAGTGGGACAAGAGCTTATGGAGAAGCTCTGGAGACTGTCTCTGAGGCTCGGTTTTCCTCCCAAGGAGATGGATTTGGCATTACTTTGGGAAATCTTTTCTTATTTTCCACCTATTTGTTATCTTAGTATTTGGAAAAATGGGGCTGGCTCCAAGCTCCAGTGATGGTTTTACATGGAACAAAACACTTCCTGCTGTGGCACAACTTGCAAATTCAATTTGTACGTATATAAAAAAAATTAATTCATTTATATATAGACAAATACAACCTCGAGATTTTCATTTTTGGGAAAGAAGTGACTTTAAACAGTGAGATCTTTTCCTCCTCACCCAAAGCTGCTGAACACAGTGGCAGCCACCAGCCAGGGTGCTGAAGAGCCTTGTGGAGAGCCAGGATTGGGGCTGCTGGAGAAACTCATGGAAACTCATGGGAACTCATGGGAACTGTGACTCAGTTCCTTCCCACTCCATCAACCTTCCCATCAAGGTCCTGCTTTCCTCTCCCCTCATTCCAGCATCTAATGCTATCCAGTGAGGTGCACGGTGAAATAAAGCCTGAAAGAGCTCAGCACTGGTCCCAGGCTCTTTGTGGGGATCCAGCACTTGGTTCATCTCTGTATTTCCCTCCTATGATGGGTGATTCAGTAGCAGCACTTGGATACTGAGGTGATAGATGCCTTGGAAATCCAGCAGGTAGATTAAGTAACTAGCATAACAGTGGAAAACATTCCCAGATGGGGAAGGCACTGAAGCTTTACCCTTCCTGGAGGATGTCTGGGAATGCTCAGCAACCTCCTTAAAACCAATGCCCAGGCTTATAAATGAGTCCAAGAAACCTTTGGATTAACTATGTAATGTAAAGGAAGGAAAGCAGTTCATTTTTTCGCCACTTTTTGCCATTCCTGGCTTGGCTGTGTCTGATCCCACCTGATCATCCCATCCCCAGAGCTGCCACCCACATAGCAGCACAGAAGACAATATAAAGGGCAGTGAGAAAAATCTCTCAGTTCAAGCAACCACAGAGTGAAGGAGAAGGAGATGTGAAATCAACCTGGCCCTGGTTGGAAGCTGTGGGGAGGATCTGGCTGCGTGCAGCAGCTTTGCTGTGTGAAGTGAGCAGTGCTGGGCTCCCTGCAGTGCTTTTCAGCTCTGTCTGTGCAGCACCAGTGAGGCTGAGCAGGGGGAGGATGCTGAATCTGCCCCCCACTGCTGGGGCGACCCCGCTCTGCAGAGGGTGGTTGGCCATTATGCCACCCAGGGAAAGTGTCAGAAACATGCCAGGGGCTGCCACCCCAGAAAATCTGAGCTCTGTGTCAGAGCATCCATCCGCTCTGGAGCTTGCACTGTGGGGTTTGTCTGGGCTAACTCCACACTTCAAGCTCCTGGGGCTGGGGAGGAAGAGGCACACAGGACATGTGTGGCAAAGGAGAGCCCTGTAATGTCACAGTGTCCTCCCTCCAGATCCCACAGCAGGACCAGGGGGTCTGGTGGGCCCAGGGAAGGACTTCACCAGCAGGAGCAGGGCTGCAAACCCTCAGTGGTGATTATGGAATAAGGCACCACAGGGGAGGGAGTCTCACAGCTCCCTAATAGTGAGGAACTGCTTTGTGTCCTTGAATGAATCCCTTTGAACATTGTGAGGAGGGTTGGCTGCTGAAGAGCTTCTGTTCTCTCAAATCTTCATTTCTTATCTGAATTTTGCTCGCTCACATCTCCGGCACCCAGTTCCACATGCTTTTGTACGAATGCAAATTGTAAAAGTTTTAAATCTACCTCTCTTCTGTTTCATTGATGATCCTCTTCTGCTCACTACTCATTCAGAGGCACTTCTGGTTGGAGTTGAAACCTAAGAAAACTTTGATTCCCTTTCAAAACAATAAATATTTCCAGGATGTGTTTATATTGGTCTTTTCATTGCACAAAAGAAAAGAGGAGGCTGCAGAGATGTCAGACAATAATCTCTCTTCAGCACGAAGGCTGAATGGGAAGCTACTGTCCCTGTTTGCATACAATATATGCTGCTCTTTCATGCAGCTCCTTTAATCAGGTTTTGTTATCAAATTCTGGCCTGTTCTGTGTAATTCACAGGGCTGGTTTTACACATGCTTTGCGAAGAGAAAATGTCAAATGCTTGTACTTGCAAAGCAGCACTGGAGACGTGCTGCCTGCCAGCAGGGCAGGGGTGAGGCCAGGGGGGTCTCGGTGTGGATGGGGAAAGGGGAGAGAGATATTGAGTGCAACATGGGGAGGAAAAAGTCACCTTCAAAGCTGCCTGTGGGAGAAACTTGGACTCAGCAGCAGCATCTTGTGGAGCTTCCTGGCAGCTCCTTCCCACTGCTGGGATGGCTCCGTCTGGCTTGAGCTCAGCAGAGGCACACCGGGGTGTCTGTCGATAAAAAGCATCCTCCTGGATGTCTTCACACTCCTGCCGTGTAGGGATTGTGCTAAATGTGAGCAAACACAGCAAATAAACCAGCCCGGGGCGGGGCTGTGAACTGTGGGGTTGTAGGGTGTGAGGTGGCAGAGAGGGCAGGGAATTAATTGGGACAGGGGACAAAACACAGCAAAACACAAACACAGCTTTGTTGAGGGGCTCCGAAATTTGGGGGAGCTCTGAACTGAGCTGTACACCTACAACTGTAGGGTGTGAGGTGTGAACTGTGAGGTCGTAGGGTGTGAGGCTGCAGCAAGGGCAGGGAATGAATTGGGGACAAAAAACAACAAAACACAAACACAGCTTCGTTGAGCGACTGGGACCAACAGAGGGGATCCGAAATTTGGGGGAGCATTGGCATCACATCGAGCTGGGGAGCTCCTGTCAGAGGGCGCAAAGTTCTCACAGTGATCCTACACCAGCCCTTCCCAAGGCTGAGCTTCCCAGGCTCTCACAGAGCCTGCCTGGGGTGTGAAAATAAATAAAGAAGGCTGAAAGTTGCCAGAAATTGATGAGAAAAGACACAGGCACACTACAAAATGGCCGTGAGAGCTTTCCAGGTAAAATCCTGTAGGGGAACAAAGACTCCTTGGAAGAAAATAAAGGTGATTATGGTGGGTCTTCATGGCATTGCTGTGCATGGCAGGAATTAGGAGGAATATACACCTATATAGTCCTCGTATTATACATATTTAGAGCAAGTGCTTGCACCAGTACTGAGCAAGAAGAGGAGAAAAAAGAAGAAAAAAAGAAGAAAGGAGGACTCCGTTGTGCAGAGCAATGAAGGAGAAATGTATGAAGCTCAGATCTTCCCAAAACATGAAGGCAGCTCTTCCCATCCCTGGCATCCTGGGCCTGATTCAGATCTTTTGGGCATCATCTTCCAACTGGAAGATGAAATAAGCTGAAATCACAGTTTGACCACTGCATAGAGGGGAAAAAAGTCTCAGGCGCTGCCTAAATCCCCAACATTCCCATAAGGGAATTGCTTCTTTCTCATGGGAAGGATGAAGAGGCTGGAATGAGCTCTCTGGGGGAGAGTATGGGATGTGTCCTGCAGGAGAGCCATGAGTGGGTTTGTCAAACATCAGAAGTGACACAAGTGTGATTTGTCCCAAAGGACAGGGACAGGACAAACTCCAACAGCTTGTCTCTACCCTGTGACATTGGGACTGTAGAAGAAATGTTACTAGATTTGGTTGGGTTTTGGAGTTGTTTTACTTGACTGATAATTTCCCCACATTAACTCACAGTAAAACACCAACGATCCCTCTTCAGCATTAGAAATTTACCAAACTGAGGGATTTCCTTTCAGAAAACGTCCTAAAGTAGGACACTCCATGCACTTTGTGAGGATAAGAAAAGCCACCCAGGGAGCCAGGGCAGGGAAGCTGCTCCTGGGGCTGATGCCAGCTGGGCTGGGAGAGTGCAGGATTTTATTTGTGTTGTTCTGCTACATGTCTTGTTTGCTTTTGAGCAAGCCTGCTTGCACTATGAGTAAAATGCAACCAGCATTACTTTCTGGTTTGGATTTAATGCCTCAAACCTCTCTTAACACTGCCAGGAACTCACATGCTATAAAATGAGGGTTCATATAAAAGAGAAAGATACAGAAATTCAGATATAAAACCCTGTAAGCATTTTTACATGGAGAAAACCTATTCCTAGCCTGATTGTCTGCCTTCAAACAGATGCTAAGTAAAATGGTTTATTTAGGATGATTGATTATAGGAACCTCACTCATGCATCCCAAACATATTCTACAATCACATCTTCTTTTCATTTGCAAGGGCTGAAAAGAATTTTCATATCTCTTCTCCCCCTTGTGATTTATCATTTCTGAGGCTAAGCCTGTTATCAACATGGGTTCACTGCAGAGCTCCCAGAAGCCACACACATTAGCATGTCTTATTAAACCCAAGCTCAGGTTGGAGCTGCAGGAATAGCAATGCTCTGTCTAAAGAAAAAGAAACAATAAAGGATCGAATTCTGCATTTATTAGTCCTTCTCCTGTCAAAGATCTCTTTGGATGTCGACGGGGCTTTCTGTCAAGGGCCGCATGGAACAATTGAGGTGATATTGATCTCACCAGATTTAGTCCCCATAAAAGTTAGGGACTTATTCTGAGGCAGTTCCACTCTGTCTGTAGCTGGTGGAGAGGGCTGTGTTTCATCCCACTCCACGGTGGTGTTTAAGATGGATCAGAGGGATTGTCCCACAAGTGCCCATCTTTGCAGCTGCTTTTGCAGGAGTCCAGCTGCTCAGCCTGGCGTTGAGCTGACCAGGTTTTAGACAGCTAATGTCAAATATGATTAAATTCATCCTTAGAGCTTGACTCAGAGCCCGTTGGAATAAACAGGAAATTTTCTGTTGACCCAAGTGAGCCCTTGGCCAGGTTTTGATGCCATGAAAATATGTAAATCCAGAACCTTTTCTCCTCCAGATGAGGGTGCCAAGATGTTTTTCTTCTCTCATACCTGTTTGTCCATTGCCTTTGGAGTGATGACAAAAAAGACCCAATAACCAGAGTGGGAGACTTGTTTGAGGAAGAGCAGCAGGACTGAGCCCAAAGAGCCCCATTTCTAAATTAACACAGGGTTAAATGACAGCTTGCTCTGAACCCCATCAAAAGCCACAGAAAGATTCCCAATGGGAGTTAGCTCAGATTTTCTGTTAGGCAACAGAGGTGTTCATTTTCCCTTTGCAGATGAATCATGGCTCCTGTGGGTTTGATTTTGCAAACTTCCCACACAGATCAAAACCAACGAGTCTGAAATGTGTCCTCTGCATGACACCGTGTCACTGAACCCCAGTGGGATGCAGCTTCCTGTTCATTACAGGGGTCCTTCTCCCAGCCCATCCCTAAAAGGAGCTCAAATGAGTGATTAGAGGTGTTCCTGCTGTCACTTGCACCGTCAGAATTGAGTCCCAGGTTCCAATCCCTTAACACAGACCCTTGGTGCCCCAGGAGCGGGCAGGCTCCAGATCCCTCTGGGAGGTAGCATGAATTAACAGGAGCATTGACACCTCGGTCTCTCTTTGATTTTATTTTCATTTTTCTTCCTGGGACAGGCAAATTGCAAGCAAGCATGGTGTTCTAGCTGCAGGCCCAGGGAAGGAATTCGTGCCAGAAAATGCTGAAGGTCTGAATATTTGTGGTGACCCCTTTGAGCAGAAGCCAGGGATGCTGTGTTGCCCAACAGCACCCAAATATCTCTTGGGATCATGATGTGTTTGCTGCCTGGAAGTCAACCCCCTTTAGGAAAAAAAAAAGGATTTCTAGATTGTGGAGAAGAAGTCTATCAGATATCTCAGAATCAGCCTGATCTGGTGAGCCTGACTTCTCACCAGCCAGAAATCCATGGTCTCTGGAGTGACTTACCCCTCCTTTATAATGATTACCAAGAGAAGAGGGCCTGTGGCAGGAAGGCAAAGCAGAGGAGGAAGGGATGTGCCTCAGTTAACACCACGGTGAGGGAGGGAAGGAGAAAATAATGGAACAAAATGCTGGTTTCCCATGCAGGGATGAACCATTGCTCCATCACTGCAGCTTAGCATGGCTGATGCAGAAAATATTTAATCACTGTAATGACAAGGAAGAAGAAGAAGAGGGGCCAGGATAGATCCCAGCTTGTTCACCTGCCGTTTCCCAGAGTACGAAACAGCTGCAGATGAAGGAGCCAGGTGAGAGGCAGATATTAACAGACAGGACCTGAGCACTCCCTGGAGCTCCACTGCTCCATCCTGGCTCAGAGCAGTGTCCTGGTGCTTGGTTGATGTCACAGCTCTTCCTGCACAAGGCTGGTGGCCTCTATTCCTGAGTGGCACGGGGATGTCAGGACGTGCTGTCTTCAGGGAAATGAGCTCCACACTCACCACACACACTCCAGG
Source organism: Grantiella picta (assembly GCA_013397955.1). Taxonomy (NCBI): domain Eukaryota; kingdom Metazoa; phylum Chordata; class Aves; order Passeriformes; family Meliphagidae; genus Grantiella; species Grantiella picta. The sequence continues at coordinate 86,216 of VZRM01007521.1, read as the reverse complement.
TGCCGCAATTCCCTGAGTGCTCAAATCCCTGCAGAGCAGCACACTCTGCACAATCTTCCAGCTTCCTGCTCAGCCAGGGAGCACAGGGAGCTTCAAAACTGAGCCAGGTTGGGCACATCCCAAGGTGAACCAGCCTGCTGTCACTGGTTTCTAACTCTTTCCCTGGCCAAGGGCAGGAAGAGGAACATTTTTGTTCCATTCCAACATTGTGCAGCTCCTTCCCCCTGTGTAAATGGGAGCTGTTCACAGCTGCCAAAGATCCTACAGCTGATCAGAGCCTGGGAGCTGCTGACGCACTTTGTTATTGTAATTTCTTGTTCATTGTTTCCCGTGGAGCACAACCAGGCTGCCCAATCGCCTGTGGCAGCGAGCAGGTGAAATGAGGCATCAAGGTGAGAGAGAACAGAACATCTACCAAAGAAAAAAAATCCCACCAGCTGAAAACACATTAGTACTTCTATTTTCCCTCCTTTCCCACACTCTCTATTTATTTCCATCTTCCCCCTACCGCTGTCTGGGCCTTCTGCAAATGTGATGTGAATAGCAAACAGCCCCACGGGCAGCTCTGCTATTTTGAATACAACTGGTAAGAAGCCCCAGAATATCCTCCTCAAGCAAGAGAAACCACCTCCATGTCAGAAATTCAGGTTCTGTGTTAGAAACCAGGGAAATCTTGGGAACTGAATGATAAGAATTTAAAAATTGGTCTTCCTATGGACTTGCATCTTGGGTAGGGCAGTCAGTGGGGAGTCTCTGGTGCCTGCCAAGAGCAGCAATTACTCCTATCCCTCAGCAACCAAACCTTTTCCAGTCCCTCTCTCTCCAGCTGCTGCTTTGTCACACATCAGCTGGGAATAAATGTTTGCTTGCTCTACCCTTCCATCCAAGTGGGTGAAATTCGGTGCTGAGGCAAAGAAACAGAAAAATGAGAAAATTAGGACAGAGATGATTAGTTAATCTTACATTTTAGAGGCACTTCACCTGAGTCTGCTTCTATCCCACAGCACTGTTGTAGGGCAAGACATGGAAGAGAAGTGGTTCTGATAATATCCAATTTACATATGGGAATGCCTGGAAAAAGGCTCCAGCCTTGCCCATGTGTCAGGGGAAGGCTGCTTACTATTGACCCTTCAATTCTCACCTGTGGCAAGGTGAAATCACAGGTCTGGGCTCCTTCTGGAGGACAGAAGGTCACTCAACTACCCCTGACAACCCATCTGCCCCAAGGGAAGTCCTGGAGGGATGAAATTGTCTGAAACTTCCCTGTTTTCCTGCCTCACAACCATTGCCTGAGACACTGGGAGAGGAGGAGGGCGATGGAGAAGAAGGGGCAGGCGCATCAAAAGTTTAATCCCCCGCAAAAAAAAGTTCAAATGCAAAACCTAAAGGTGCATCACAAACAAAATAAAGCTCCCTGAAGCATTTGTTTCATGTTTATCCAGTTCTGAATCCTTTCCTTGGCAAACAGTCTGGCTTCCCTGTGAAGTGAAAGGGCTGGGACTGCCTGCCAAGTGTTTGAAGGCTTCAGAGCAGCACATGGGAGATTGTATCAGCAGGATGGATGGAGGCAGCAGCCCATTCCCTGCATCCCGAGCCACAGGTGAGGAATGCTCATGTTCAACCGATGCACAGCGATGGTATCAGGCAACACTTTCATGTGGGTGCATCTTGCATCTGTTCCTTCCTTGAAAGAAAAGCAACCTGGCAACTGTCTGGAGCATCCCTGCTGCTTTGCACCTTGCCATCTTTTATGTCTTCATTGCTATTTTTATTATTAGTATTATTCTTTCCGTGCAAAGTTGCCGCTGAAGGGATGGCTCTGAGATTTGAAGCTCTTGTTTCTTGAATGGCAAAGCCGCCGTGGATCTGAGCCAAGAGCTGGCAAGTGGGATTTGTCTAATGGATGAAGTTGTTTTGCACTTTTCTAAGCAGCATAGGGACGTTGAATATTTGGGTTTGAGGATATATATACGTGTTAAGAGCAAATCACATGCATACTTACATTCTATTGATATATGCACCGCTTTAATGTATATTAAAGGGCTTATCTTACCGATTTTCATGTGGCTGCAGAGAATTTTTTTTTTTTAAGAATAAACTTTTTTTAAAAGGGAGGAGGAAGCAAATAAAAGAAAACAGCCATCTCATTTTACTGATAGTTGGTTTAGAAGCAGTTATCATTGACACTTGTCTCAGGTCAGGATCCTTTGCACTTGAATGTCTGAAAGAAAATTAATTTCTGCAAGGGAATACACCAGAAGAAGGGAAAATAGGAGAAAGGGGACAGATAGACTAAACCATGGCAGTAGGCTGGGGCTGAGTGTCATTTTATCTTTGTCCCCCAGAACAACTAAGATTTCTGGGGTCACTGCTCCCCTTTTCAGTATCGTGTCTGTTACTCTTATTTTTTCCAAGACTGAGAGTCCTTGCCTCAGGCCACCAATGTCGAAAAGATCCAGACACTGTCTTCTGTCCTTGCTATCCTGCTCTTCTTCCCCCTCTCTGGCACTGCCATCCATGACACCAAGGCACCTGGGACATCACCGAGAGTTGGGGGCAGTTTAATGTCCATATTTCTAGGAGCATTTCCTGCTTCCCTTGCAAGCTGCAAGCTGCAAACCCTGCAAACCCCATCAGCTCCTCAAACAGGCTGTGAACCTTTGCTCAAAGCCCTGAGTGAGTCCCTCAAACTGAGAGAAACCCCATTAGCAGGGCTCCTCAATGTACTTGTGGTGTCCCCTCTTCCCTCCCTCCTCCCTTTCCCCCTCTCCTAATTAGGTCATTAATTCCTCAGTCAGGCACACCAAAGCTGCTGTCACAGCAATGTGTCCCTGCCACGAGGGAAATTGGGCTGAGCATGGAGAGCCAGGCCCTTCTCCCTGCCCAGCTGCTCTGAGTGTTGATGGAACAGCCTCTGGTGAAGATCCCACCTGGGGAATGGAAATTGTCTGTTTGCCACTTGTTGAGGGAATTTTTCTCCATGAGCCACCTGTGTTTAGATGTGCCTGTGTCTACTTGGTGCTGTTTTCCTCTGGCTCTCCTCCCCTTGCTAACTTGCGTGTGGCAATTATTCCAAGCGAGCCTGATTGGAGATCTGGAGCTGATAGTCCTCTTCTTGGCACTCAACCATTCCTTTTGACTTCAAAGCAAGAAACAAAAGATGTTTCAAGGACTTCTTTGGAAAATCACCATTAGATATGATGAGGCTTAGGGCCGTTTCCATAGCGATGCAGCCTTTTTACATTGTGATCATTGCTGCAAAATGGAAATGTTCTTTTGTCTCTGAAAGTCTGTTCACTTATTTATATATGTGTGTGCGCGTGTGTGTTTCTTTCAGCAACAAAAAAATAGAAAAGGAGTTATATCTCATGGCAGGTCCCCTAAAATGAGTCCCCTTCTCACCCTGTGAGGTTTTTGTTAATTCTTTAAACTCTTGCGTCAAAGAAAAACTTCATAAAGGTTTGATTTAAGTGAATATTAGTATTTAGGCCATCAGATTAACAGCATTTTAGCACAGGGTACTAACATCTCATTGTCCCAGAGGACTGGGAATGTAATGAAGAGAAGGTGATTTGTTGACCTGAAAGAACAAATCAAGCTTGTCCCTCTGACTGTTCCTATCACCTTTTCATCCCACTGTGCTCGATATCTTTGCATCTGTTGCTTCATCTTTTTACTTTGCCACCACTGATCAGAGTTCACCTGAAAATCAATGGTGCAATCAGAACCCCAGGCTCCCCCAAAACTGCATCACTTTCCTGAAGAGGAAACACTTCTGCCTTCATCGGATATGGTGATGGCTGTTTGGGAACATTGAAAATGGACTTTAAACCTCAGGGGGGAAATATCTGAATTTTCTCTTTCTGTTGCCCACAGTATTTTTTGGACAGGGTAAGAGGAGAGCTGGGGGAAGGTGACAAGTCCAGGCTGGAAGACAAAGTGTCTGCAGTTCCCAGTGTTACAGGCATTCCTCTGCTTCCAGTTTCTGCCTGGGACCAGAAATGTCAGCACCAAACGCCACATCTGGCACAGCATTTTATGCAGTGCTGCTCCTCATTTGGCCCATTCCAAGCCTTGCCCAGGTTGTTACAAAGAGCACTGTGATGTTGGGATCAGGGCTGAGCTTCTCTGTCATGCCAAGGATCCCTCTGTCCTCTGTCCTTGTGCCTGCCTTGCTGCCTGGGGCAGGTCCTGGCAGAGCTCTGAATGCTGTGTAACCAACCCCCAAATCCACCCCAGAGCCTTTGCTCCCTCCCAGCATCACCTTGCCACCCTCAGATGTCCCCAAGCCTTCCACTCATGATGGTAACTGAGAGATCTGCCCATAAAAGCTGTGGTTTAGCTCCTGCTGCTTCCCTGTTCGTTGTTTTATTGTCATTTCACTGCCAGTTAAACGGAGTTTTCTTCCACTCTCTCCTCACGCTCCTTTTGCTTGCATAAAACATGATGCTGTATTGTGAACAATGCAGGAATACATTACATAAATTTCCCTTTGATATCCAGCATGTTTCCTGTTGTAATGGAATCAGAACAGAGCAACCTCTCCTCCCCGACATGTCAGATAACTCTCTATCCACTCTCCATTAGGACAAATGTCTGCAAGCCTTTGAAGAGCTAAAACACCATAAAGCAAAAAGAAGATGTTAAGGGTGCTCCAGTGGGTATCACTGGAAATAATTGGCTTGAATTAAGCGAAGGGAAAATTTAGGCCAGCTAACGGGAATAAAAGAGCAGAGTCTGTTAGGCTGAGGAGCTGTCTCTGAAGCTGTTAGCCTGGGGAATAGTCTCAAAGGAAGATGGTGCAAACTTTAAAGAGCAAAATGTATGATTTAGGGAGACAGTCTGTAAAGGCAGTTGGGGAAAAATGTATGGCTTTGAGTCATTCCAAGCTGGAGTGAAATGAAGCACTTCAGAACATAAGGCAGCAAAGAATGCTTTGTTAGGCTGTGTGGGAGATGCTGACCTGCAGAAACTCTGCTACTCTGACTCCTTTTGCCTTGATCCCTCAGGGACTTGCTCCATGTGCACTTATCATGGAATGCTTTGGATTGGCAGGGACCTTAAAGATCATCTTGTTCCAACCCCTTGCCACGGGCAGCGACACCTTCCAGCAGACCAGATTGCTCAGTGTTCCATCCAGCCTGGCCTTGAACGCTTCCAGGAACAAGGCATCCAGAGCTTCTCTGTGCCTCACCACCCTCACAGCAAAGCAATTTCTCCTCCTATCCAGAGCAGTGTCTCTGTACGCTGGCTGCAGCCCAAGAATTCCAAAGCAGACCACAAATCCTGGCTGTAACACCAGGTGAAACGGGGGCAACGAGATACATCACCATCTCCCTGGAGTGGCTGCTTATTCCCTCTTGAAAAGCAACACCCCCCAAGTTGTTTGTTTCAGGCAGAAACCTGAAGGCAAAATTCTGCTCCTTGAATTGCGTTCCTTTAGCACTCTCTCCCACGCTGCTCTGGGCTGTGGCACTAAACAGCCTGTTGGATGTCACCGAGATGTGCCTGAGCAGGTTGGCATCCCACATGGTCTGATCCACGCAGATCCAACGAGAGACTGGGAGAAAAGCACTCGAGTGCCACCCACACTCTCTGATGCTGACTAGCAACCGAGGCTGGAAACGCCACAGATACCTTGAGAGAGTGATGGGAGCAAGATGCCTTCTTTCATTTAAAAGCTTCTGCTTTGTTTCTTCTTGCTGCTGCTTTTTGATACAGCGATAGATCATGTTTTTTATGTTACAATGCCTGTATTTTTTTTTTCCTCATAAGAAATTAGAAAAATAATTTTTCTCCTTGGACTATTAGACTTCCTGACACGATCTCCACAAATCCTCATCTCCAGCTGGTGAAGTTCCAGTTCACAGTTCTTACCTCCGCATCTTTGTCCTTCGTTGCCAACCTCACCTTATGTTTCTCTTAGATTTCTCATTCTGAAGACAATTCCTAAATCACAGCTGCAGATTGGGGCTGGGAAATGCAAGGCAGGCTTGGGTCGTTTGGGATCGTGCACGGCTCATGGCTCAGAGCTGGTTGATGGGATGTAACTCTCAATTCTACATTTCTCTCTAATCGTGTGAAATCCGTGATTTTATTCCCAGCTATTCATACAAGTGAATTACCTCCAAGCTTTGCTTTCCTGGACTCTTGTACCTGAACATTTTGGCCAGTAACTGCATCCATTCATCTCCAGTGTCATGCATCTAAAGCTATTAACACTCATGCTCTTTCTAAACTCCATTGCTCTGGGACTCCCTGTCCCCTTTACCATCATCAGCACTCAAAAATTCTTCCACTTTGCTGCTTTCATCCTCCCTCCTGGGCTCGTGTTGATCAGATCTTCTCAATGACATGCTGTTTTCCTGACAGTGATGCATTATGCTGGACTCCATCAGCCAGGCAACCTTTGGGACCAGTCCTGAAGAGTCAGGCAGCCAGACAGCTCCACTTGTCTCCATCAATCAGCGAGTGAGACTTTATGGGCCAGAATGAGGGCTACAGGTGTAGGCCACTGTCACAGTTTTAAATAAACACGATCAGTTTGCCGAGTGCTAAGCAACTCTTTCTCGAGAGCGTGTTGGTAAATGTGTTTATAAAGCATAAGAGTCCAATCCATCAGCCCTCAAAGAGCCTAATCAATATATTCCAATTTGATCCTGGAGAAGTCTCGCCTCTGGGAAGTTTAATTTATTTCAACTCATGGCCATGAAAAAATGAGCAGCCACGGCACTTTGACAAAATAGAAAAAGCGGATGAGGTTGTATCCAGCACCCGTTCCATTTCAATTTTCCATTTTACCTGAACAAATCACCCCTATGACTTGAATGACCATGAAAACTGATCGAGCGATGGAGAGAGACTGCGAGCCAAAGAGAAGAGAGGAATAAAATACGGATGGGAAACGTAAATTGCAGGACTTTCTGAGATGCTTGACTGCGTTAGTGGGGTCTGTGCAGAGTATAACTGGAATGGAATACCTGGAACTCAACGTGCATGGTAAATGGATTTGTTTGCAACTGCACAGAGCTACAAACCTGGTGTCTGGCCAGGCTGGTGTGGGGAAGCCTCTTCCCTGCATTTACACAAAACTATTCTTCTTGTTCTTGTGGTTTTGGCACTGCCCATTTCTCACGATCCAAACTTAAGGAACAAACTCAAACCCGTCCTTTAAAACACTACAACAGTGGCCAAACAAATCCGGCTGGAGTTCTCCTGAGCCATCCCCAAGAGCTGCAGTGTCTGAGCAAATCAGAGCCAGGAATGAGCAGCTGAGGAGCAACTCTCCAGGAAACACCTTCCTGAACATCTGTGAATCCTGGGCTTCACCTTCCTGTCTGAAGGTCTCTATGCTTTCTATTCCAATTGTCCTTTTAGCAGAACTGGCAGGTGAAGCCTCTCTGGCACAACTGAGGGGTATTTCAGGTAATCCAGTGTTTATTTGCAGTGGCCCAGCTCTGTTCTGGAGGTTAAGACCACACTGCTCAGGTCAGATCAATGTACAAGAAGCTTCAAAGTGTATTTAACAAAAATACCATGTAAAACAAATGAAACATTTATTTCACTAACCCTCTAAGGAGTTAAGCCAAGATGCATGCTTGTTATTTTACAGCATGGTGGGATTTTTTCAACCTTGTTGGTTTCAAGCTAGGATTTTGCTCAGAATGGACCATGAGATCATGGTCTTGGTTTTCATTAAAGCTAGAGGCTGGAGGAGGACAACAGGTGTCTTCTCATTATCAGAGACAATCATTTTTCTTCCTGAAAACCATCACTGTGTAACCAAGAATTTTTTTCTGGCCTTGCCCTATGTTACTAGAAAGGATTTTGGGGAGGAGATTCATTCAATGCTAATTTGTTAAGAATTGAATGTAGTGTCCTCAGAAAATGCAAATCAGTTGTTTATACTGATGCCAGAAAATGTAAAATCAGAAATGAGAATGTTGATTTTCTTTCCTCCAACTGCATTTCATTCTAATGTTTCTTCTTTGATGCTTCTTCCCCAATCTTATTTGATATAGCATCAGACCATCTTTTTTATGTCAAACATTTGCTTCAAAGCTTCTCATAGCCTGTGCTAGTTGTCAAAAGTTGGAGGCAACACGTTTTAAGCATTCAGCAAGCATTCTTCCGAGAAGAGAACCACTATTTCTAATGAGCATTTGAGTGTGTGGTGCATTGCAGAAACTGTTTTCTAAGATCTGTCACAAATGATTTACTTTTATTAGTTTTAATGGCCCTTAGCTACAGGCATGGAATATAAGTGAAAATTACGATATTTTTCACGAGATAAAAATAGATTTCCATCAGAGATGGTGGGTATATCCCTCCCCTCACTGATCCCCTCTTTGGTTCTCTTTTTGAAAAGACAACCCTGCTCCAAGGAAACAACTTCTTGGTGATATGGCAGAGAATTATTCCTCTCCAAGCCTGAGATGTGCTGACTTCAGAGGTCCTTTACCTGATCATTTCCAATGCTTTCCATCAACAGTATTTGCATAATTCCCACTGAAGTGACCTCATAGGCTTTGCTGGGATTTGGCCATGGGACATGGCAAAGCGTTTCTGCTCAGAACTATGGCTTTGTTTTCTCTCCTGTTGAATTAAGAACTTGTGTGAAGCCAACATCTAGTAATTCCCATTCAAAGTTTCACTTTCTCGTTCCACTCCTCCCTGCTGTTTACATCCTCTGTCTCAGATAAAACCACGCTCTTCTCCTTTGTGTTTTGCCCATGTTGCTCTTTCCACATTTTGTTATTTTTAGGAGTTTTTCTTTTTTAATGAGCTTTTATAAGGATTTTTATCACCTCATTTTGTTCTGTATTCAGTGGAGAAGGAGTGGTATAACTACACCCCCATGGTGAGGGCTGAGCAAGGCCCTGTCAGGCTTGTTCCAAACAGGAGCAAAGCTCCAAAGAGAAAATGCTCCTGAAAAAGGATCTCTCCCCTCCGTGCCAACCCCCTTGCTTTGTTTCCAGCCACCACACTGTGTGATTCTTACTCAGCAATAGATTTTCGTATCAACTGCAACCCACGAGAGCAAAGCAGGAGTCTGTGGTTCTTACTACAGCTCCTCTGCATCAAAGGCTCCTGGACTTACTCTGGCTGTCAGTGTGTGGAGTTTGTTCTTTGGCTTCAATATCAGAGATATTCACTGCTTTACCTGTAAAAGTTCCAGATCCGAACCTTCCTAAAATCCCAAGAATCTTCGGTTTCCACTTTCTGATCTGTAGCTGGTTTAAAGCTCCAGCCTGAATAATGCATCATCACTTGCAGTAAAAATAACTGTGATAACTGGGCAAAGACACCAAAGACACCTGATGCCATGAGCTATTCCTGCATAGTCTTTGGATGCAATTTCCAAACTAAAACCATCATTGTTTTTTCCCCTTAGGTCCAGAGCAGCATTCTCCATCTGGAATGTGCTCATTGGACTGGGGCTCTCCTGCCTTTTTCATAATCCTCAGTAATTAAGCTTTTACAGCTAGAACATAATTGATAACTTTATTGCTGATTAGCAGGACAGGCTATCTCCAGCTCCTTGCCCTCAGCTTCATTGGCTGGGTGGTATTAAGAGAGCAACCACTTGTTTTCCCTGGGGAAGTCAGCATTTGGGTTGTGAACAAGTGGAAGTAGCCAGATTGGGCTCTTGATTACCCCAAAGAACAAGAAGACTAATTTCAGCAAGTCAGAGTAATTACTCTGGATTTACATCAACAGGGTTGGGAACATGGTTTGGTCAAGAGAGCAGATCGGTGGAATAAAACTGAGCTAATTTTACAGGATTTCTTCTCTGAGTGCAGCCACAATTTAATGGTCACCTATAATTAGTTAATTCATTTGCCACTATAATAAATGCTTTGCAGCCCTTATAAATGTCCATTAAATGTGTCAAATTCCTTCCTCCTTTCTTCCACACACACACAATTTCCTTGGCAAGTGAGAGAGCAGAACCAACCCAAAAGGTGAAAAGAAGGATGCAATATGAAGAGGGCATGTTTTCCACTGTCACTCACATTCTCATGCTTGAATGAGTAAGAAGTGATTTGTAATAACATTTTAAACACAACAGATTCCACTCTGGGAAAAAAAAAGGAAGCAAAATCCCCTTTTTTTGTGGTTACTGGTTTCAATGGAACATTACTGATTTATTCTCATGGAGGTCCCAGTTCTCCAGTTGTGACTTTGACTGGAAATACCTCTACAGGTAAATAATGGTGAAATAGTTGAAGGTTAATTGGATCTTTTTAATGAAAGAGATTCTGAATTTGATCTACACCTCATGCTTCAGGGTTTAGATGATTGGTGAGTCCTAGAGCCTGGAGAAACACCTGAAAATACAGGTCAGTTATTCACTTTTCTCTTCTGAGCTCTTGCAGCTTCTCCAGCAGCTGTCTCTCCCTACTGCACCATCTCTCTCTATTAAAACTCATGAATGGTGACTCTGCCAAACCCTCTGTTCCCAGATCACTCTGCATTTCTGGAAGCTCAGTGGTGAAACTCAAGTTAAAGCAGCTTTGAAAGCCCAAGCTGTATTTCCTGTGCATTCCAACTCAAAACCTCAGGGTTTGGCCACCAGGGTCAGCCAGGCAGGGGTGAGCTGGAACAGTCCATGGGCCACTTGGGGTTCACTGAGCAGCCTTGGGCTCCCCTCCCTTAATGCAGTGGGGCACCACAGAAAGCCCAGCTGACCTTTCACCCTTGTATGATGCCTTTAGAATCGTGAGATGGGATGGAATGGAATGGAATGGAATGGAATGGAATGGAATAGAATAGAATAGAATAGAATAGAATAGAATAGAATAGAATAGAATAGAATAGAATGGGATGGAATAGAATAAGAATAAGAATAGAATGGAATAGAATAGAATAGAATGGGATGGGATGGAATAGAATGGAATAAAATAAGAATAAGAATAGAATGGAATAGAATAGAATAGAATAGAATAGAATAGAATAGAATAGAATAAGAATAGAACATCCTGAGTTGGATGTGATGCCAAAGACGATCATGTCCAACTCCTGGCCCTGCCCACCACCACACCCCGACAATCCCACCCAGTCCCTCAGAGCATTGTCCAAACAACCCTTAATCATACAAATCTCCTAAATCCTACCTTAATCCCAACAGTAAACTTGGAACAGGCAGCATTCCTTGCCTTGCTGATTTTTCTCTGTTTAAATCCATGGAACAGGCAGATCAGTGGCTACCAGGCAGAACCTCAAGTTGTGGGTTGGAATGTGTAACTTCACCTGGGCCTGAAGCCCCATATTTAAATCTTGCAGACATTGCTGGTTATCCACTGAGATTCCATTAAGGAAAAAGGGGATCACTTCCCCAGCTCCTGCTTTCAGCCTTTATTTCCTTTCTCTTCTTTCTCTTCCCTCAGAGGAAGTCAACAGAGAGATGGCAGGAGAGTAATACAACAAACTACAACACATTGTGTAATTGAAATGGACCATAATCACTAATATTAAAGAAAGTGAATCATTCTAATCGAGCCATGCTCAGCAAACAATGAAAAACTATGTGCCAGAAAAGCTAATGCTGGTTTTAAAATGAACAGAAATGAGGCGAAATGGAACCTCACTCTTTATTCATGAAGGTCAATTTAACGTGATTATTTTTTCCCTGGCATCACAGCTTTGTGATTACTGTTGTATACCTCAGTGCTATTTTCTAACCTAATAACAGTAAAAAATAACCAGCTGGTGATGATTCTGTTTAAAGCAGAGACTAAATGCTCACAAAAACCTGCCAGTGAACAGTTGCACATGCTAATCAGACACAGCTCTGCCAGATTCCCAGTAGAGTCCATATTTTGCACATTTCAACTGGTTGACTACATTGAGAAATTAGATTACGCCTCGGACATTCCAGGCTCGGAGTGATCCGCGTTCATTCATTCCTCCTGGGTGAAATCAAACCCTCCTCAGATCCAGGCAGGCGTTTTTAATTCATCCCACTCCATCTCTTCCCATAATATTTACCCTCGTGCAGCACCACGGCTTTGTGGACTCTCAATTCCAGGGCAGTGACAGGAGCAGTTCCTCCCTGGGTGTGTTTTCACTTTGGAAACAGATCCAGCCTGGGTGAAATTCCTCCAGGGACAGCGAGGGAAGGATCTGTCCCCTGGCATGTGTGACATTGGCACTTGGAGGAAAGCTGACACCGTTAATGATTGATAATTACCAGAGTTGCCAGTGAATGCTGAGAATTCCGAGGAGTGGGGCAGGAGGAGGGAGAAAAAAGTTAATTAAAAAAAATGCCCAAATGTTTCCCTGCTCGGAGGGAAAGTGTTGTTGCTACTGGAACAAAGCAATGCCTTTTGTTTTGTTTCTTTCTCAGCTGTCTGTAGATCTCAGCAGCAGTGATGTTACTGGCATTTATGCTACACAAATATAGATCTTTTAATACATAAATAAATGCATTTTTTTACACTTACCTCCTTTTTTTTTATTTTTTTTTTTTTTAAATCCCAGTGAGACAAATTAGTAAAGAGGCAGAGCTTTTCCAGGGAGCCTTCATCAGCTCAGCACTAATAACTTCTTTCAGCAGCTATGGATAGCTTCTGACATCACACCTCAAGCTTGTCCGAAAGCTAATTATTTTCCCTGTTATAAAACAAAGGTTCTGTATCAAAGGCCCATAATGTGACACGGCACACGCTCCAGATGCACTGATTTGCAAAATAAATCAACTGTGTCAGGGTGGAATTTGGAGGAGAAATTACAACAAATTGCAATTATACTTGCAGTGGTACACTATTTAAATGCATTGTCAGTTTGTTAAATGCAATGCACCAAGTGTGTCTTTTTCCATGTTGTTTGTGGGGGAATAGAAGAGGAAAAATTCTTTTCTGTCAGAAGGGAAAAAAATCTTCTCCTCCTCCCCTTATACTCTGTGCAGCTTCTTCCAACCTACAGATACTGGCAGAGCAGGCTTTATAAAACATTTAATGGTGTCAGAGGAAGGCAGACATAAGCAGCAGGAGCAAATGTTTGGAGCCCATCAGACAGAACAAATGAAGAGATGTTTAATAACAGAAAGCACTCAGACCTTTCTGATCTCCTTACCTCATTCAGGCTCCTATGAAATCACATCATCAAGTAACACAGTGGGGGGAGGTTTGGTTTGCTTTGTTTTCCTCCTCCACAGGGAGATGATTTCTTCTCTTTTTCCCTTTTCTCTGAGCAAGATTCTCCTCCCTGAGCAGAGCCCAGGTCGTGGCACAGACTGACCAGCAGGGTGGTCAGTGAGACAACAGCACAGGGTTCACCAGGGTCCTGCTCACACCAGCATGGCTCACCCTGGGTGCTTGGACAAGAAGGGCAGAGTGGGGAGACTGGAGGAAAGGGAAAGCTGGTGGAAAGAGGTTTTGTCTGCATGGGCTGGTGACCCCAAAATTTCCCCAGCACTCCCAAAGCACAGGCAGTCCTTGGAGAACTGACACTCCCAGTGTGAATTCCCTCCCTGCCCTTGCGATGTGGGCTTCCTCCTCTGAATTTGTGAATGCATTTTCTGTTTTCTTATATACTTCCCTTTCCTATCCACTCCTGAATTTATTTATTTTCTTCTCCTTTTATCATAGAATCATCATAGAATCATGAAATAGTTGTGGTTGGAAGGGACTTTAAAGCCCATTTCATCCCACAATTTGCCATGGACCGGGACACCTTCCACTATCCCAGGCTGCTCCAAGCCCTGTCCAGCCTGGCCTTGGACACTTCCAGGGATCCAGTGGCAGCCACAGCTTCTCTGGGCACCCTGTGCCAGGGCCTGCCCACCCTCACAGGGAAGGATGTCTTCCAAAATTACCTCCCTGTGCCTGTGTATTTTCAAGCTCTAATTCTTGCCACATTTCCTGTTTGAACTTCCCCTGTCCCACCTCCTCCATCACATTGTTGTCATCTGTTTACTCTTTGCAACCACTTTTCCTTTCATTCCCAGCCCATTTTTCCCTTCGATTTGTGTCTCTGGGTGTGTATATACACACATACAAACACATACATTTATATATATACATAAATCTTGCAGCTTTAGCCTTTTGCGTTTCAAAACCGGCTTGTCCCTGGAGTCAGTTTATTATTCCAGTCTCATTCGCTTTATTGAGTTATTTTCGTTGCTGCTATCAGTCTCTAAATACAATCCAGTAAAGATACAGCAATGATTCTTGACAACCTGACCTTTCTCTGCTTTCTTACACTTGTTTAATTAGGTACCACATGCAGCTGTGGCTTGATCTTCACAGTTTTCCAACCTCCCCCACCTCCTATCTGGAGGTGGGGGGAATAAAAAAAGAGAGAGATGTTGTTGAAAGAAGGTCATTTTTGACAGGCCTGCCAGTAATTTCAGGTGTTGGAAGGCTGTGAGTTCTGCAGGAATGGCAGGCCATGCTGTCTGTATTTTGCTTAACAAGTGAGAGAAAACGTTTGGCTGGGGGAGGTGGGGAATTAGGTGATTTACTGGTTTGATGAGGGCTTGCAGTGATTTAACCTTCAGGTATCCAGTTTAAACACGTACCTGACAAACAAGAGAGGAAGCTGGGTAAAGATCTGCCAGGATTTGCTTTGAAAAGCTGTGTTCTCTGGAGCAGCCAGGCTGTGGGGCTGTGTACAGAGAAGAGAGATTCCCCCACAGATCCTGAGGCACAGAAACTCCTCAAGGGGTGATGGGAGCCAGTCTTATTAGGAGAATGTGGGTAAAACCTGTTTGTTCTTGTAGTGTATGGGTTCATTCATAAAATCAGAGATGCTTTTTTCAATTTCTGGTGGATCAGAAGCTCATGGAATCATTTAGGTTGGAAAACACCTTCAAGATCATCAAATCTGTTATCCCAGCTCTGCCAAGCCCTGTCCCCAAGCACCAAATCCCTCCTTTAAATCCCTCTAGGGAAAGGCTTTTGCTCCAGGATTCAGGCTCTCAGGAGGCACTCCCAAACTGCTCTCTCACTGGAGCATGAGTCAGTGTCCTCGCATGAAGGTCCTCCTGGCAGTTTTGGCCCAGTTTTGGCAGGAAGGGAGAACACATTGCTGTTGCCCCACATGAAGTGTAATCACCCTCCCAAACACACATGAAATCCCTCCCGATGTGGCAGAAAAGTGGGGGTTTGTACCCAGGGCCAGTGTGGTAGCTGCAGGCCACATCTCTCTGTGAATTATTTCTAGCTTTATTTATCCACTCCTGGTTCAGCAGTGGTGGCTGCTGCATTTTCCCACTGTGACACAAATCCCAGCTCCAACAATCTGCTGCAGCACCATTCAAAGCCCAGGGAAGACAACTGGAGTCCTTCAGCTTCCCTGTGTCCTCCAGAACAGATCCTCCTGTCCTGCCACAGGCAGATCCCCCGCTGATTTCCAGGTGCACGCATTACTTGTAGTTTGCTATGGATATTATTTAAGCAAAAGGACATGACAAACTGCCTGGTAACGCTGATTAATGGGTGCCCCTGGGGAATAGTGAGGCATGAGATGAAGTTAAATAACTCCAGTGTGCATTACTCACCACTGCCACACCACCTGAAGTGTCTCATTGTGCCTAAAAAATGGATTCCCTTTTAAAAAGGAACATTTTTAATGTTTCACATTAATTTTCTCCAAAGCCTTTACACTGTGAAAAATATTCCCCATGGAAAGCCCTCTCCCCACCTCCACCATCACCACCTCCCACCAAGCCTTGCCCTGCAGGTGTCCAATGTGTGTTTGACAAGGTGAAACAGCTCAGTGCAAGCTCTGATAACCCTCATGCCTACCCTGATTTATCCTGCATGCTCAGGATGTCTCTTTGCCAACCAATCGATTCCTAACGTGAAGCAAAGCTGACTTCAATATTATTTCGCTGGGCAGAGCATCCTAAAAATGGTCCTGAGCCCTTGGACTCCATCCCCAGCTACCCCAAAACACCACAGACACACAAATCATGGAAACATAAAGGCTGGAAAAGCCCTCTGAGACCATGGAACTCAATGTTCATCACTGCCCCATGTCCCCAAGTGCCACATCCACAGGTCTTTGAAATCCTTCCAGGGATGGAGACTCCACCGCTTCCCTGGGCAGCTGGGACAATGCCTGACCACTACTTCTGTGCAGAAATTTTTCCTAATATCCAGTCCACACCTCGCCTTGTGCAACTGGGGGCCATTTCCTCTTGTCTTATTACTTTTCCTTGGGAGCAGAGCCCAACCCCAGCCTGCTACAACCTCTTGCCAGGGAGCTGGAGAGAGCAAGAAGGTCTCCCCTGAGCCTGAGCACCCCCAGCTCCCTCAGCCACTGTTAACAATACCTGCACAAGCTCTGACCACCCAAAATTCTCTTGTTTGCTAATACACTCCTTATGGGCACATAATCTGTCCTGAATTCCGTGTGATTGTGCAAAAAGGAATGGGCATCTTCCAATGCCCTTGGGTTTCATAGCAGAAGGACTCTGTGAGTTTTCCCAAGGCCTTGCAATGTGATGACTCAAATGTTTCAAGTTATGCTTGTGCTTTTCCAAAATCTAGCAGAGAATCCAAGTTTACGTGTGGAAAAAAAGAATTTCTTGATGCTTACTTAAACAAATCATGTGCTCATAGTACGCTGTGTTTATTTTCCTTTTGATTTCATTTTTATTAAAATTTATGGTTACTAAAGATCAGAGATTTAACACAAATATATAAAGCAACATTCTCTGATTGTATTCACAAGGGATACCAGATCCTACTATCGCACAGTTCACTCTTCCAACAAAAAGATCTGTGCACAGATAAGAACCACTTGGTCATTTATCACACTGTGAAACGCATCAAACCACTTGGATAAATACGGAAAACAGCATTTTCCAGAAGGAAAAAATGCTCCTTTGAAATTTAATCACCTAAAATATTAGTGTACACTATATAATACACAGTGAGAACATATACACTGAAAAAAATTAAGGTGTTGAGTCAAAGGAACACTGGCAGCATTCCTCTCCCTGTAGGAGGAAGCACTAGGAACAGGAGGGTTTGATACCTAAGGCTAAATTTAGGGAAGGGTGATAATTGCTTCCTTGAGTCTCAGAAATGTGTCAAATCAGCTCAGGAACTCATGGTCTTCTAGCCCACTGGAATTCCGTATTTATTCCAGCAAAATCTGTGGTTTAGCTTGCTGCTAGAAAAAAAACCAGAGGCCCATTTGTTTCCAGCAACACACTTTTAACCTCTGTCAGTTAATTAAGATAAAAAATGAGTATTTAAATAACCATCATTCAGCTGCAGAGTCCCCAGTGCAGGTGTGAGCTCTGCACCACCAAAGGGAGCTTTCAAAGAGGAAATTGCCCTTCTCAGGTGATGCCCCTGGGTAGGCTGCAAACTGCTGCCAGCAGCCAAGTCCCCAGCCTCATCCTAAAGCTAATACCTTGCATGATGAATTTCAAGACAGAGCAAATTTCGGCAGTCCCGCGATGAGGAACTGGAATTTGCACGTTCTGGTGCAGGTGTGAGGGGTTTCTCAGGCAGCTGGTGGGGCTGGCTCACGTGGGAGCTGTCACTTGTCCCAGGCACTGAGAGCAGAGGTGGCTTTTGCAGTGACTTCTCAGCAGCCTTTGCTGTCCTCAGGTTGGAGACGTGACAGTCATGTTCCCTAAAGCCCAGAGCCACAAGCAGGACGCTGTTCCCTCGGTGTCATGGAAACAATTTGATTTACAGAGCCTTCACAATCCTCTGTTTTATTCTGAGGCAGGAAAGCTTCACCAAAGCCTGTATTTAGGGTCTCCAAAATGCTGTGTTTAGGGTCTCATCTTCAACTGAGAGAGCTGGAGATGTTTAGCCTGGAGAAAAGAAGGCTCAGAGGTGACCTTATGACTCTCTACAACTACCCGGGGGGTGGTTGTTATCAGGTTGGTCTCTTTTTCCAAGCAACAACTGACAGAACAGGAGGACACAGTCTCAAGCTGCACCAAGGAAAATTTAAGTTGCGTGTTAGGAAAAAGTTTTTTACTGAAGGAATGATAAAGTTCTGGAATCATCTACCCAGGGAGGTGGTGGAGTTGCCATCCCTGGATGTGTTTAAAAACAGATTGGATGTGCAACTTAGTGCCTTCGATTAGCTGAGGTGCTGTTAGGGCATGGGTTGGACTCGGTGATCTTGGTCTCTTCCAGCCCTGTGAGTCTGTGTGATTCTGTGATTCTCCTTCACTTGCACAGCCTAACTTCAGCTGTGCTGCAGAGCTGAGGCTTTGCTGGTGAGCGCAAGGAGTGCAGCAGTGAGAGTGCTGTGCTGGGATGTGACTGCTGTTCATCCTGGAGCTGGGGCAGGATAACCCTGGAGCTGGGGCAGGATAACCCTGGAGATGGGGCAGGATAACCCTGGAGTCTCACTCTGCATTTTCCAGTGCTGTGGATCCCCAGCCCAGCTCAGCCTTGTTCAAATCTAACACAGGAATACAAGCTGGAGTGGCTCTGTTTTCAGTGCCCACCAAGAGACACTGCAGCCCTCAACAATTCTGCCTGCTTGGTTTTAAACAGCTCCAACTGGAGAGTTTAAATTAATCATTTATGAGAGCACAGAGGCAGACATTTCTCATAATTGGCCTGAGGAGCAGTCCTCAAATTAGGGGAAGCGCAGGTCCAAGTCCTCTGCACATCCTTCTCCAAGTGCTCCACAATCTTTCTGAGGCTTTGAGACGTGGAGGAGGTGTGTGAAGGTCTGTGAAGAGCTGGGTTGGTAACAGAGCAGTAAAAAGTGCTGTCTTGCCTGTCGAATGATCCAAGCATGTCTTCAAGGTCTGCAGACACCGAAACCACATATCTGAAAATGATTGAGTTACTCGAGTAATTATTAAATTGGATACCACTCAAATCTGTTCTGCTCTTTATAGTACACAGTGATTCACCATTTATAGGGCCATAAATCCATCAGAAGGAGGTGCAGCAAGCCCAGGCTGGGATGTGCTGCAGAGCCTTGGGAGTGAAGCTGGAGCCTCCAGACTGGCTGCTCTCCCCGGGGCCAAGAGGTAGAGCCCTCTGATGTGGAGCTGCTCCAGCAGGGTCTCAGCACCTCCCCAGCCTCCCTGGGCTGCCAGACCAGGGCTGAAAGGGCATCAAAAACACCTGGACAGTGAAAGAAAGGCTTTGCCCCTCTGCCAGAAGCCTCTCTGTTCTTTTTCACGTTGCTCCCTTATCCTCTCTCTCAGCCATCTGCCCTGTGATGCCTTAGGATTTTAGCTGCTATATTTTTGGTGTATCTGTGATTTTAGTGTATCACTCTGGACACCATACAGGGTGCTAAAGCTCCTGTTCCCAGCATTTTTAGACAATTCCTCTAAGCTGGGAATCCAAGGACATTTCAGGGCCCCAAGATATGTAAATAGCAGTGAATTGTGGGGAGCAAGCTTGGAGTAATTGGCATCATTACCTGAAGCTGTAATTGGAGGATTAAGGCCCAATATGTTAATGGACAGAACTTATAAAGTATGAAAAATTCATGACTAAGTGTCCATTTTGGGTGTAGCCCCTCGAGTAGGCTATGTCTGTTCTAAATGCACCTTGAAGGCCTTCAATAAATTGATCTGCTTTTTATTCTCCTAACTTTGTCTGGCCTATGTTTCAAGTTAGCCCATCAAGGCATCACCTGAACATCTTCCACCAAACCAGTTTTCCATCTGACAATACATTTTCTCGTCTTAAAGCAACTCTTCACCAAGGATTCATTTGTTTAGCTGCTTTTCTTTCTGTGAAATGGTTTAAATTACCATGGTTTGATCACTGATTTCCCCTCCCCACACTTGGAGACAAGAAAAATAAAAAATAATTCCTGTGAAAATAGGGTCTACTTTGCAAACAACCTAATGTGGGATGGGGGGG
>VZRM01007521.1:43427-66346 GCA_013397955.1 Grantiella picta | reverse complement strand
GGGGGGGGTGAGGAAAAATGCTGAATTGTAAATATTTCAGATATCCTCTTGTTTTCTCCTGCTCCTGTTCCCCTGGCAGCTGGCAGAAGCATATTTTAGCAAATTGCCATCCAGCACTCAGAGGCACCAGTGGGCTTTGTTAGACTCCTGAGTTTCACCAGGCAGGCACTGTCCAGGGAAAACATCTTGCTGGGGTAGTGATTTTGAACTAAGATATTTGCCTCCACAGATCTTTTCTGTTGTTCTTAATACAAGCCTAAAGAAAAAAACTTTGTTTTTCTGAGGCCTGGATTAGTCAGGTAAGAGTCAGAGGTAACAGAAAGCAAATTTCCACTACATCTATTATAGCTGATGGATCCATTGAATTGCTCAGTAAAACAATCTGGTCATTTTTGCTCAGTACTCACTGTTCTTTCTGGACTTGACTTTTAAAACCTACTCAAAGGATTCCCATTTTTTAAAGACCTTTGTCAGAAGGAAAATAAAAAAGTATCTTTTTCTGTGCTGCTGTGAGAAAGAAAGTAGAAGAAAAACTTCACCCAAATCCCATTAATTACATTATCCTGCTAATTGCAAAAGTCTTTGTTTTTCCATCTGTCAGTGACAAGGACTCAGTTTTGCAAAACTGTAGGAAAAAACAAAAAAAGAATTGGGAGTTCTTTGCCAATCTGAGTGTAGAAAGCATTAGTGAGTCTGCAGACTTGGATGAAATTCAGTTACATTTTGCACTGTGAACTTGAAAACCTCAGTTTGGCTGAGAAAATATGTTAGAAAGTGAAAAAGCAGATGCTGCTTTCCAGGTCTGTCATTCACTTTTCAAATGTATTGCTCAATAATCACTAAAACACAGCTTTCTCAGGTGTTAAAACATCTGGGAGCCGACATCTCTGTTAACCCAGATCACTGGGAATTCTGAATTGATTCACCAAGTTCCACAGAATAGGGCAGCTACCTGGGCTGAATTTAATCCCATTAGCTGGATGTCCACATTTCTGCAGCTCCAGCTCCTAGATCCAAGCTGTCAGCAATCATCTCCTCTGTGTGCATGCAGGAAGCCAGTGTTTTGCAGGAAAATACTGTGGAACAGCCGGAATATCCAAACAAACTGTGCTTCCACCCTCTGGGACACCACAGGGGGGGAAATGTGTGGGCAACCAAGTTGGCACTGCCAGCTGTCTGTGCCAGCTCTGCCTGGGAGCCAAACCAAAGCTGGGTGAGGTCTGACCCATGGGAAGTGTCTCCCACACACAAAATGTGGTCTGACACTGGGAATGAGGCTTTTCCAAAGTTCTGTGGCAGGAGAAAACAAGAGGATGTCTGAAATATTTATGATTCAGCATTTTTCCCCACTTCTCCCCACCTCAAATTAGGTCATTTGCAAAGTAGACGCTGTTTTCACTGGAATTATTTTTTATTTTTCTCATCTCTATGTGTGGGGAGGGGAAATCAAACAAACTCTGATTCCACCCTCTGGGACACCACAGGGGGAAAATGTAAAATGTGTGGGCAACCAAGTTGGCACTGCCAGCTGTCTGTGCCAGCTCTGCCTGGGAGCCAAACCAAAGCTGGGTGAGGTCTGACCCATGGGAAGTGTCTCCCACACACAAAACATGGTCTGACATTAGGAATGGAGCTTTCCCAAAGTTCTGTGGTTATTCCAAGGTGCTCCACACCCACAGCAGGACATTGCAGCAAACATCACCCCCGAATGCAGAATAAAAGACCTTGGCCACCTCTTCCACCTTCTCCTCCCCATCATCATTTTAAAATATTCCCAGTGCTGCTGCAGCTCACTGGAAGGCAGGCAGGAATGTTGTGCAAAATGAGGATTAGGTTTTAAAAACAAGCAATTTGCTGGTCACTGATTGTGTGTTAATTGGTATTCTTGCGTCCCTCTTCTAAGAAAAATGATTCACAGGTGGCTTCAGCCTGAGAAAAAAATGCAGTTTTTGTTCTGGCAATCCTGTTTGTTTCCTGCCACCACCCCTCCAGCTACCTTCTAATTGAACAAAGTGGACTTAATTTGAATTAAACTGTCAAAAGTCCTCCACTTAAATTGATTTATCAGCCTTCCTGGCTGAAACGGATTCATTTCTGCACAATATATACGAAGTGTGTGTTGATGGATTGCATTTCACAGGATGGAAACATTTTTTATGCATCTTCATTATATTCAGCTCAGGTATGGAACAGAAAAGAGGGAGAACAAGGGAGGAGGGTGGGAGAAGGAAGAATAAGTGTGCAAGAGCTCATGAAGAAGGGAGCACAAGGCCGAGAACTCCAACTTGAGAGTATAAAAATCGGCTTTTCACTGACTTGGTGTGTCCAGAGCCTCTGCAGAGTTCATGTTCACCAACAGAGGAGACCACGGTGGGTGTTTGAGACCCCCTGGGACAGCCAAATCAAACCAGTGAGGCAAGAGGCTTCTGTGGAAGGTGCATTGGAAAGAAAAAATCAAAAGCTCCATCCAGCTCCACTAACAGCCTTTCAACTGTAAAAATAAATTGTATTGTCTTTATTTCCGCTATTTTTGTGACCTAGAGTGTGTTTAATGCAGTAGGAACCATTCGACAAACTCAATTAATTTCCACTTAGAACAAGGCATTTAATCTGAAGAGTTTTAGATTAACTGGGCCAGGTGCAGTTGGACTCTCTGATTGATTGAATTAAATATCTATTCATTTCCTGCCCTGCCAGATCCAAAAAGTTTTCAGCACTTTGTCTCTTCTGCTCCCTCTGCCTGGCATGTTTGCTTTCCATCCTTCTGGGCACAAGGATGGTGGATGGGATTCCAAAGGGGCAGGAATTCCTGAGAATGGTGGAAGGAAATGGCACAGGCGGGGAATACCAGAGTGGAAATGTCTGCTGTGGAGAAAGCAAATGAATTTCACTGTTTGTGGGCAAGGAAGGCAGGGAGAGGGAGAGGCTGTTTTTTTGTTGAAAGTTAAATGAACGAATTCCGTGGTCAGGGAAGTGAGGGATTTGCATCCAGCCAAGCAGAGCTGGGAAGGATGGATTTTTCTGAGGGATTTATCATGAGGAGTGCTGAGCACCCAGCTCTGTTCCAGGTAACAAAACCCCTGAGAACAAGATCTGAGGTTCCACTGAAATCGTTCTCTGCCAGCCTCACCCAGAACCGATCGAAGCCATCAGGAATGCTCCCAGCGGCTTCAGTGGGCTTTGGAAAGCTCTGCAGTCAGCAGATGCACAATTCCTGCTTGTGAAACCTCCTGCAGAAGATCAGAGAGCCCTGCCACCGGCGAGGGCACAGCAACATCCCAGCCCTCGCCACAACAGAAGGTTGTCACGAGGAGATGCCAAAAGTCTGCTCCCCTCACACCCCCTCCCTGCTGCTCTTCCTCCAGCAAGGATATGAATCAAGCCCTGAAGAGAGCTGTCAGTGAGGGATGACTTTCCTGTGATTATTGCCTGGGTGAGAGATTATGCCTTGTTTTTTTGCAAACTGCCTTATTTGCAGAGCAGAACACATTGGGCTCATGTCCAATTGATACATTCCTCTTCAAACAGCAGATCCAACTACACAGTGAGATGCAAATTTAATTATTCCACATGTAGGAAACAGAAACGGAATCTCATTGTTAAATTTGTTCTCCTACGTTGGAAAGATAAAAAACAAAAAAAGATGCTGAAGTGGCCTGTGTGAGCTGAATACATTTCACTCCCCAGAGCTGGAGAGAAATGAACTCTGTTCCTGCTGCAGAAGCCTCACTGGATAGAATTCTTTTGCTTTTTTCTCTTTCTTTTTTTTTTTCTTTCTTTTCCCTATTCAGAATTACGATGAGCTGCTGAAACTTCTTGCTCATTTGCATGAGTATGTGCAATTCACGCCCTTTTCCAGGGATTGTTTTGGGACTACATCACCTCCCTTTGCAAATGGTCTCCCAGGATGAGAAGGCAGCTAGCTGGACCTCAGATAATGGGACAGCTAGCCCAGAATTGACACAAACGCTTTTCCTGAAGGATTTGTACCTCTTGTCACAGCTCAGTTCAAGCTGCTTAGGGGACCACTGTGTCACCTGCAGGCACTGTTCCCTGCTGTGCTTTACAAGAGGGTGGGAGACCTCTCCCTTGGTCCCATTCCTCTGTTGGTGCCCTCAGTTTCAGAGAGGGAAAGGGATCTTTCTGGAAGGTTTTGCTCTCTTTTCCTCTCTCTCTGCTCATTGCTGCAGCTTTCTCCATGCTCTGCTCAGATCTTGAACAAATGGATTCCAGATGTGCTGTGGGCATCACCAGTGAGAGGAGTTTGTGGGAGAGAGCATCATCCCCTTTGGCACGGCATATTCATCCCAAGGATTTGTGGAGGACAAAGATCAGCAGCTCTTGACTGTCCATCAACTCATCTCAACAGCATCTGGCTCCAGGGAATGGTGACAATGGTGACATCCTCCCAGAGAGGAGAGAGTCCAGAAGGTTCCTACAATCATCTGCTGCAGGAACTGATGGGATTTAAGGGCACCATGAGCTCAGAGTTTGGTCTGCTCACCAAAAATGTGATCTTGTGCAAGGCTGTGCTGCATGTCTATCTCCTTAAACCCACAATTCAGGGATGACTGATTTGTCTCCAGGACAATTTGCCGGATCTTTGGCTGGCACCAGGAGCTCCATCCTGAAGCTGAACGTGACTGATGAGGTCTGTCCTACAGCCTGGAGCTGGTGCAGTGGCTGGGCAGTGCCCCAGAGCCCCATGCTCTGTGCAGGGATGGATCAGCCCTGCTATTATCTCTGGATATCAGGAACAGCTCCTCCATGCTGTCACCCAGAGCAAACCTCCGTTATCTCCCCACGCCTCCCTCATAGCCATAAGCTATGGAGTAACACGAACATTTCCTAGGGCTGGGGAAATGTCCATGGGATCAGCCTGTGTGATTTGTAACAATCGCCCCAGAGAGCTGAGGTGTTCCTGGGGCACTCACCTCCTGCTGCTCCTCTGCAGGTGCCCCCAGGATCATCTTTTTCCACTCACTCTTGGAGAAATGCTCCTTTCCTGCACTCAAACACACCAAGATCTGCTTTGGCTGAGGAAATCCTCAGGAGCAGAATGAGAGGCAAGCAGGGCTCCAGGGCAGTGCAGGCTGTGATGGGGTTTAGGTCCATGCTGTGCACTGGCAATGGCATTTTTCAGAGGATATCTCCCCTGAAATGATCAAGCAGGATGGGAGAGGCAGGTGTTTGTGGGTTTTAAACACGGATCATTTCTGTGATGTGGTTTGCAGCACAGCCCCCTGACAGAGGCACAGGTGAGGGGGTGAAAAGCTGCAACGCAGGGGCAGCCAGAGGCAAGGATTTTTTAATTAGTTTTTACACTGGAAAAAGGATTTTGTGTGGTCACATTTTAGCTCAGGGGAATCCTTAACCCAGCCTTGCATAGCCTGAGCCTGCTTACCACAAAAAAGAAATAGGAGTTAGGCCAAACAGAGCAAATAAACACTGGGTTGCAGCTAAAAGAACATAAATTTCTCCCAAACTCTTTCTATGTTTACCATGTTAAGTGATCAAAACATTTGCACTGTATCAGACCGTATGGATGGAGCATTGAAAGGTCAGCTGTTAACCTGCAGAAGCAGAGAGGCTCCACATCTCTCTTAAAGATGATTCTCCATCCTGAATGAATCCCCACGGAACTCCTATAATAACATTAATGCTCCGAGTGGCCATGCAGCAGCTCTCATTTGCACTGCATGGAACCTCTTCATTAAGACTCAACTCCCACTCTGAGGATGAGTCTTGGCTTGCTGATGGCACTTGGACAGCTGGGGAAACTGAGACACAAGGAGATTAAATTCCTTCAATTGAAAAAAAAAAAAAAAAAAGAAAAATCATTCTCAAATTCCTAATTCTCAGCCTCTCGTTCCAGTTCAGCTTTCTACACAGTGGAGTTCGTTGTATTAAATATTCAAAAATTCATGGAACTGGGAAACTCTGTAGATCATGGGTCTCGTCTGACTAAACTGTTCAGCTGTATGGTCAGTAATTCTAAAAGAATTAAAATGAAAATATCTTTAATTCTTGAAGGAACAGGAAAATCAGGGGAGATGAGGAGCAAGGTGTCTGTCATGCTCCTATTCACAGAATCCAGGCTGGTCTACCCTTGGGGGCAGCTTACAAACCAAAAGCTGTGTTATTACTGAGCCCCTCTGAGACAGATAAGAACTCTGTGCCAGGCTTGATCCTTAGAGCCTGGCAGGGTCATGGATTTGTTTACATTTGGGTTCAGGAGAGGATTTAAGTCCCTGTTTATCTTTCAGGCTCCTGGCAGATGCATGAGCTGCCAGGTATTTTTCATTGAAGAGTGAGCCCCTCAGTGAATCCAAGCCTTGCTCCATCCCCACGGCAGATGGACGAGGTGAAAGCCTGGCCCCACCTTCCCAGCCTGCTGATGGAGCAGCTGGGCTGGAACACAGATGTTGCCTCAGTTTCAGAGGGAGCCAGCAGTGGAAGGAGGTTTGAGATTTAGAGCATTTCTGTTCTCACAAGTCTATGCAAATCATTTATTACTCTGGCTCCTAGCCTGGGCTTGGAGGTACAATATAGGTTAATTAAAGACGCAGGAGAGTGTGGGGAAGATGCACAGATTGGACCAAGCAATGGTGGAGTGGCCAAGGCTGAAACGAGGAAATCCCAGGTTGATTTCTGGAGATAAAATCGACACCACAAACCAGCTTTTCCCTTTTTTTGCTTAGAGGGAAAGCACAGCATCATACACTGAGCAGAGCTGGTGCAAAAGTGGAATGGTCAGTGTTGGTTGTGGTTATCCCCATGACCTCAGCAACACGGGAAAAATGAGATAAATCCCTGTGTGTGGTGTGAGCCATTCCAGCTTGAGATATCCTATGGATCTGTGACTCCATGTGTCCCTGTTTAGCCTCCTAAAGAGTCCCAGAGGGCAGAGAGTCTTGCTCTGCACAAACGGTGGAGCAGGTTTGCCACCCTTCTGCCAGAGTGAAGTCATGAAGGCATGGCAGGAGCTTCTGGAAGTCAGGCTGCAGTCCACACCTGCTGCTCCTTGGGTCAGAACGGGGGCAATCACTGGAAATTTGGCAGTGGATGGAGAGGAAGGAGTCAGGCTGAATGACCCAATATCTTGTCCAGGTCTTAAACACTTTAGTGGTCTTTGCATGCCAGGATTGTTTTGCCTCTTTAATCAACACGTTTGAGGCTCAGCAAAGAAATTGCTATGAAATTGTCATTCCTACCACTTCTACAAGCACTAAATCTTGCTTTTGTTTTTCCTATTTTCTTTTCTTCTTCTTCTTTTTTTTTTTTAAATGGGTATGACTGTATGTGAGANTTTTTCTTCTTTTTCTTTTTTTTTTTTTTTTTTTTTTTTTAATAGCTATCCAGGCTCCTTTACTAAAGCAGTAAAAAACACAGGTTATGAAAAGCAAAAGGGAAAGGCTGTTTCCAGGCAGAGGAATGTGTCTCTGGACGTGTCTGTGGACTGAGCAGCACAAGAGGGGACCCCATCCTCAATATGTTTGTAGGATGCATCACACCGCAGAGACCCGAATGGAGCCCTCCAGGCACAACTGTAATGTAAATATTAATTAACATTAATGGTCTGTGGCCTTGCCTGTCAGCTGGAAGCCAGCAAGGCTGCATGTGGCTGAGGATATTAATTTGTTGTTGGAGCCCTGAAAGCAGAGGGGCTGTTGGTACAGTGAGCAGAGCAGCTTCACTCCCACATGCCCACCCTGCTCTGGGTCATTTGCAGGGAGGGAAATCACAACTGGGATGGGATTTGGGGCTGCTGCACAGAGCACTGGAGGCACAGGTGGGAGATGGTCTCTGTGTGCTCCTCGTGTTGCCAGCTCCAGGCGCGGTGCCACGGATTTGTCGTGCTGAAAACGTGTCTGCAGGGGCAGGTCACACTTCCAAAAGCATCTCTCACTCTCTGGGCAGGTCTCTCCAAGCTGTGCCTCGCTCCTTGTGCAGCCAGGCACACAGCAATCCTGCAGGGCTCCAGCTGGAGCATCTCAACTTCCTAGTGCTCCCATACTGTGGGCCCAATTCTCAAAAAAGGCACCTCGCCCTCCCTCCCTCCCTCTGTCTGCAAGCACCTCCGATGAATTATTAATTGCAGCTCATCCAATTAAAGGGCTCCTGCGTGTTAATAATTCATGGCTGTGGTCGGCTGGCAGGCTGTGCAGCACGAGGGTTGGGGTTTGGGTGAGCAGAGAGGAGTGAAGTGCAATAAAGGAAGGAAGAAATCAATAGTGGAGCACAGGCTGTACACATCCAGGAGACTCTTTATTATATCTGAGAATTGCTTTCTGTGATTGCTACCATCATTACTTCTGTATTTATTTTTTAACGACTCGTCCATCATGAAGCCCAAATACATAACAAAAAAAAGGCCAATTGCACTAAACCAGTTATATTCTTTTAATGCCTGGCACTGGGTGAAAGCAGTAATGAGTTCATTTTGTCTCTGCTCCCACTGATGGTGAAACCTCCCTCACCCAGGAGCCAGTTCCATTGCTCTCTCTGTAGGTTAGGATAGATCCACTGCCTTTCCCTCTGGAGATGGAAATCACCCATCAGTGATGTTCATGGGAGGGACTTGCAGCTCAGCACCTCTGGTTTGGGTACCTCAGGCAGCTCCCAGGACAAGGGAATGCCAGCAGAGTGCTCAGGAGCATCATGAGTGTGGTGCTACTGCAGAACCAACCTGTTATCATGGCAAGGAAGAAAGGAAACAGGACTGGAGATCTTTCCCAAGGTTTGAGAGGAGCTGGCATTAGGGAGAGGGTTGTCAGCACAGTCTGGGATGAGGACCATGGAAGATGTGCACCTTGGAGGGGATACAGCCTCCTGGGGGGCAGATCTGAAATGGGAAGGAAGGGACATTGTAGGTTTTGGTATGGCAACACAGTCACACTGACAAATCCATGCTGGCAGATGCCCAACCCCCTTGGTGCCTCAGAAAGAGAGAATGCAGAGTTGGAGGAGAAAGCCAGAGGAAAACAAAGTAGGTATAGGATCTATTTTTTTTTTTTTAGCCAGCAATGGAAATGAAAGGAAATTCTCAGCAGGGCTCTCAGCAAGGATGTGTGGAGGTGGAAATCACACCAGGTCTCAAAGCCTCCTAAAAGGTGTGTCTCAAACACAGGGGGAGGGTTTACAGCCAATAAACAACCCAGTAAACTGGTGTAGACTGTATTAAGCAGGAATTCCGCTCTAATCAAACCCCTGTGTCCTCAGGAGTCTTTTGTCTTTCTTTCACAGGGGTCACCCAAGCTTTTATAAGCTTGGGGACTATAAAGAAGAGGCCAGACAGCTAATGGGGAACTCTTTTTGTGGCTTCTCTTTGGGGATATTCTCCTTTAAACCACATTTGATGTAAGCCATAAAACACCCATTGTTAATGTGAGGTACAGCCAGTGGTGCCTGTGGGTTGTGAGCTGATTTTCAAAAAAATCCTGACTTTGTGCAGAATCTGCCACAACAAGACCTCAAACCAGGGCTTTCCACCACTCTGCAAATGCATGATATTGATGAGACACCATTCCTGCATGGGACTGTGATGTGACTGAATCACGGATTTTAAAATATGGAAGAACTCGCAAAAGAAGAGTTACTCTCGTTTTAATGCAAGTGATTTTAGTGCTGATTTGAGAACCCTGAGGAGAATGTGGAGCTCAGTCTTCATGGCCCATTCAGTCTTTGGTCTCTCAGCTGCAATTTGCAATTAGTGCTAATTTGATTGTGGTTTCTGTGGTGTGGATCACGAGGACCTTTCCTACTCAGCTGATCTGCCACTGCAGTTTGGTAGATATTCCCCAATGGGCAGCAGACAATTTGAGAGTCTGCCCCAAACCCTATTTAAACATTTTGCTCAGCCTCAGATCCTAGCTGGGCTTGTTCTGAAGGTCATCAGGCTCACATCCATTCACCCAGAATTTCTCTTTGCAGACCCCAAAGTCACATCCTAATTCTAAATACTGGATGTGCACTGCGTGTGTCAGAAACCACCAAAATAATGCCTCAAAACCATGAATTGGCACAAAAAGAAAGGACAAATCCCATGAAACAGCAAGGGGTATTTAGTGGAGAGCTCTGGGTGGCTGAGGAGGCACCTCTGGTCCAACTCATTGCATAAATGGCTCAAAAATCAGATATTAACAGGCTGAAGGGAAAGGACAATTAGTGGAGGGTTATTTTAATATCTCAGGAGGAAGAGGACAAGATGGATCCTGGCATAGGTTTGGGGACAGGATCTGGCACTGCCAGCTTCCCTAAGCCACAGCTGCATCTTCACACAGCTCTCTCCTTTCAAAAGAAAAATGGAACCATGGACATCTTTTTCCAGGTTTTTGCAATATCTCAATTTGTTCCCTGTGCACTCAAAGATCAATTCCCACAGAATGAAACCAAAGTGAGCTTGCAGCATCGCTGTGCTTGTAAACAAGAACAAATTCAACAGAAAATAGCAGAAGACCGAATTTCTGCTTTGTTTTTTTTGGTTGTTTGGGGTTTTTTACCTTTAGTGACATTTTCATAAGGGGAAAATTGATCTTACTTCAAGTCTGGAGTTGAGTTCTTGGAAAAACCTTGCTTTTAGCTTGCAATAAAATGGTGGAGAGGTGGGCACAGCTGATGCCCCACTTCCAAACACTGCAAGTTCCACTGCAAATCCACTTTCCTTCCAGCACTGCTTTACACAATTCAATTTTCCACCCTCTTCTCTCTCTGCTGTTTGCTTTATGTGTCTGTTAATACATAAGTCTGTTCTTTTCTATCTTGCTTGTATTTTTGGCTGGTTTTTTCCTTCTCCTTTCCCTGCTTAGCACTAAACTGCAGCACACGCATTGTGCTTTCAGCCGCCTGTGATCTGTCAGCAGGCCCAGGAGCTTAGTCTGAACAGGCTATGTAAATATTGTCTCAAAATTACAAATATTCCGAATGGCAGTAATATATGGGGCTTTTGCTAAAGCATCTTGTTTTATGGGCTTAACCAGAGGCTGCGAAGCACGGAGATGTTGACGTGTTATTTGTACAAGGGACACACACTCACGTGTACACAAAAGCCCAGCGTTGTACAAATAGCAGTTCAGGCCATAAATATCTCGGCAAAATTGCTCCCAAATCAAAACAACCCCCAAAAGAGACATGATGGAAATGAAGGCAGACTGCATTGCTTTGGGGGCACACACCCTGCTTGGGTTTGTTTTTTTTTTCCCCTTTCTGAAAAGGGCTGGAAAACTCCCTGAGCCGAGGAGCCTATTCTGGATCAACACATTTAGTAACAAAATGTACCTTTGTATCTGAAAATCTGAGTGTCATGAATATTTAACGTGGGAGGAAAGAATGATTTTGTCAGTGTGTAAAGCAGTCCCAGAGAGGCTCGAATTCTGCCTGGTTTCTATTAACTCTCCTTCTCTGTAAACACACTGAGCCATTTGCTGCAGGAGAGGTGTGTGAGCACCGCCAGGGAAAGGCACAGGGGTGTAAAGAAAAATCCCCACTGCCATGCAAAGGCAGAGAAATGGATTGGCTGTGCAAAGTGCTGCCTCCAGCCTCAGTCCTGGCTCTGCACAGCCAACCTGAGCTGCAGGTTTTGATGCTGGATGATTTTTGCCTTTTTTTCTTCTATGTATTTGTAACCTTCCCAGCACTTTTGTCTACCCTTTTCCCCAGATAGAAAGACCAAAGGCCATTGCAGAGCTCCAAGCCCGGGGGGCACGAGGCTCCTCTCCTGTCTGGTGGAGAACAAAGTCCTCAAGAGACATTGACATCAAGAATTCCAACTACTAACAGGAGTGGGGGGCTCCAGAGAAGAGAAGGACCTTCACCTGGGGGGAATTGCATTACCACTTTTCCTCCTAACTGGTGCTATTATCAATTGCACTAATTTCCTAAAATCTAAAATAAAACTGAATTCACCTCGGTGGGGTTGGTCTTTTGTGGATATTCTTCCATAACAGCCTCTGGAGATCCAATAAAGATCCACTTTTCTATGACCTCCAATACTGAAATTATCTCAAGTTTCATTTCTAGGCTGAAAAAGGCAGCAGTTTGAGCCCAACAACAGCACAGACTTGAAAGGTCTCCTGCACTGCTAAAAAAATATGTGAGGGGTGTCTGTACACACTGACCAACCATAGGGCAAATCAGAGCCCCAGAGCCACCCAAGGGGAATCTTATATTGGTGAAAATGTGGAGGAAAATATCTTTGCACTGCTCATCCCCAGCTGGTTCCCACCAAACCTGGGGAAAGACATTGAGGTTATTGGGCTATGGTGGGCACAATGGACCTCGTGAGCCATGTGAACACCATGAAATCTCTAAGCTACAAACAGTGAGAGGCAGGAGCTGTCTCTGGTTTTATGATCCTGACTTGGGGAAGCCTCTGGACTCGGGCAATCCTATCAGTACATGTTGAAGATGAGACAGCAAACCTCAAAATTAAACATATCTCAAGAACGTGGCTGTGTATCAGGGCACCAGCAACTTCCGCTGTTCTTCTCTCTGTTTTGCTCTGTATTTGCTGAGATCACTCTGTATTTCAGATTCCTTAGTCCAGCCTTTGGACAGCAGCAGGGCTAGGGAAGGGCAGATTGAAACCTGCCTGATCTGAGAGTGGGAAAACTTCTGGGTTATGTGGAAAGGGAGATTAACCTGGGGAGAAGAGGGTGCTGCAGCCTTCCCTTCCCCACTGTGTGCCAGCAGATCCCAGAGGTTTCCAGAATACAACAGGATTAATAGGATTTACCCCTTCCATCTCTCCATTACTCCAGGTTTCATATGACAAAGCACACAGTGCTAAAATACTCTGCCTAGACCAGTCCTGCTGTTTTGCAAAAGGACTTGGTTTGGCCTCAGCCAGCAGCTGAGAATTTTATCTTAAGTTACTTTTTTTTCCTCCTGTCTCTGCCGTCCTGTCTCCTGTCTCTCAAAGGTGCCTGGAGCAGCCTTGGAGGTGGGCTGCTGGTACCAGGCTGCCATCCAGAGGGGAAAGTCAGGGTGCTGGGAACACCAGGCACTCGCTGGATAAGGTACTAAAGGGACAGCTCTGCTCAGGAAATCAGATTCAGGCTTTCCAGCTGGGGCAAGACTGGGTTTGATAGGGCTCAGATGTTTAAAGTCATTTTCAAGATCCTGCTGGCTTGAAGCAAACACTTACTCCAGAATCCTTTCTGATGAAAATCCAGATTATGAGCAGCAGCAAAATTTGCAAATGAAAGGAAATAACAGTAATTGTTGCACATGACACTTGTTACTGGAAAATTTCAAGTACAGCTCTGCTCTCCCTGCTTTGGGGCTGATAACTCCCTCTGGCCACACACTTGAGCCTTTCCCTGTGTAAGACTCCAGCTCTAACCCCAGGCTGTGTTCCTTGAGCCTTTCTAGGCAGATTTGTCCAAAACTGTACCTATTACATATAAATCCAGAGCCAGCCTCCTGCTCTCTCTATAAATTCAGAGTGATCAATAACATTTCTAGTGCAGGGAGGGGAGCAAAGTGCCTTGTTAAACTAATAATTGCACAGGAACCAAACCCTTTCTAATAACATCTTTTAAAACCTTTCTAAAATTTCTACTCCCAGGCCAGTTTTCCTGTGAGACCTGTAATTATTGAGAGTGGAAATAAAGAGGCATAACTGACCTCCCCTAGCAGCTGCCCAGTGGACACCAAAACGGGGCTGCACTGAGAAGTTTGGCCCCTGTGGAATGTCCTGATTGAGACACAAACCTGTGGCTCATCTGTCCATCTCCTGGCAGGGTTTGTAATTAAAGTTGCATTGCTGTTGATATTCCAGCAGCACCTGAAAGGCCCAGTGCAAAAGGTGCTGTGCAAACAGAGAGGCAGCAGGCTCGCTGCGAAAGATTTACAGCCCTGAGAGATAAAGTGTGCAGGGGGAGGGTGGAGGAAGAAGAAGGACAGCGAGTCCTTCAAGGTTGTGTGTTAACAGAAGAAAAATAAGTCAGGGGCCAAGCAGCTGCCACTCAGCCTCTCAGATTTAATCTCCAAAAACACACGTGTGGCTTGACCCAGGCACATCCATGCTATATTTATGCCTGTGATCACACCGCAGGGCAGCAGTGATGCCTCTGAGCTGCAGCTGAGGGTTTTGGTGCCACTCAGGTGCCCTCTGACTGCAGGAATCCCCTACGTGGAGCATGTTTAGAATAGTGAAACTGCCAGTGAAAAGAGCCATGCCCCAAGCAGGGCTTCCAGGAGGAACCCCCCGAGCTGGGGAAGGGGCAGGGCAGCAGCTGCATGGCATGGAGGTCCTGCAAGTCAGGAAGATCTGGGAGCTCTGTGCCTGTGCCTGGCAGCACCAGAGGATGCTGGCACGGGCTGGAAGCGCTGGAGAGGGGGAACCCCAGGCTGAGGGTGGTGATGTGCATCTCCTACGGGAAATCCCATTGCAGAGAGAGCAGTGCGGGTCGATCCCAGCCAGGGCAGGCAGAAAGCATGCAGAGCCTTGTCCACAGCAGCATCCTAGCCGCACTCCCTGGGAAAACCACCTGTGAACGAGGCACGATTTTCGCTGGCAAGGCCATTGTTTCCGTGAGGCTTTTCATTAGCTGGGCTGCCATCCATCCCAGGCAGCGTTAGTGACACAGGCAAGGAAGGCAGGAATCAGGGAAGTTAGCGAGTCGTGGGCTGTGTTTGGTTAAACAGTGTCTTCAGGCTTCAAAACGAATGCATATGGAAGGGGGTGTGATGTGGGGACACTCAGCTTCCTTCCTCCGAGTTAATTAACCTCGCTCACCTCCGAGCTGTTACAGACACTCGCACTTCTGCTGCATATGTCAAGGGCATAATTAGCGCGGGCTGAGCAAACCACACACGGGATGGAAACGTGCCTGCAAGACGGACACAAGTGACAGCCAGGCATGGGCAGGGACAGCGAGCCTCGGCACAGGGACCAGAGATGGCAGGAGGAAAGCTGAGCTGCTGGAGGGAAAGATAAGGGCTGCCCTCGCTGCGTTTCCTTCATCTGCTGTCTGCTCGGAGGATGCAGCCACCAGAGGAGGGCAGATTCTCTCTCTGGGGGGATGGCAAGGGGTAGGAACACCTCGGTGATGGAGGAAAGGCTTCCTCAGTTTCAATTCATCTCGGACTTTCAGTGTTTCCAGCGTCTGGGTGCCCAGAGGGCTCAACCTTTCCTCCCTCATCCAGATCCTCAGGGAACGCTTCTCCATCGTACAGGAGAAAGTTTCCACACTCCCTGCCCCTCTGCAGCCCAGCCCTGAGCTCCCAACACTCCTGCAGCCAACACCCCTGAGCTCTTTATTCCCATCCCAGCCAACAACCCAGCAGTCCCAGTTAACCTGAGCTTTATATTCCCATCCCAGCCAACACCCCATCACCCCCAGTTAACCTGAGTTCCATGTTCCCATCCCTAGGGATAAGGACATCTCTGCTGTGAGGAGAATGAACCCCTTGGGCAGGGAAGAATGAGGAGGAGAGTGGGAAGCTGTCCTGCCTGGGGGTGGATCAGCAGGGATGGATCCCTGGGAAGCTGTCCAGCCCTGCTCACACTGCTCATTTCACCTCGCTCCTCAGTCTCAGCAGATCTTTCTTTACCTGATCAATCAGCCATGCTGGCTGCTGTTCTTCCACCCACTTCATCTGTTGCTCCTCCTGATACACCTCTCCCATGGATTTCAGGCATCCTGGAGTGACTCTGCTCCACAAACGAAGATCCCTGGGGCCACTGTCATGCAGATCCCTGTGAGTGGGCAGTGTGAGAGGAGCAGGACAGAGAAAACTGATGATTCCCTGCAAGGCCTCCCCTCTCCTGCAGCTCCCAGCTCCTGGCACTGCCTCCTCCTTCCTCCCCAGAAGCACAAAACGCACATGCAAAACATACCCGATTTTGAATGTTGCTGTTTGAGGGAAACTTAGTGCTTGTTCCAGCTGCAGGCACTAAATCATCCCTCTCCCCTGGACGTGTGCTGAGGAAGGGAGGCCAGTGATGAATGGGGCTGTCCGTATTTACACTGGGAGCAGCACAGCTGTGTGGATCTCACCGTGCAACCAGGACTCTGTGCAAACTCGGCATCCCCCCTGCTTCCTCCCCTCCTGGTGACAGTGACTGATTGTCCACTTTCACAGAGCACTGCCCAGCACCAGCCATGGCTCCCAGCACCTCCTGAAAGTGAGGAAGGGAGGGAACATAACCCTCGAGTCATCAGAGATCCTGCGTTTCCTCGGCGAGCCGTAATTCCTGGGATGACTCTGCAAACCAGCACAGAAATAAGAGGCCACAGAAATAAGAGAGAAATGCTGGAGAATTGGAAGTGAGAGGCAGGAGGAGAAGGGATAGCCTGGCTTTTTCCTGTGAGGAAATGCAGCCAAGATGTTGAGCACCTGTAGCGCTTTCCATCCTTCAGACAAATTCTCAAGGTAAATATTGATACCCTGATGGTCTGTGTAATCAGACTGCAGTTCTCTGCATAGAGCTCTTGGACTGGGGGTTTAAGAAGAGCTTAAATTGTTAGCAAGGCTAAGGCAATATATGGACATCCCATACAGGCTCCCCACACCTTTTCCTGCTGTTTCTGCCCAGAGGAGCTGTGGCTGCCCCTGGATCCCTGGAAGTGTCCAAGGCCAGGTTGGACAGAGCTTGGAGCAACCTGGGATGGTGGAAGGTGTCCCTGTCATGGCAGGGGTGGGATGGGATGGGCTTTAAGGTTCCTTCCAACCCAAAGCATTCTGGGATTCTGGAATTCTGAGATTCTGGGATTCTGTGTTTCATGCCTGCCTTGATATTCACAGCTGCTACCTTCACTTGGTGGTCCAATCTCAGCCCTAAGGAGACAGAAATACTTAGTTCTTCCAGCAGATCTGGATGCAATTCCAGCCACTGAAGTTCCCTCTTTCCTGGCAGACTCCCACAGTTATGGATCAACCCCTTTTCCTCACAACCTGTATTCCTGTAAACCAGCAGGGAAGTTTCCAGAGATGATCCTGCTCTGTCAAACGCTCCATTGCAATTACCACAGCACAGCAGAATGCTTTGCTTTCACCAAAACACCACATCCTGAGAGGGAAAATAGGAGAGTCCCAAACCAGCCAGAACTTTTCTGATCATCTCCACATTCTCTTCCCTAGCTGAAGATGTGCTGTGCACCAGCAGCAGAATTATGGAAAAGGGAAGGAGCTGTAGAGCTCACCCTACATGCCTGCAGGTGAAACAAGAGGCTAAAGGAGGAAAGGTGCTAAGATATGAAGGCAAGATGTTGAGATATGACCTTCATCCAGCATTCTGTATAAAAAGACTAAACTCAGAGCAGTAGGATGGGTGGTTTAACTGCACAGAGGAGTCCTGAGGGTGCGCTGGAAGAATTGGAGAGGTGACATTTTGGGAGGCTCTTACCTGCTCTACATAGACCCAGGTGAAGAGGAGGAGATGAATTATCCCTGATTCCATTTGCACAGGCAGCTCAGAGGAAGGATTACTCAACATCCCAAACCTGGCTCAGGTTCCCTCGAGGCAGGGTTAACTCCACAGCTGCCACCCACACCTGGAGTCATTCCAGTCCAGCCCAGCGCGAGCTGGACTGAAACCAAGGGCTCTGTGGTCAGAGACACAACTCCTCCCCACCATCACGGCCTGAGTGACTTGCTGAACGGGGAAAGAAAAGAACTGCAAATGGAAAATGGCATTTTCAATATGCTGAAGTCTCTGGGGAGGGGAACAAAGGTAGACTCGGGGAAAGGCAGTGAGAAGAATGGCAGGGAGCTGGGAATGGCTCCTTGCCTTATTCCTATGCTGCTCCACTCCACACTCAGATAAAGTGGTCCCTTCTCTCCAGCCTTCTCCTTTCTAGTCACACACTCCGTTGGTTAATTCTCTCCTCGTCGAGATCAGAGATTAGATAGAGCCTGGATTTATAGCTAGTGAAAATAAAAAGAGCTGCTCCTATCAAGGATTCAAATTATTAAATATCCCACCATAGAAATACTTTTAACTTCACTTACAGTACAATTTCACTTACACGCTGATGCAGTTGACAGCGCTAACAAAAGCTGCTTGAGTAATATGGGGCCTGAAGAGAGAGAGAAAGAAGCTGGAGGAATGAGAACAAGGGATAGGGACAGGAAGGGAGGGAGAAAGAGAGAAATGGGATTAGATAGTGAGAAGTAAAGAGAGGAAAGGAAAGGCAGGAAAGAGAAGGAAGAGAGGAGGTTGGCTCTCTCTGCCTGCAGCATTAAAAGTACAAGAGCTAAACCAATTAAACAATGAAAGGAAAGCAAAGGATTAAATGAAGGGCTATGTAAAACAGCTCCTCTAATCCAGCTCGTTTACTGCTCTTTATTCTCCATTTCCCTCTCATGTTGATCCTCAGATTCAGCAGTGCCAGGCTCGCTGTGCCTCACCCACGCAGGGTCCTGCTGGCACCAGGGTGTGCCCTGGGTGCTCCTTGTCCTCCCCTGACCTCCTGGGGCCACCCAGGCTGGGGACAGCAGAGCTCAGTGGTGACAGTCCCAGCCTGAGGATGCTCCTGGGCAGAAGAAGGAGCCTGTCCTGGGCTGTGGCCTCACCCAAGGCTGGACTGCTCCTGCTCCCTGGACAAACTCAGGGACAACCCCAGCAAAGCCCCAGGAGCTTTTCTGTGACACTGAACTGTCCTCCACCATCACTGCCAACGCAGCAGGAGAGTGACTGCTCCTCTCCTGGTGCTGCTGGAGAGCCCCCTGTGGTCAAAGACTTCAAGATGCTGTGGTGATCCAAAGGACAAAGAGGAATTTTCAGGGCAGTTTCTGCTCCTGCCTTCTCTTTTCCCTCATTCCCTTCCTTTCCCCAGATGCACAGATACAGGAGCTGTGGGGGCTGGAGCAAACCCAGCCCCAGTCACACAGGATTTCTGAACCTCTGCCCAAAGCACAGCCTACCAGGGCTTCCACCATGGAAAAGAGCATTTCCAATCCCTGTGTCACAGCTGCTCCATGCTCTGCTGGTGCTGGGATCCACCACAGCTGCCCAGATGTGCTGTGTGGGTCAGGGTGTCCTGCAGAGACCATGGCACTCGTGGAGAAGGTGACTGGTGGCTAAAATGCAGCAAAGAGGATATGGATGGAGACACACATCACTCACCCACCTTCTCCTTTCCCCTTTCTCCATTTGTCTGATGGCTAGGAATGATTGTTTCCTTTGTGGTTACTTCCTCCAGTTCTGATCTCAGCCTCAGGGAGAG
The DNA here is from genome assembly GCA_013397955.1 of Grantiella picta. Lineage (NCBI taxonomy): Eukaryota > Metazoa > Chordata > Aves > Passeriformes > Meliphagidae > Grantiella > Grantiella picta. Next base: position 47,171 of record VZRM01007521.1, on the reverse strand, counting down.
CAGAGGGAGTCATTTGGGGGGAGTGTGGCTCCCTGGAGGAGGTTATCTGCGCCTGGTCATTGTCTGCAGGGATGCAGTTCTATTTGGAAATTACTTTTTTTTCCCTTCAGCACTCCAGAGCTACAGATCATTTGAATTCACCCTCTCCTTCCCTTTCAGGAGACAGAAAGGCCCCAGCCGTACTTGAAATGAGACAGATGCTTATGGAATTGTGGTTTTAAAAGCATTTTTCAGTTCACTTCTCCCCTTTTCTACACACAGCAGTCCAATGTGAGCTGACTAATAAATGCATTATCTTTTTTTTCCCCTTTCCTAGGAGGCCTTGATATGGCAGCTCCATAGATCAGCTTGGTCTCCGGGGATATTTCCGCCCTAAACAAAATGGAAATTGTCTGCCCCCTCACAAGCCCTCAGTGACTCATACAATAAAGAGAACCCATAAATATTTGGGTAATTACAGTCCGTTCACCTAAATTCCACGAGAGGCAGCTCTTTTCTCGCTGGGTCCTTAAACGGCCGCTGTGTGTTGCTGTCCATGGTCCTGGATTGCCAAGAGCACCTGATTCCCGCTGAATGGTCAAGCTCCAATGGTCTCTTCCCAATCAGTCAGCAAATTTTGGGAACACTGCATAGCAAAAGGGTGAGAAGTTGGGTAATGAATAACAAGTTAGATCATGGAATCACAGCTGGGTTGGGTTGGAAAGGATCTTAAAGCTCATCTCATCCCTGGCCCGTGGGCAGGGACACCTTCCACTGTCCCAGGCTGCTCCAAGCCCTGTCCAGCCTGGCCTTGGACACTGCCAGGGATCCAGGGGCAGCACAGCTTCTCTGTGCACCCTGTGCCTGCCCACCCTCACAGGGGAGAATTTCTTCCCAATACCCAATCCAAACCCACTCTCTGTCAGTGTGAAGCCAATTCCCCTCTCCATGTTTATTGAGAGTTCCCTTCAGTTCCTGGAAGGCACTGCTGTATTTCTTTTATATGCAGTTCACTCAGAGCAGGTGCCTTTTGTCTCATGCCCTGTCAGGAGTCACCAAAACCCCTCTGGAGCACCTCCTGGAGCTGGAGATCAGAGGTTCCCTGTCCCTGGAGCCAAGCTTGGCTGGAATCTGCTGGAGTCAGGCCCTCCGGTGCAGTGACAGCCCTGGAGATTAATGCATTTTATAATGATATTATTACTGCGTTGGTGTTAATATTTCACTGCTTGTTGTCACCACTCTGTGAGGCAGATCCAGCTGCACATATATCTGATCTGGGCGTTCCACAGCCCTTTGTGCCTTCCCAGGCTCGTGCTACAGCTCTTTGCTAGAAATTACCAGAGAGACAAAAATGGGAAACACATATTTTAAAAAAAAATGGTTCAGTGAAGGTTTGGGCTGTGTTATTTCCTCCTCAGGGAGGATTACAGGGTGTGCAAGAACCCTTCTAAAAAACCCTCCTTGAAATCAGGATGTCTGGAGCAGCCCTGCTTTCACTCCCCAGCCCTCTGCCCCTTGCCCAGGGCTCATCTCTGCTCTTTGCTGACCTGCAGCACAGCCAGGTGACAGGACGGCCACAGGTTCACTCTGCCCAGCCTCAGGCAGTCAAGTAAACACAGAGTGGGTTTGCATAAAGTGTTTTTCTTTCTCGACTTTCCGTAATCCTCCAAAGAGCACCTCCCCTGTGAGAGCAGCAGGCACCCTGGGCTGGCTGGAGCCATCTGGAAAGCAGCACAGCCACTGCTCCTGCCAGAGGGAGGGATGGAAAAGCTGCAGGAACAGGTCTGGGCTGGGCTAGAGGGGAGCTCTTGGAGGAGCTGGTGACTGGCAACCCCAGTGTGGCAAGGAAAAGCTGTGAAGCCTTTGTTCCCATCAAGGGCAGCCTCCTGTCTCCAGAGGTAACCAAGCCAAGCTTCCCCAAAAGATCTGAGCAATCCTAGAGCCTGGTATCAGACCTTATCAATCATAAACTTTTTATAACAACCTGTTTCATCAAATGCTTCATTTTTTCTTTTTCTCATCCCTGCTTCTCTTTTCCTCCTGCTACTTAGGATTTTTTTTCCTTCCCTTGCTATGGGTGATGATGCTTCTGATCAGCACTTTCCATGTCTAATTGCCTCATTGTGAGCTTCTCCCTGAACCTGTCAGACACCAGCTCACACTTCTTGCCTTACTTGTCACAAGAAAAATTGTTCTTTTAAACGTGTCTGGGAGAGACACAAGGACATGGAATGCTCCAGGGAGAGAGGAGGATGGAGCAGTGACTAACTGCAGTTACTCAGTGCATGGGATTTCTAAAAGCTGCCCCTCCCCAGCCTACCTGGAGATGCACAAACCCAGCAAAAAAGAAAATTCTCTGTCTCAAAGACATCACAGTCCAAAGTCTGTTGACACTGAAAAGTCCCTGCGGAAGTTGTGCCTGCTGTGATTATAGCAGAGGATGAGTGGATTACTCGCTGAAACAAACCATCCATGGCAGGAGGGATTATTTTGTATGTTAGAGGGAGATCTGGGGACTTTAAATACTAATACTCCATTAATGATTAATGTATCTCTTGCATACAAACCAGCTTGATGACCTATTCCCTCCCTGCCTCAACCACAAGTAGAGAAAAAAGTTTGTGTGTTTTTGCTGCACCCGATCTGCATTCACGTGAGAAACTCCTGTCCTGCTCACAGAGCTCTGAATTTACCTCCCACATCCAAGCCCTCTGCTACCCAGCTAAATTAGATTATTTGTGAGGCAGGTTGATGCTCACCCCTGGCGATAGCAGAGCAGTGTTTCAGGCCGAGGTATTTGTGGTTGTCATCTGCTGATAAGAAGATAACAGTGTTCCTGCACTGCCACAAGAGCCTCTGATCTGGCAGCTCTGCCTCTCAAGAGCTGCCAGGGAGACAGAGGGAGGGTTATGTGTTTGTGCAGCTCAGAGTTCCCTCGCTAAGATAAATGATGACTTGGGCTCACCTCCACCTGCTCTGGCTCAGTTCAGGCAGGTGACAAAGCTGATGTCACATCTCCAGGTTGTGCCTGAAGTAATGTGGATGGTTCCACTTCGCGGCAGTTATGTGATAATGGTGACACGTTGGTCTTGTCCTTTGCATTTATTCCCATGAGATTCCCTCTGGGAGTCACTTCTGCCCAGGGTCCCCCTCACCTCCTCGAGAATTAGTCAGGGGGCGAAGTTTTATTCAGAGTGAATAATATAATAATGCTTCTCTGCCGTGTTTACAAGTGAAGAAATCATGGCAGTTTCCTTTTCCAGTTTCCCTTCGTGTTTTGGAGGATTTTTTGGGATGGGGCTCAGAGAGACAACCACGGCAGAGCTTTTTCTTGGGAACTTTGGCAGGAGAAGATGTCCAGGAGCTCCTAGTGGTGTTGCTCTGTCCTTGCTGTCTCTCTCCTGGGGCAGATTTAAAGAAGTTTCCCCAAGTTCTCCTCTACCTGCTCAGGATTTTGTGACTTCACGACCCACAGCAGAGCTGGCTGCTGACAGGTGAGGTGGCTACAGAGCAGCTCTGACCTCCTGGGGAGGCAAAAGCACAGAGATATTTAGCAGGGCACAATCAGAGGGCAAAGCAGAGAGGGGGAGAGATTGACTGGGGGCCCTGGGAAGTGACACGCCTGTCAAAAAGTGACGGTAAGCTGCACATTTAGGTGTAAAAATATTCCTTCAATCAAGGCAAGATCTGCGACTCGCAAGGACAAAGCTAAGGCAGCATCGTCTCCTTGTCTCAGAGAATTAGTTTAGAAGGAAAAGTGTGGAG
>VZRM01007521.1:0-43215 GCA_013397955.1 Grantiella picta | reverse complement strand
AGGAAGGAAGGAAGGAAGGAAGGAGCTCAAGCAGTGCCTGTGAGTTGTGCCAGGTCTGTGCCCCTCATGTAGCTGTACCCACTGGGGAAAAGGTACAGATGTTTTTTGCAGGAGCAAAACCTATATTTCATGCCTTCAAGCCCAGTTTGAAGCCCCCAAAGCTGGTGACAGCCTCACCAGTGGTTTACCCTTTAAATCACCTCCTGTCCTGGTGCCCTGCCCAGGAAGGCACCCAGCATCCTCCAACCCCACAGTTCCTGCAGGAATCAGGGTCACCCCAGAGTGACACCTTTGCCCAGCTCCTGCCACGTTCCCCCAGATTCACGGGAAGTAAAACAGAGCTGAGTTTGGGTTTGGGATTTTTTTCTGATTAGGCCAATAATTCTTTTGCTGCACTTTTCAAATCCCTCGCTGCCTGCGTGGGGGATACAAATGACTCCACCTATGCATTTCATGGCATTTGTGAATCATTAGGCCTCACTTAAGGGGGTTTACATCACTCCACACTCATCTTTCTCCTCCTAGCCTAATTCTGGGCTTTGGCCAAATAGCATTCAGGCTTCACTTCCATCCCTTTACCTTCAGTTCTTTATGTATTATTGAATTATTCAGGCACTTTCCGTTGGGATGGATTGGAAATACACAATGGGAAGTGCAGTTTCTCAAAGGAAAAATTTACATTTGCTGGAGTTGGTTTGTTTATTTGAAAAAATCAACATGCAATATAAACTTTCAGCCAGAAAAAAAGACTGATCAAAAATAGAACTATGGCTCAAATCTTTCAATTTTCTAAATGCTTTGCTTGAAAGCAATCAAACAAAATAATGAACTTATTTTGGTCATGACACACTAAACACTGCCTGATAAAAAACTGGGAGCTGGACACCTCTACTCCAGCTAAGATCTCTGGAGAGGAATTCCTCTTGTGATTCCTATTGTGTCAGGCTCATTGCAGCACTCCAGGATATTTTTTGGATATTCTTTGGATATTCTTTGGAATTCTGTCAGTCCTATTTTTGCAGCAAGCCAGGATTCCAAAACTCCAGCAAGGAATGCATCACTAAAGGCAAAGAGATGTCCAATACTGAACTGTTCTGAAAAACGTCAGGGGAATTCAGTAAATCAAACCAAAATATTTCATTTCTTTAACTGCTGTTTTGTTTTGGTTGGTTGTTTTTTTCCCCTTTTAATTTTACAAAAGTGGAAGTGGTTGCAATGGAAATATTAAAATTCCAGTGGTTTTTTTTTTTCACTTTGCAGCTTGTTTTTTAGATTTCCTCATCTATAATAAATGTCTAATTAAAGCTTTTTTAGCAAGCTGGGAAAGAACAAAAACACGGGGTAGAAATTCCAAATGGAGCTCTGCACTGCTTTTTATGACGACAGAAAATGAAGACCCAGCAAAAAGAAGAATCAGAGGGAGAGTCTTTTCCCACCTGTTGATCATGGATCATGAATTTAAGAGGAATTGTGGGCAGGTACAAAGCAGGGATCATCACTGTTCAGTCTGAGAACAGAAGCATCACAAGGACAGCCCTGCCCAGAGCATGGAATTTCAGCAGTGCCCAGGCTGTCTCCATCTTCCCTGGGGTTTTGGCATTTCCATCACCAGTCCGTGGTTCTCCAGGGGTTAAAAACCTGGCCCAGTGCAGTGATTCCCGTGGGACAGCAGCATTTTTAAGCTGTGCCTGGCAAACTGCACCTCATGGCCCCAGGGCAAGCCTGGACACCCTGACCATCCTCACCTGATCACACACATTGCTCTTCCCACCCTGGGAGCTGAGAAATGCAAAAATCTCCTGGACCCTCCATGCTTTTGGGGCATTTTTATCACCAGAAGGATTCATATTGATTTTGAACCTGTCTTCTTTGCTTGAACTCTGGAGCTGGCAGACTCTGGACATCATTTCAATCTGTTCAGCACTCCCAGGCGTAGGGTGCCCTCTTTTTATTTTTAAGGCTTGTAATAAAGAACAAAATTAATTCCATGTCTGATTTATGCCCAAAGCCACCATTCTTTGTTCTTCCAGCTGAGATTTGATTGGATTTCATTAGTTTCTTTCCCATAGAGGCAGATAATTTTCATCAGGTTGAAGTTGGAATGTTTCTGGGTTTGTCTGGGGCTTGGGGTTGTTTTGTTATTATTGTTTAATAGCTGAGAAATAAATTCTAATATTTGTCTGTATGAAGCCATTCAAACAAAACTAAAGAACACACTTTTAAAGTCAAAAGCACAAAAGTTTTACATAGATAAATCTGTTCTATGATTCTTTTCTTTTGCTATTAATTGACTGTCCTGTGTCATTAAAAGGTGTTTTCACAAGATGCTTTTTTTATATTTATAAGAGACCCAGCAAATTATTTACTCACCCCCAGTCCTGCCAACCTGCATTTTCTAACAATTCCAGCTTAGCAGCTTTCATCTAAAATAAATAAATAAAAATAGACTAGACATGCCTAGATGGGCTGGCAAATACCTTTCCTACCTGATGCTTCCAGAAGGAAATAAAATATTCCCCCCTGATCTGTTGATGCCACCTTTGAGAAGAGATTGGCTTAAGGATATGGCTGGGGTTGGCAAAGTCAGGGTCTGGGAGGAGAGATAACAGGGGCTGTGAAAACAGCAGGTTATCAGAGCTGAGCCTGAGCACAGCCTGCACTAAAACCAGAGTGAGCTCTCACTGCTCCTGAGCGCTTAGGAGGAGTCTGAGTGTGACCCTGGTGAGATGGAACATGAGAAAAGGGAAAACGAAGGGAAAAGAGAAAAGAGGAGAAAAGAGAAAAAAGAGAAAAAAAGAGGAGAGGAGAGGAGAGGAGAGGAGAGGAGAGGAGAGGAGAGGAGAGGAGAGGAGAGGAGAGGAGAGGAGAGGAGAGGAGAGGAGAGGAGAGGAGAGGAGAGGAGAGGAGAGGAGAGGAGAGGAGAGGAGAGGAGAGGAGAGGAGAGGAGAGGAGAGGAGAGGAGAGGAGAGGAGAGGAGAGGAGAGGAGAGGAGAGGAGAGGAGAGGAGAGGAGAGGAGAGGAGAGGAGAGGAGAGGAGAGGAGAGGAGAGGAGAGGAGAGGAGAGGAGAGGAGAGGAGAGGAGAGGAGAGGAGAGGAGAGGAGAGGAGAGGAGAGGAGAGGAGAGGAGAGGAGAGGAGAGGAGGAAATAACTAAAGGAGAATTAAGTTGAGGGGGGAAAAGCATCATAAGGTGATAACAGAAATAAGTTTAACTTAGACTTAATTGCTTTCCTACAAGACCAACCTGTCCTTGATGTTCTTACAGGCTCCACCAGCCATAGAGAAGATTTTTTACCATGCTGCAGTTCTTTAAGGAGCCCAAAGCATCGTGTGCCCAGCAACTGCCACTGCCAGAGCCCAGCCCAGCTCCCACCCTGCCAATGCAGGAAGGAATTTCATAGAAATCCACAATTTCTTAAAGTTCTGAGACCACAGCTTGCCACTAATTATAGAAATAAATAACTAGTGACTGGAGCCATCTGTTCTTTATTTGGCAGTGCCTTTCTTCTTCAGGAGTTCAGCACACCTGCAACCTCTGTGTCTTCCTGAGGTTGGGTCACTCTGCCCTCTAAACCACAGAGGGATTGCTGGAGCACAGGTGACCCTCTGGAGATGGTGCTGCTCATCCTCCTTCTCCTCACCCCCAGGGGGAAATCATTCATATGCCAAATTGAGTTCCACTCGTTATTCGGGCTGAGGGGAAGCAGGGATAGGGAGGTGTGGTGAGCACAGACCTTTCCCGTGAGAATTCTTTCTCTCTTCTTCTTGTGTTTTATAAACAAAGATAAAGTTTGGATGTTGTTTGGAGCGGTCTCTCGAGATATGGACATTCAAGCCTGGCCAATCGGCCTGGGGGGAGGTTTTGAACTGACCAATCTGGGTGACCTTTGAAAGTCTATAGAAGTTGGAATTAATTAATAAAATACACCTTTTTGGCCACACTGAAGAGCTGGACTCTCTCTCTCTCTGCTAGCGGTTCAACAGCGACAGGGAGGTGTAGTGGTAAATAGATATTTGTCACCACGGTTTGAAGCTCATTATCAGTGCAGAGCTTTGGGGGTTCAGCTCCCCCAGGTGAATCCTTCCTGGCAGGGCAGAGTCAGGAGGGCTGGTATAGACATCATCAAATCCACACAACTGAAGGTGAGGTTTCCTAAGTCTTCAGTAGAGGTTAAATCAGGGCAAAACGTGGGAAATTCTATTTTCTCTCTCTGTTTCCTCCCTGCTCTCATATTTCCCTTGGTTTAATCTTTGGCATTGAGGTGTTCTGTACAACTATGATCATGGGAATGAATTTTAAAAGGATTATTAATTTTACTCTTTTTTTTTTTCAGTTTGACTTTTAGCTTAAGTCGAAAATATTTCAGGTCTTTAGAGCCATAATTAGACATATTGTCCTTAGCCAAATGCCAGATAATTTGTACTCACTTGAGGTAAATCTTTTGCTGGAAAGGTAGGCAAATATTGAAATATGTAATGAAAACGAAAGGAAGCATGAATAAAAAAAAAAACCCACACAACTATTTTAAATCTTTTAAATTACTTTCTCTTCTCCCTCTCATTAGTAAATATTTTAGCTATTCTTGCCCTGAACAAATCCTCCTTTCAGTGTTTCTCTGTGTCTTTCTCTCTCATTAGCATTTTTCTTCTTTTTTTTCTTTTAAATAAGTCATAAAGACCCTGTTATTTTTAAAATTCACCTCTCCCATGCACGATGCAGATGCAAGGACCAGAGAGAGAGAAGCAGCAGCGTTGTTAATTCATTCCAGGCAGAGATTTTTTTCTTCCTACCTTCAGATGAGAAGGAGTTTGCTTTTGGCTGAAAACATTCAAAGTTGAGTGCGGCACTTTGGGAAATAGCACATGAAGGGACTTTAGCGGGAGGGAGAAATGAAAAGGATGGAAAAGTCGAACAGTGACAGAGGTAGTCAGAGAATTTACAAATTATTTTCTCTGACAATGTAGACAGCTCCGGGAGGCTGCCTTCTCTTTCAGGATAAAGTCACTTGTCATTCCGTTAGGGAAAGACAAGGGATGTGTCAGGAGTTATTTGAAATGTAAAGTATTGTTTTTAGCTTCTTTCTTGCTCATTATTGTAGTAGCAAAGTGTTCTCTCCGTGCTGATGGAGAGGCTGAGATTGCAGCAGGGAAGGATGGTTGCAGGACCAAGAGGGGCTCAGAAATTCCCAGGGTTGGGATAGACTATGGAAAATAAAGGATTTGGGGACCCACGGGGTTGAAGATATGGGGCAAAGGACTAGGTTTGTACTAGGAATTAGGGGAAATGGGTATTCTGGATAGCTCTGTAATGCTGATCAGCTCACAAAGGACTGCAGGGAAGGGACAGAGCCCAGCACCAGGAGCTGCTCAAATGAAGGGCAACACTGGCTATTTGTGTATCACAGAGCCCCAGTGCTACCTCTGTGCCTCCTCCCCCAAACCTGGACTCCTTTAGTGCTCTCCCTGCGTTAAACAGGAATACTCTTCCCAGAAAACTGGGTGAACTTTCCCCTCTCTGCACCACTGCTGCTCGGAGGCATCCCATGAATGCAAAGTGCAGCACAGACACAGACCTGCATTGCTCTGTACAGCAGGATCTTCCTTCCCACATTCCCTGACTATCCAAACAAAAAATCCCCACTTTCTTTCTCTGGGCATTTCCAATACTTCACCAACCTTCTCGTCTCCAGCTGAGTCTCCCCTGATCCTGCTGCAAAGGAAGTTTCAAACCAACTTTCTGTCCAGTGCTGTAAACTGTCCTGGCTGCTGAGGGACTCTGGAGCCAATGGCACAAGAAACTCCAGGTCCTGGGAAGGTTGGTGGGTTGAGAACACACTCCCTGAGAGCCCAGGAGTGCTCTGATGTCCCCAGGTGTCCCAGCTTTCCCTCTTTAGCCTGTCCCTGGAAGGGCTGCAAGAGCTCACCGGTGGCAGACAAACATCAGGTAACCCATGGCAACCAAGTTCCTTTAGAAAATGGTCTTCTGGTAGTTTCCTAAATGAATAGGCCTTTTTTGGCTGGTTGGAAATGGGGGGAGAAAGAGGATGGGAGGATGGAGAAAGGCACCTGGTGTGTTGGTGAGGACAGATGCCACAGGACCCTGCATGCTGCAAGATCAGACAATTCTCTCACCCGTGGGCACACTTCTCTTTCCAGCCCTCTCTCCAGCTGGGATCTGAGGGTTTGGATATCCCACCAGCAATTTCTCCCAAATCCCTCCACCCCAGGCTGAGAGGGATGGATGAGCTCAGGCAGAGGCACAGAGAGGGCGGCACACAGCGAGCTGGGTGTTTGTGCAAGTCGCTGTTAGAGGATGAGGCTGATTATATTCCATTCTGGGTTTGATTAGATTGCATAAGTAGACAGACCAGCAGAAATGAGCTGCCTGGGAGAGCAGGACATTTAGCTAAAGGTCAGACAAAATTGCCCTGGAAACTGGTAGGTAGAGAGAAGTGTGGAGATGGAGGTGGAGCTGCGAGGGCTGGTAGAGACACGGGAACAGAGTTTAATTGCTGGAATTTCTGAGAGCTTTGTTCAAGCCTCACCTCAGAGGTGCCCTACAGAAACTCACCCGCACTGCAGTGCTCCCCTTCCACCTGGGGACACCATGGGAGCACCACAAGTCCCACCCTCCCTGCACAGCCACAAGCATCCCCTGAGGGTCACCCCTTCTGGTATCCAACTGGCATCCAGTATCTTTCTGATCATTGAAAAAGGAATACACAATATTCCTCTCCTGCCCTCCACTTCTGGGATGGCAAACTCAGTAATCCAGTCGCCCAAAGGGAAATATTTTCCCTGTTAACAAAACCAAAACTGCAGGGGAAGTGACACTCACAGGCTGTGTTGACAGCATCTGTATTATTTTTAGTATATATTCCCCCCGCAAAAAATTATCTTTTCCTTTAAATATATTTTTCCAGCAGGCCAAATAATTGGATTTTTCTTTGCTAAAAGAAGGGAACATAAATTACTCCTGTTGGGTGCAGATTAGGTTATGGGATTTCTTTTCTTCTGTCACCATCAATGCCCCAATGTCAGAGAGCTTTAATATTTAATGCATTCCTAATTAGTCTCCATTGGCCCAGGGCACTTAACAAAACCTGACACCAACCATCGAGTCAAGTTCATTTAGAGAGCACAATTACCCAACCATCATTTCCATTCTGCAGCTGGATTAGCCACGAAATTCCCTTCCCATTCCCCAGCCTTGCTCCCACCTTCCCACAGTCGCAAGTTAATTATGGGGGGGGCAAAAAAAGGAAAAAAAAAAAAAAAGCAGAGAGAGGATCTGAGGATTTGATTCCAGTGACAGGAGATACAAATTATCTCATTTGGTCAGGGCAATGACATTTGCAATATTCCTTTAATGTCCAGGAAGCTTTGCTGCGTGGAGCAGCATTTACCGAAGGATGTTGCTGCTTGTGGCACTCCTGTTGCTTTTCATGCTCCAAAGACCTCGAATTTAAGTTTTCCCAATGCACAGGCTGATCACCTGGGAAAGGAGGGGGGTGGAAATACCCCATCTGGATATATATAACTTTAAATAATAAATATTTGCCCAGAGAGACTCAGCTTGTCTTGAGACACTCAACAGGAGGGAAGGGGCGCAGGGTGGGAGAGCTGTGGGGGGAGAGATGCTGATGGCAGAGGCAGCAAAAATGAGCTGGGGGTGAAGGGAGAGTCCAATTTCACTGCCAGTTTCACCCCAAAACTTGGGGTGTCCAGGCCCTCCAGGGTTTGGGATCTGCCCCTGGTGTCACCCAGCTGCAGCTCCTGATAAATCCGAGCTCTGAAGAGCTGCCTGGAATCTCCGACCTTTCTCTGCTCCTCAGGGGACACAGCAATGCAAAGTTCAGCTTCCTCAGCTCCCACCTCGACAAAGACTTTGGCTCTTTGGCACAACGAGCCCTGAGTTAACTGAGCTGGGTAATAAAAAAAGAAGCAGAGAAATGTCCCAGGGCTTCACCACTCTGGAGCATAATAATAACCCAATAATAACCCAATAATAACCCAAACCCCTCCAGTGCCAGCTCTTGTTGCCACCAAAAATGACTCTGTGCGGCAGATTTGGGCTAAAAACTGTCATTTAAGTGACAAATGTTATAAACTGACCCTTTTTAGGATGTCAGTAAGGCTGAAACCAAACTGCTTTGTGGGAATGTATTGGCTTGACCTTCATTTTCAAAGCATAACCACAGGAGATTCTCATGGGTAATATCAACAATTGCGGAAAAAAGATAATATCTGTAAAATCTGTCACCCCCGTGACTAATTTCAATTACAATGACAAATGCAGAACCTATGTTGCATGCTGGAGAATCATTTAATTAGAAACCTTAAAAAATGGTCAGTTAAAAAATATATGCAATATGAATTAATTAATAATCAATACCAGTTTCTTCCTCATACTTTCCACACTGGTCAATGAGAATAAAGTATAGCAAAATTACTTTGCTAAATAAAGTTTAGGCACAGGTTTCACGATGCCAAACTTTTAATTTTTCAGTTAATTGCAACATTTGTAGCTGAGCCTGTATTCACAAATCACACAGTGCTGCTGCTCTTTTTATGCTGGTGACCTGAAATTGCAACTGGTGCAATTGGAAGTGTTTGATCCAAACTCATTGATTTCAATGGAAATTTTTTCTCACCAATACCTTGTAAATTTTATTTTTTCCCCAAGAAGAATCACCCAGCTCTGTTATCTGTCTGTGTCTGTTCAATATTCAGGAAATAAATCCCTCCACAGCTTGTAAAACTTCTTAAACAGAGCACTAAGGAAGCCTATTCCAGGAAATGATGATATTTCAGTTCAGTGAGTGAGAAATAACCACTTGTTGCTCCTCACCTTCATCCTCCTCGTGCAAAGAGGCAGCAGCTGCAGGGTTAATCTGGAATATTAACTTGTTAGATTGTTGATCTGCCCTGGGGCCATCAGGAGCTTAAATAGCCAACAGTTAATTAAAAATAAACTGACACTTTACTTTAAGGATAGTTTTAATAACCATTTATAAATGTTACATTAAAAATTCATGCACTGTTATCAACTCCTGCTAAGGATTTACAGCACAATGGAGGTGTCATGAATGTTTTATAGCTTCTGTGGAAAACCTCTTCCTGAGCAGACATTTTCAGATGTCTGTGTGTCTTTCCAGGGCTGCAGCAACACAACAACAGCTTCCCAAGGTGCCAGGGATTAAGTTTAGACTTTGCTCTGCAGCATGCACAGCCAACGTGTTGCCTGGAATAAAACACAGATCTTTTCCAAAGAGCCTTAAAATGAAAATAGAAAAGCAAATCTTTAATTAGAAGTCCTTCAAGGTACACAATATGGCAATATAAACATGTAATACAGTGATTCTACATTTTTTATGAGGTTAGTTGATTAGTATACCTATCAAATATTGTCCAATTAGAAGAGCAGTTGGTTAAGTAATTTTCCCCTGGATATAGCCCGACTGGAATTGGTCCAGGGGCTTCTTTGCCCCATTTCTTGTTGTGTCTTCTCAGATTCTGGTTGAAAAATAAAACCTCCTTGCTGTAGGTTCTCTTCTTGAAAATCTGACCAGACAGCATTTCAGAAATGTGCTAGAAGGTGTTAGCTTATTGTTCTAAAAGCGTAGGGAAAGTACTAAAGCTACAACCATGTATTAACAGTCTACAAAGCTACAAATGTATGAAAAATATATAAAAAGCTGAACATCTTTAGGCATCAAACATATCAGAGGCATCAAATACCTCAGGAAAGTGTTAAAAACTCCTCCTGATTTCTGCTCTGAAGAGCTCATCCATCCATGGGCTTTAGGATCAGCCACACAGAGCTTCCCAGCACTGACTGGATCAGTTTTCTCAGCCAGAACCCCCAGGAGGGTCACCATAAACAGCCAGGGGCCTCCAAAAGTGCAGCAAATCCGATTACAATCCAGAGCAGGGAAAAGAGCCCAATGCTGCAAGGTGATCTCCATCATCAGCCTCTCCAAACTCACACACACACAGGCAAACACCCTCCCAAACACCTCCCTGTCTCTGGGTGTGGACTCATCTCAGGTATATTTTTGACTCCTGTTTGCAGCTGAGGAGAGGCAGCAAAGCTGTTGTGCCTGGAATAAATGGCCTTTGAGCTGGAAAGCACTGAGGGATTCCTGCTGTCCAGTCAGGGCTCCTGGGTGTTCCCTTCCTGCCTGGCTGTGGCTGCCATGTGTGATGCTGCCTTCCCTCCCCATCTGCCAGCAGGGATGATAATCCCTCCCAGCCATGGTGGGCTTGGACAGAAAAACCCATTAACGAGGGGGAGGTGGCACAATACCACAATAACTGCTCCTGAGATGATTAGGCATAAAAAATTGGTCTCACTGACATAATTAGCCACCTCAAAATGAGCTTCCTTTGACAGCGTTGCTGCCCCTTTTGTTTTAAAAACACACCAGCACTTCTGTGATTGAAGCTGGCTGTCTACAGGCTCCTGGAAAACAAATTCATGCTCAACCTGCTTATCTGTGCTGCTCCTCTCTCATTCTCGCAGTGATATTGAGCTGGGGAGATGCTGTGTGAGGGAAGGGGATGTGGCTGCCAAGGCCCTGCGTGGCACTGAGGCTCAGAAGTGATTAAATCCACAAGGTGAGGGCCTGACCACCTCCCTTGTGCTTAACACCAGCCATGCAGACACAGCTCCTCGCTGTGCAGGTGTTATGGAGAACAACCTTCAGCCTCCTCAGCCAGCCACCAATCAAACTGGCATTAAACTTGCTTGCTTTTGCCTTGCTTTTGATTTTTTTTTTTTCGCCTGTTTTGCTGTGTTTCAGGGGGAAAGCTTCTCTGAGCATTGGCTTCCCCGGCATAAAAAGGGTTAAAAATTAATGACAAATTCTTGGTGTCAGGCAGGTGCCAAGCTCTAATTAGGGTAATTGATAATACAATGTTCAGAGGTAGCAGAAGCCCTCAGGCTGCCATGCAAACACCCCTGAGGAGCAGATAAAGATGAAGCAGGCATTTGTCCAGGTTCATTTCATCAAATCTGCACCCTTCAAAGCAGCCAAGGCTGGATTTTATCCTCCTGCTCCAGCTGAGGTGAGCTCCTGGCAGGATCCTCTAGGCACCCACTGCTGCTCTCACTCCGGAACTAGGGAAGGTGAGAGCAGTATCCTTGGAGAGCAAAGCTACCCAAATGTGAAACCTCTCGGGGCTGTAGGACCTTCTGGCCCTGCAGTCCCCTATGGCAGCATCTGGTCACTGCCAGTCCAGTAAAAACCAGCCCAGAGATGAGAAAACGTGGGCTGATTTTAGTGGGTGGCAGGCAGGGAGATCCTCTGAAATGCTGTCCTCTCCATCCTGCATTCCCACTCTCTCTCCCTCTGCACTGTTCTCCAGATTATTTTCATTCAGGGCAACTTCTCCTCTTTTCCCTCCAGTGACGCCAGTTTTGTTCTGCTGGAGTCGTGAGGTTCACTAAATACACTGAAGGGCTGTTTCTGCAAGGACTTCAAAAAGCTTGTTTCATTTGCTTGGTCCCTTTCATCCTTTGCTGTCCCTGCTTGTGTTGGGCTCCCAGCTGCTCCCCAGCCTTCTCTGCTCAGATTTCTGCTGAGGGGACTCAGAGGCAGAGCAGCCAAAACCCACATGTGATGCCCAAGCTGAAAACTGCTGCTCCCCAGCTGCCACAAATGAAAAAAGGCTCGAAGGGACTTCATGTGACACAGAGAGAGAGACACAGAGACACAGAGAGACACACAGAGCCTGGAGATGCCGCCACCACCACCCTCTCTTGAAGAGACATTCCACCTACTCAGAGCTTCCAGCTGCTTGTGGCCACACTGACCAACCCTCAGAGGTTTTTTTGGCCACTAACATCTGGTTTTGCACCCCTCCCACCACCTGCAGGCACCTTTGCACACTTTTTGGCTTTCTCTGATCTCCCAGAAAAAGCCTGTGGACGCCCCAGCATCCCGGCTGAAAATTCCTGATATAAAACACAAAATTCACTGTCTGTCATGTGTTGCCCATTCATTCTGTTCTACCTCCTCACTCAGGTGTTTGGTGTCCCTCCTTTTGTCTTCCATTTTGACCATTTAATGTCTTCTCCCCAGTTTGCCATTCACAATTCCAGATGGGAAATGCTGCCCAGTTCCAGCCTGCCTGCATGGGAATTGCGGAATTTGGCACTGTCTGTCCTTGCAGAGGCCACATCACACCCATGCTCACACTGCTGGGCACCTCCCTCCCACACCCACACCCTCCACTTCTTCAGGAGCACAGAAAAAAAGTTTAAAAAGGAAAAAAAATCCCTACATAGCTTTGGGATAAATCAGGGCCAGGACATCCCATCCCTCTCCAGGGTTATCCCCAGCTTTGTGCACATTGCCAGCTCCTGGCAATTTCCACAGCACCCCATTCTTGCTCTGACTGTGCTATTGATGTTCTGAGGCAGGAAAAAGGGGGTTTGATGGATCCCATTTGTAATTTCACATCAGATCCTGAGAAACTTCATGCCTGCACTTCTGCCATCAAACCAGGACTTGGGATAATCCTCAACCCAAGCACATATTGGAGGCTTTCCCACCCAGAAAAACACACACTCTGCAGCATTCCTAGTCCCTACCTGGGCCAATTTTCTCCTGTATTATTGCCACGGGAGGATTGTTGCCATGTGTTCCCTCACCCAAATCTCCCTGCAGCATTTTTAATCGAATCCTCTCTGTAACGGCAAGGTGAGGGTCATTTGGAGCTATTTTTCATAAAAACAATTTCTCAGTCCAGATAATAATAACGCAGAAGGGAAAAAAATAAATAAAGAAAAGAACAAGAGAAGTTGCTGGAGAGGAGAAAAGAGGCCTGGATGAAGCTCAGAGACTTGTCTCCCTCTGCTGGCTCCCAGACAAGGCAGACAGGACTCAAACTCCTTTTTAAGGAGAAAAGGACCATTAAACATACTGTCACACCATCCTTTTTTTGCACTTTATTCATGCACACACCTCTGAGAAACAAGGACAATCTGAAGAGGTTTTACAAAACATGTCTCCAGTTCATTATTACGAGGTAGGAACCAGCACTGGAATATTCCTACCTGTGTTCTCCTGCTCTTTTTTCCCAAGGTAAGATTGCTTCCTGCCAAGTATTTTCCTAGTAATCCGCCTGATCTCATTTTCAAAGCTGCAGCTCTAGATTTCCCTCTGATGTAATTAATCTGCCCTTGCCCCACAGCTTTGCTGCAGATCTACTCCAGCATCACTGCTGTGCTGCACTCCAAATCCCTCACAGGGAAAGGGATTTTCCTGCCCAGGAACTCCAGGAAAGCTGTGCCAAGCTTTCCTGTAGGGCTTTTGGTGTAGGAGGGAGGGAAGGAAGGAAAGAAGGAGAGGCAAAGAGCAGCCACAAGTGTGGATCTGATTTCAGGATGGAGCCTTGGAGGCATTGGCAGCACCTCTCCGTGTAATTGATCATTCCCACATGAATTCTCTGCCTTGTACCTTGAATATGTGGGAGGGGGTGAGGGAAGAATCAAGATCTGTTAACTAAAAATTTTCATGAGAGGGGTTTAAAACTCTGGACTTAGCTACAGTCTGCATCAGAGTCTGAGACAAGCTGCGATTATTATCCCTGCCCTCATGATTTTTCTTGTTTGTTTGTTTGTTTGTAAAAACAATATTTCAGTCTGTATATTAATCATGCAGAAGGAAAAAAAGAGAAAAGAAAAAAAGGACCAGGGAACTTGTTGGAGAGGAGCAAAGAGGCTAACTGAGGTTGCATTATACTGCTAATACTTATGTGTACAGAGCAACCACAGTTTTGGGGTTCTTTGGTACAAAACTTGACTGAACTGTCTGGATCTTCCACATTCTCTAAGTTTCTTTCTGCTTGATAATCTGCCTCTTGAAATCTGTGAGAAAGGGCGTCTATAATGAAATGAAATCTCTAAGAATGTTCCCTGAGTCCTGTGATAATCTGTATTGCAAACAATTAGGTCCTTTCAGTGCCTTGACTCTCCAAAAATTACTCTTCCTATCTCTTTCTCTTGGTTGAAATGTTAAAGGAAATCAATGCTGTTAAGAAAAAGACATCACAATTTGCAGGGGGAAGGGCAAACAGGGTCATTTTTAGCCATCAAGAAAACAAAAATTGCTATCCCCAGCTTCAGTAATATTGTGATGAAGTTGTTTTTCCAATCAAAGCCCCATTTGTGCTGGACACTTTACAAAGATCCTGGTTTGCCCACAGGTAAGAGCTCATTGGCATTTTTACTAATGTGCCTGGAGGGGAAGCAGGACAGTGTAATTCTGAAGAAAAATAGCTGAGAATTTTGCCATTTATGCTGGTTTTGCTTTTCAGATGTTGTCTTGTTCATACATCCAAAAGGCACAGAAACTGCCCTAGAAAGTTTTCAGACATTATATGGAAATGCAAAATAAGGAAGAAACGTGAGAAAGAAACATGAGACCTTTTGGATAGCTACATTATAATAGAGTATAGAATTATTAAGATTGGAAAAGACGTCCAAGGTCATGAGGTCCAACCTGTGACCAATCCCCACCTTGTCACCAGCCCAGAGCTCAGGGTGCCACATCCAGGCATTCCTTGGACACCTCCAGGGATGGAGATTCCAAACCTCCCTGGGCAGCTCCTTGCAAAGCCTGACCACCCTTTCCATGGAGAAACCACACAGCTCAGAGTGGTGGAAAGAAAAGACTTGTCCATCTGGAATTGTGAAGGGCAGACTGGGGAGAAGACATTAAATGGTCAAAATGGACAATAAAAGGAGAGACACCAAATTTCCCAGCGAGGAGGTAGAACAGAATGAGTGGACAACACATGACAGACAGTGCATCTTGTGTTTATATCAGGAATTTTCAGCCTGGATGGCAGATGCTGGGGCATCCACAGGCTTTTTCTGGGAGATCAGAGAAAGCCAACAGAGGAAAGCGAGCCAACTGCAAGGGCTTATTTTAGACTTCCACCTCCAGCAGGCAAAGCCTTAGGGGGCTTCAAACCCAAACAGGATGGAAATGAGTGTTTTCTTCCCCAGCGGGTCAGCCAGACCCACCAGCACCACAAGGTGGGGTTAGTCCAACGTGGATTCGCCGCCGCCAAGCGCCAGGTAGTGAATAATAATAATAATTTCAGTTGCACTTCCCGCGGCTCTTCCTCCGCGGAGGTTTGTTATTGACCCAGCGCAGTTTAGCTTGTGAGATGTGATGAAATCAGCGCCGCAGGGCTGATGGCAGTGGCCTCAGGCTTTTAAAGCTCAGATGCCATCCTTAACTTGTGCTGGGGGCTCTTCTTTATTCATGGCATGACAGCCAGAGGATGAGGTGTCAGGCGTAACACTAACGTTTCTTGGCACCCACTGGTTTGAATCGAGCACAAAACTTTGCCTTATTTAGGAGCCGATTTGTGTATTTATAATTAATATGGATTAGCTGTTATTATCTGTGCAATATGGCAGGCAGGCGGTGGAGAGAGGCTCACAGCTGTTCAACCATGCAAATGATGCCCACAGAAAGTACAGTTTAGTACTGGGATGTTATTACCAGCACATGAAAAAAAGTTCAGGACCAGGGGTGGGGAATATAAATAACCACAGCTTGGAAACTTTCCCAAGATTTCCCCAGACACAGAGCTGAGGTGCAGGGCATGGACCCAGGCGTTGGTTGCTCCTGTATTCTCCAATGGTTCTCACTGTTCAGAGCAGTTATGAATGAATGGGGGAAAAAAATATCACAGCTGGCCTCAAAACAATCATCTAAGCTTTCTGTGCTTGTTCCCAGCCAAAAAATCCCCAAGGCTTTTGTTTGCATCTGGAGTTTTTGAAGAAAGGCATCAGATTTGACAAGCGTTTAGTTGGGAAGGTTGATCTGTTCTAAAAATATTCCTCAGGGAAGGATCTGGCTGCACGGCCCATTCTCTAATATTCTGCTCAGGGGAAGAGATGCTGCAGCCCTGATGGGTCTGGGGTCAGCCAGGATCCCCAGTGGGCAGTGCAGGTGAACAGGACCTGGCTTGATGTGCTCATCCCTCCACATGGGCTGTAAATCCGAGGCACTCCGGACAGGCTGCACACCCTCCCTATCAACCTCACCCAGCACAGCACAGATTTCTCACAGGAAACACTGGATGAAAATCCTGGCTCTGTTTTTTCTCTCCAGTCACAGAGGCTTCTGCTTTTAGACCCTGAGTTCTGCCAGCAAGATGCCCTAAGGTGGAGCTTCTCCCTGGATTTCAAGCTCAGCAATACCTTCAAAGCCATTGCTCCTCTGTCAAGCCTGGCTCAGAGATTTCTTGTCAGCAGCACTGTGTTAAAAGTCCCAAAAGCTCCAGCTGGAACTTATTAGAAACCAAAGCCAGTCAGTGTCCAAGAAACCAGAATCCGGTGGTTCTTGCATCTTCAGGACTCTTTATCCCACAAACATTAGGATCTTGTTCAGGAAAAAACACCCCTTTTCTGTACAGGAACACGTCCTGCTCTACCAGCACCCATCTGAATAGTGCCTCTTCTGGTAAAGGACTGGGAAAAGATTATTTCCAAGCCTGCATCTGGGAAGTCTTGAGAGAAGTAAAAGTGAGGCAGAAAAGCACCGGAACTCCAGCATAGCCTCCTCCGTATGAGTGATGAATGCTGTAGGGTTTGGCATCAGCACTCACACAGCTCCTCTTGGGCTTGTTAAGGCTGCCTAAGTATAACAGAGATACTGACAGGAGTCCTGTTAACTGAGCAAATCCAAATCAGCTCCTCTGCCAATATCCCAGGAAAGAGCAAAGGAGTGAGAGGGAAGTAGGACACCACAGGAAGGCTTTGATTTTGCACTACCAAATCAGCCCTCACGCAGAAAGGCGTTATTGGAACAGGGTGAAAGGGAAGAGGGGAGCAGGAGATGTAACAAAATGAATAGAAATTGCACCTGTCTCCAGGTTTAAATCTGCACAGGACACACATTTATCTTCATGGGTCAGAATTGCCCATTTCCTTCACAGAATGCTCCTGCAAGGTGCTTTGGTACACAGTGACACCTACTCAGGGTGACAGACAAAATCCACAGGTCTCTTCTCTATCCCAGCTTGTAACTCAGCCTGTCCTGACAATGTGCAGCCCAGGGAGGAGCGTGGCATTTGCCCAGGGCTGTAAATAAGGCTGCTCTTACTGACAGCCCAGGCTAGGACTGACTGTGGCAATGTTTAATCTGCAGGGTGGGCGATCTATTAAAACAGATATCTAGGGCTTTAATCACTCTGCCAGGCTGCCATCTGCTTCCCTCATGCTCCATCCTGGCTCAGGCCAGGTCTCCATGCAGGGAAGGAGAGCTGGTGAGAGCACTTTGGGGTCTGTGTCATCATTCACTGTTTGGGGCCATGGACCCCACCACACCCCAGCAACCCCAGTGACCCTTACTGGGCAATTAGAGGGGGCCTGGGAGAGCCCCCAAGGTTTGGTTTGGCCTCTGGGTTTAATCTGGGAGCAGAAGTGCTGGGGGGAGCTGGTTCCCCTAACCTCACTGCCGTGTCAGCAGGGCTCGTGGAAAACATCTGGCAATATTTACTGAGATGTTATTCACAGGTACGAAGTCAATTCATCTCATCAGCTTTCTTGCTGTGATTCTCAGTGGCAATATTGTTCTCCAAAACCTGAGCTCTCTCCGTCCTGTGCACAACCTTAGAAACCACATTGCCACCCTCCGGGTGGCTTCTGCCAACAGCTGAAAACCAGGACTCGGGAGTGCTCCTGGGAGGGGTCTGGACTCAGTTTGACCTTGTGTTCTTCACATCCCCCATCTGGAGCACACTGACAGGCCCAGATGTGGCTTGGCTGTGAGGCCTCCTGTTAGTGCAAACCTTTTCCTCCTCAGAGCATCCCCAGCCAGCAAGTTGAAGGAAAGGTCCATCAGGGACTCTTCCTCACCTAGTGGAGAGCACTGTGCCCCATGGAGGAGAAAACCCCTTTGAGATCTTAAAGGTTACTAAGGTTTGAGAGCATTCTCCAGATGAATTACCTACACCACTGGCTGGGGACTGTGCAGTCTGGGAAAGAAAATTCTCTCCAGCCCTGAGGACGGGGATTCACTGGAAGAGTTGCTTCAAAGCATCCTGCAGCAGTGCTGCCTGGTTTGTGCCACACTGAGAGCCAGGCTGACCTGCACTGAATGGTTCATTGTCCTCTCTGCTGTCCCCTGAGTGAGCTGTGGGTCCCCAAGAAGCAGCAGAGAGGTCCCAGAGCACAGTCAGTACCTTCCAGCCTCTGATGCTGCAACTCAGACACAAAACAACAGTAGAAGTGTTCAATAAATTCAGATTCCCCTCAAAAGACTGGAGAAAGCTCCCAGAACCATATGCCAGAGGAGTGAAAAATATAAATATCTCATAATGAGATAGGCACTGGAGTCTCAGAGAGATTAAGAGAGAAATGAAGGGAAAGGAGCACAGTCTGCAGTGGGGCAGACGTGGAACAGGAAATATTTCCACCATAAGGACTAAAGGATCCCATGGGTGGCAAATTAAATGTGTTGTTATTCCTGGGCAGGATGTTTTTGTGAATGAAGGCTCCCAATTTTCTACACACATTTTCCAAGAGCTGGTCCACATGGGGAGCAGCTATGGCTGGGCTGAACCTCAGAAGGAAGAGATCCTCAGGTGGCTTCTTGCCCACTGGGGAGGGGATTTGGGTAGACTTGACTGAAAATAGACAGATGGTCCTGGAGTCTCACAGAGCTGAGAACAGGGATTAGTTAGAAACCCCAAAGAGAAATTTGGGTTTATGGAGATGAACACGAATCACGGGATGAGACATGGGGCACATCACTGCATGGAGATCTCTTGTCATCGTGCAAAAGGCAGTACAGCAGGGCACAGGATTCTGCCTTTGCTCAAATGAAATTATTAATACCAGTTAAAAACAGCCATGGGATTTTAGTTACATGACAGCTGGTAGCCACCCAGTGTCAGGGACCAGGGGAGCTTGGAGAGCTGCCACCTCCCTGCTCCCAGACCTCCTCCTGACAGCAAACTCATCCACCCAACATCCCTGAGGAAACTCCACAGACACCAGGATTAAGGGAGCATTTAGCCAGCCAGGCAGCAGCACTGTCCCAGTGAGAAGTCCGTCTTAACCAGTAGGAGTTCCAAACTAATTTGTCCATTTGATTTCCCAGAAGTTGATGCCTTCAGTGCAGTAAATGAGTCTCGTAAATGGAGGTCACAGCAGGGCCTGATGTTTGCTTTTGCTCCTGTCAGGAGCCAAGCATAAGGGCTTTCACACGCCACTCTGCATTTCAAACCAGCCACGGCAGCCTGGGAGCATTTAAGTGAGCCCTAATTAGCACTGATAGATTTCAGGGTGCTCTGAGCTGGCTGAGCAGCCTCTGCAGAGCTGGGAGCAGTCTCCTTCACTGCCTGAATGACAAACAGGTTCGCTGGGACTTGGGTTTGAAACAGCTCAATAAAAGCAGTTATGACATGGCCACAGGCCTTGAATTAACAGCTGATGCAACAAAGAAAAGAGGTGAAACAGCAAACAATTAATGCTTTTTCTTGTGTCACCTCCTAAAGACAAATTCCCAGGGAGCTGCAGGTTTGGAGTTCAGCTGCTAACCTGTGTTGTTTCCAGTCCTTTGGATCTGCAAATCTGGGGAAGGCTCATATTAAAAAAACGTGCCAAGTCATAAAGTCCTGGTACTTGTAAAACTCTCTGTGTTTGTTTGATACTTTATGAACTGTTGCAGAATTATTCTGATTAGGTTAAGTGTCTGCAGCTTGTTTTAAGCTTGGCATGTCTCCAGCTGTGACAAGGACATGAGGGTCAAAAGGATGTGACCTGTCTGTCTTCTGCTCACACGACTATAATTCTGCATGGGTTCTATTCCAGGGGGGGAAGAAATAACTGAGTCAAAAGAAGACACAAATCATTCCATAAGAACCAATAAATCCATGTATTTATGTCACTGTTTCAATCCCCAAATTTCCCCCTTGGAGACACCTTGTCAGAAGCATTTATGATCTTAATCACCATCATTGCATTAGCTCTGGTGATTTCCTCCACCCACAGCAGCTCTTTCCTGCAAGCTGGATGCTTTCAGTGGAAGCTGGGATGGCATTTTGTTCCACCTGAACATGAGGAACAACTTGTTTCCTGTGCAGTGACCAGTCTGGAAGAGATTGCCCAGAGAGGGTGTGGAGTCTCCTCACTGGAGATATTCCAGAATCATCTGGACACACTCCTGTGTCATGTGCTCTGGGATGGCCCTGCTGGAGCAGGGAGCTTGGGCCAGGAAACACACTGTGGTCACTTCCAACCTGACCCATCCTGGGATTCTGAGACTTCTTTGCTTTTCTTTGTTGTCCCCACACACAGTATGGATGAAACCACTGCATCTCAAGGACTATATGAGAGACATTCTGAAGATACTTGGGTAAACTCATGAGTTACCCCTCCTCAGGCTGGGTTCAGAAGTGCTCTAGTCCAGTGATCACTTCAAGCCATGGGATCACTCACCTGCTGACCAATGCTGCAACAGCACATCCTCCATCCCCAGCTGGAGATCCCCCATGGCACAGGGCAGATAAACCAATGTCTGCACAAGGTCAAACAGGGTGCACTGACTTTCTGGTGTGAAATAAACTGGAATCCCATATTTCTGTCTGCTTGCTGCAGTGGCATTAAACCAGAACAAAAAAAAAAACAACAGAAAAAAAAGTGTGTTGTTTGCAAAGTTAGTGTAGAAGGGCAAAGGGCTTTATCTACAAATGCAAGGTGTGCAGGAGGGAAAGAGCAGAGCAAAAACCTCAAACTTACACAGCTTAGGGAGGAAAAAAAAGGGCCGTTAAGAAGGGATTTAATTGATAATAGTTTAGATAATGTCAAGTGAAGTTTCTATTCTCAGCCCAAGTGCAGATGATGAGGCAAAAGGACTAAATGTAGAAAATAAACACCCATTCAAAGCTAAACTGAGAAACCTTTTGTCACACAGAGAATCATAAGTGTGTGAGAAGTCCCAGCAGGAGAGGTTCTCAAGGCAAAATAACACTGGGGGCATTCAGGAAATAATTAGCTGACTTCCTGGAGGGAGCAAGTGAGGAAAGCAGGAGAGAGTGAGAGGAGAGGGACGACTGGAATGAGATAAAATTCTAACAGAAAGAAGGGATGGGGAATGTGGGGCCTTTAACTCATTCCACGAAGGGGGGAAAAAGTAAGCAAGTAAGTAAAGGAAGCAGCAGCTCTGTTTAATAAGCTCATCTGCAGTGTCAGTCTCCATCAGAGGTGTGAGATGAGGCTCCTGCTCAGTCAGAGCTGAACCACCCCCAGCTCACAGCATCGCCTCTCCAGGTGGCCACTTAGCACAGGCAAGTGGCCCAGGGGCTGCTCGTGGTCCCTGCAGCCAGAGCAGGAGGGTTGGTGGCAGTTTGGTCTTGTTTGAGCCATCCTAGCTGGACCCCCCCAGCCCCAATGGTTCCGTGATTCCGTGACTCCTTGCTCCTGCTTTGATCCCCATCTCAATCACGGATGGCTGCATTTGCCAACTGTATCATCACTGCCATTAGTGACGCTGTTGAAAATCAAAGCTTTGCTGTGGGAGCTCCTTCCAGCTCTCATGGCAGGAACTCTCTGTCCCGTCTGGCCCAGACACCACATGTTGATCCAAAGACACCCTCTAAACACACCTTTGTCTCTCAGCTGCCTACAAATAACCATCCCACTGCAAGTGCCTGACTTTTGGCTCTCCAAATGGAGAGAGGCAAATCTTCAAACCCAAGCAAACTCTTGTTTTTTTCCCCCAGAATTTCTTTGACTACTTTCATGTCATTACCCTTTTGCAAATAACCTGTGATTATTCTTGTGCAGGAAATTTCTGCTGCAATTGCTCTAATCTCAGTGGCTTCTCATTTTTTTCCTATAAAAGTGATAAATGGTGATGCTTTTAAAATTAATTTCCATTCTAGCAGCTCATGACAGCCCCTTTGTCTGTGTTACTTGGGACAAAGCAAAAACATTAAGAAAGGGATTTCACGGGTTTTATTCTCAGTGCTAATACACAAGGAAACCTAAAACAGAAAGGAAAAACTGAGCACAGGCAAAAGGTGAAAGAGCCACAAAAAGATGTTTTTCTGTATCAAATACACCATCTGATTTTCTCTCTCACAACCATACCCAATCCAAAGGATGCTTTTTTCAGAGAATATGTGGAAGGTTTCTGAGCTCTAGTTCTGAAATTCCTACATCTCTTCCAAGCAAGATAGTAAACATCTTATCCTGACTGTCAACCCTTAATTGGAGCACTCACCTTTAAGAAAAAGAGTTCACAGTTTGGGGCTATTCCACAAGTGACTTTTCAGCAGCAACTGCTAACAAGAACACCAATTAGCACTAAATGTACTCGTGGCTTTTGCCAGCTAAGTAGGGGTCCAGCAGGGACCAGAGAGAACCTGACTTTAGGATCTGACCTGAGCATTTAACTCAGGCCACTGGAGATGCCAGACGCTGATCGTTGTGACCTGATCATTGTCACCTGTTAGCAGCTCTGCTGGATCTGAACCACTGCTGGGACACCCTGGTGCACTCACGTCCCCACTCTGTCTGAAAGACACAATCTGTGCCACTCTCAGCCCTTTTTTTGGGTGCAATGCTCTTGTTTCCATTCCTTCCTCTCACAGCCTGGCAGCGCAAAGAGCAAAAGCCCAGCCTAGCACCAGTCTCAGCAAGGAAAATGTCACTGAAGTCTAAATCACACCCTAGCTGTCCCTGAGGTGAAGGGGAATAGGGCACTGTTGAAATGGGACAGCAAGACAGGAGAAAAGGCACAATCTCCCCCTGAGACCCCTGACAAGGGGCAAATTAACGGGGAGATACAGAGGCTGGAGATTAAGGTTTGGGCTTAGTGAAGGAGATTGTAGGAGGTCTGGGAAGGACAACAGAGAGTGCACAACCCCTTTAATCTGCCAGGCAGTGGCTGTAGGGAAAGCATGCTCCAAACCTGCTCCTTGACACTATAGATCATGTTAGCCTTTGTGCTGCTTTAATTGGAGCTTTGCAGTGGCCCTTGGTCACTGCTAATTGCTTTAATTGAGATAGCGTGAGAGCGCACGAGTGGGAATATGTGGCCATGTGGGTTTCAGAGGAAAATCCATCCTCAGCCTTCCCAGCCACTGTCCAGTGACTCGGGCTGAATTATGTGATTGCATCAGCTGCCTGCTGTGCTTTAGAAAAGCTGGGTGGATTTATTGCAAGCTCATAAAGACCCAGCTTTAGCCTGTACTGGTGGCACTTGGTTACTGAAGGAAAGGGGAGAACAGAAAGAGAATGAAGCAGTGGCTTGGTTTTGTCACACCCACCCTGCTGAGGTGGGATCACTCAGCCTGCCTTCTCCATCTGTGTCCGTGTGTGCACCAAACTGGATTAGACCAAGAGATCCCCATTTTTATGTGTGGATTTTCTCCAGGCTGAAAGAGATGGAATGGGGTAGAACTGTGAGCCTTCAAAGCATCACGAAACACAGTTGAGTGCAGCAGGAGACAGCAACTTGTCTGCCCTCTCAGCCTGATGTGATCTCATCAGGACATTGAACACACATCTCAGTGCACCTCTGCAGCCAAACTAATTGGGAAATATGGTAATTGGCCTCAGCACAGTGACAGGTGTCCTGATGGGTGTTCCTTCTCCCCAGCAAGTGCCTTGATTGGAACCAACCATCCAAAATGGTGTGAATCCCTCAGAAAGCTCAATCCATCACTCCACCACCTAGTGAAGGCTCTCATCTCTAAGCAGTCACATGAAAGCTGTGACCTGAGGCAA
Source organism: Grantiella picta (assembly GCA_013397955.1). NCBI lineage: Eukaryota > Metazoa > Chordata > Aves > Passeriformes > Meliphagidae > Grantiella > Grantiella picta. The sequence goes on along the minus strand of VZRM01007521.1, from coordinate 19,449 downwards.
ACAAGTCCCAGATTTTGTAAAGAGAAGTCCAAGCAAAGGGCAGGGCTAAACAAACCTCCCTGTACATGGCATTCCCATAGCTGCAGCTGATGGCCTGGGATCTTCTAAGGTCTTTTGCTGTCCCTCATTTCACAGGGAGAGGAGGTGCAGAGCTCAGGGCCCTGGCCTCAGCACGTGGCAGTGACCCAGAGCTGGGCTGCTGTGACACCAGGACTGCACCCTCCTGAGCTATCTGTGTCTCAGACTCTCCAGCACTGCAAGGGCCTGCGAGCTGCCACAGATTTTGGCAGAAGGAAGCTTTGGCAGCCCTCAAAGATGCATCACTTTGAGTTAATTTATAAGAACTTGGACAGGGAGAGAGTTCATTTAATTGAAAGATGTAATTATCAGGTGTTGGAGGCAAAGGGGCTCATTAATTTCTGAGACATGCTGTTGACTGAGCTGTCCTCATTTTCATTTTTCACTCGATATCAAGGCTGAATTTGTGTGTCAGAGAGGCTGGGAGACACCAGATCACTGTTCTCTTCCCCAGGGCAGAGGTTTCTCTGTCTCCCAGCAGGAACCCCAGCGTGTGCAGCCCTGAACTAACACCAAGGGCTCCCATGGGGCTGTTGGCATTTTCTCACCATAGTCTGGACCCAAAACCACTGGTGACAGCGTAGTCTGGGCTCAGGTAGAAGGTGACGGATTACCCAGGTCAGTTCCAGCAATGGGAAGGAACAAATGAACTCCCTTAACACCTCTCCTTCCTTTGGCTTTAAGGCTTCAAACCCTGGAATTGTCCAAGGCCAGGCTGGATGGGGCTTGGGGCAACCTGGGAAAGCAGAATGTGTCCCTGCCCATGGCAGGGGGCTGGAGAGAGGTGAGCTTTAAAGTCCCTTCCAACCCAAACCATGCTGGGATTCTGTGGTTCAGCCCTGAGATGAAGAAGACTATGGTGCTTAGAGGCTCCTGCAGGAGGGAATCCTATTAGGGACCAGTGAGAGGTGGTGGCTTTAGGCTGGTTGTGTCCTTTGGCCAAAAAATCCCAATCCCAAACCTTTCCATCTGGATTTTTCCACCCATCCCACTACCTCTCCCTCCTCACCCCTGCCCCTCACACAAACCAGAGCCACCCTGCTGCCACCCTCCTCACATTGGTATTCCCTCCAGCTTGCCAGCCTGCACTTAGATTTATGATTTATTTAGAATTGGATTACACCAAGGCTCAAGGCCAGCACTCCCTAATCCGTCACCGTCCTCACCACGGCCAAACACAAACATTTGTTTTAGCTGCATCAGCATCCCTGGCTCCTGGAGAAGGACGCATTGTTAATTGCTATAGCAACCACGACTCAAGGTTTGGGCTCTTTTCCTATTTTTTTAATCCTCCTTCCCCTGCCGAAAAGCACTGGCATTGTCAAGTGATAGGTATTTATACCTTCATATAACAGTGGCATGTCTAAGTTATTCTGCTGAAATGCATCACGGCCAGAGTGGTTCTGTTATTTGTTTTTGTGCTGAATAGCAGCAAGAGCTTTAAGTTATTGTCCTTGCACATCCATAAAATTGGAGAGGGAGGGATGGATAATTGTTGCTCGTATTTATAGTGATTGGATGCAGAGTGCCAGGGTGCAAGGAAGCTTCTCCCAGCAAAGTCACCCAAGATGATCCTGAGGACCACATTCCCTACAAATACGCTGATGGTGGAGGTCTATTTGAATTGGGAAATGAAAGTTTTGAGCTTGGATGAACGAGCTGATTATGCCAGGGATATTTTTGGCCCCAGCTGGCAAAAGTTTGATGAGCTAAGATATGAGCACGCTCAAAAATGTGGAACCAACACAAAAATAATGAGTAAGCCCTTTGAAATCACTGAGCAGAAGCACGAACCAGGAAACAATCCATCTTTAATGCACCACGAGACACATGCAAAGAGTTTGTACTCAGCCTTTTCTTACAGTTTTCTACTCAAGGCCCTGTTGAGAGTCATTCTTCACCAGGCTCAGGGTTCTGACCACGCACCCACGACCTGCTGAGACAACTCAGACAGGGCAGAGCAGGAAACCATCGGCCTGTGGTCTGTCCTCACAGATTCTGCAGCTGATAGGAGTCCCCAAAAAAATCTCATGTTGAAGGGACTGGAGGAAAGGCAGGAAAGCTAGAGTGTGAGAAAAAATCTGTGACAAAACAGAGGTGGGATGAAGGACAGAGACCATGGTACGATGGCAGGGAATAACAGGAGGACCTGCCTCAAAGAAAAGGTGAGACATTCCTCCTTCTCCTGCACCCATTCTGGGATAAAACCCATTTGTTTCCCTCAACACTGCACACCCTTGCAGGAAACCTGAGGCAGACACACTCATCTCCTCCAGAGTGCGTTTGCCCTTGTACTCACTGATTATTTTATTGCTCAGCTTTATCCATGCAGTCTTCCCTGGTTTGTTGAGGGTTTGGGTAGTTTTTGGCAGACCAGGTCACCATCCTTATGCTGAAGGGGAAACCTCCCCAGCTCAGCTCACATGAGGCACCTGCTGCTACTTCCCTATAGCTATGGGGTGGACTGGGGACTGTATAAGACGGGGCATATGGCTTTGGGATGAAATTAGGTAGGGCATTTTCTTAAGCAGCTTTAAACCCACCAGTGATTTGATTCGCTTCCTGAGAATGGTTTAGCTCAACAAACAATTGCAAACTACACAGTGGCAAGGTAAAATGGAAAGCCCATGGGCATTAATTATATATATAGATATTAAAAAAGAAGCTACTGCTTAATTATTGTTTGCAAATCTCGGTATTTAAATTGACTTATTTGCAAATGTCTGTTTAGAAATTGACTTTGTAATTATAAAGTCGGTGCAGGCATATCACAGGCCCTGGAGGGGTCTCTAACGAGGAATGATAATGTACCAGGCAAAGTGAACTATCCTGAGCTGCATTTTAATAACCAAGAGGTGCTTGGAAGGGGGAGCAGAGGGTCCACGAGAAATCCCATTGCCAACAAAAGAAGAAGCAAGAGGCAGAGGAGAGAGAGCTGGCTCCACAGAGCAGAGGGCCAACGTGTTTGAGAAGGGGCTGCAGGGAAGCAAAGCTCTTCCTGCAGCCCCTGCAAGAGGGGTGAGCTGGCAGCAGGCTTGGCTTCAGCTCTGGAATGTGAATGAGGGCAGCTGCTGGCAGGGAACAGCGGCTGCAGGAAAGCCCAGCACTCTTCCAGAGAAAAAGACTCTGTCCAGCACAGAGCCAGCAGCCCTTCTCTGCCTGCACTCCTGGGGATCATCCCTCAGCCTCTGATGGGCACATTTGCAGGACTCACACTGCCTGTTCACCGAGGTATTCATAATTAAGGTGATTTCCAAACCTTTCACAGCTTTGCTGGCCTTGAGGCTGTGCTCACCAAGCTCTGTGGCTGAGGATTGTCACCACGAGGGTGTGACGAGTATCCATGGCTGTGCTCTGCCATGTGAAGCAGGCACAAGGCTTTTTGGGTGAAGAGTGGTGTATTTTACCAGGCTACAAATCTTTGCCCACCACTGGTGGAATATCACCACCCCAATGACTCCATTAAGATTTAACTTCCACACGTGTCCAAGCAGTGTGGGTACACCAAGGGTGATACAAAACTGTTCTACCTTTGTCTCTTCATCATCTTTGACAAAGCACTCCTTGGTCTCCAGATCCACTGGTCTGGGGCATTTCTGCTTCACAGACCATTCACTATTAACTTTAAAAGCAGCCACTGGCCAGCGATTTCTAGCCATAGTCCATTAACCAAGGGGGAACAAAACTTGGCTGCTAAGCGGCACATTAGCAAGATCAACAGCTGGCAGGGTGCAAAAATAATAACAAAAAAAAATTATCATAAGCCAAAGCTCCAGGTTTCTGACTCATCTGCTATGCACAGTCATGTTATCCCTTATTCGTGAGCATTCAGATGGCGCCAGTATATTCATGAAAATGTGGAAGCTTAAGACAAGGTCTGAAAGTTAAATAGGATCCAGCATCCTACTGGAACAGAATAATATTAGTCTTTTGAGTGAAATTATGAGTGAAAGTGTGGTCCTTGAGAAATCAAAGGCAAACACCTAAACACATTTTTTTTTACACCGCTGTGAAGGCAAAGGAACTGTGTGAATTAAAAGCCAACTGCTTCCCCAGCCAGCAGAGCTGTGGCAGTGTCAAAGCACAGCTCTGATGGGCTCAACACCCTCCTGATGTGTCTCTCTCAATGCTGAAGCGCTGCTCAGTGTTTGCTGTCTGTTCCACTGTGCCTGTTAAATACAGCACAAATTCTGCTTGGAACAGCAGTGCCTGCCTTGTTTGGGAGAGATAAGAAACCCCACCCACTGAAACCAGTGACGTGGAAGATCCAAAGTCCTTTATGTCTGCTTGAGCTGGCCAGAAATGAGCTGTCTCCCATCTGGGAGCCAGGTAGTCGTATTAGGGCAGCTGTAAACACAAAATCTCCATGGAGGGATCTGTTCAAAGGCACATGGCCCTGCACAGATGGATCAGCCTGTGCAGGGAAAGCAGCCTGGGCAATGACACCAGGATTTTCTGGTTGTTCTGCTCACTCCTCCAATGTATTTGTAACTGAGGCGGTGAGGAAGGAAAGGAAGAGGAGAAAAGGAGATGAGGAAGAGGGGAAGAGAGGGAAAAAAGAGAAGGGAGAGGCCAGGACAGGATAAGAGGAAAGAAGCAGCTCGTGTTGAATCAAAAAGAGGAAAAAAAAAAACCTCCAAGCAGCTTGATTAGATTTGAAATCGAAACATAAGCTGTTTGTCTCATTACTTTAAAAAATGTGCATTGCGTCTCAGTGTCAGCTTGTGTGGTGTCCTCAGAAGATCTTTGTGCTGGGATGAGGTGTGTGCAGCCCCAGCACTTTTCCAGCATGAGACCCAGGCTGTGGGATCAGGGCAGCTCCTTGTGAGCCTCACATGCTCCTTCCCAGGCAAGTTCTGCTCACAGATCTGTAGCAGCTCATTTACTTTTATTTTCCCCATAATCCTTTAATTCAAGGGTTGTGTTAGGACAATAATTGTTCAAACAAGAAGCATAGTACATCTCATATTCCTGCATTAATTAAAACAGTCCAGAATCTCACAAAGTTTGTCACTGATTCAGAGCAAATGGGACCTGCAGATAATTAATGACTCTCAATAAAGGTTCTTTAAAAAGATTGGTTTCTGGCAGCAGTCAGCACATACTGGATAGATTTGTATTTTATAAACCTGTTCGTTTCTTAAAGACACAAGAAATAGTGAAAGCATGCTGTTCTTTTCAATATTAATGAGGCCATTATTTATTTGGAAAGGAGGTTTTCTGTGTCAGATATTTTCATGTAAGCTGAGAATGCCACCCTAAGTCACTTAGGAGTTCATTAAAAAACATTTGTGATGGCTAATTATTTATTACAAATTCAGAATCTGTTTACTAGACAGCTTCGGTTTTGCTAATTAATCAGATTACCTCTTAGATCCTAAATTCCTGATGTCTAGGCTGACCCTGTCATGAAACACAACATTTGTGAGACGTGGTGTGTTGTGCATTCTCCTTTTCAGGTGATTTCAGTCCTGCCTAAGGAATATGAGTGTTCTGTGCCTCACTGTGGACATACCATTAAACCCCATTACAACTAACAGCTCCTAATGACAAACACTAATGAGGGACTTGATTTTACCTTGAGGAGCAATGGAGCTGCAGGCTCACTCTGCCCTGGCACTGACTGGTGCTACCAGCCCAAATCAGCGGTGACAAGTGGTGACACAGCCTGGCCATGGCCTGAGCCACCCAGCTGGGGAGATGAGGCAGCCTGGAGCTCAGCTCAGGCATCTGCTGGAGTTTGAGTCCACCTGATGGACCTGAAGGAAGGTTAAACCAGGGGCCTGATGGTTCCCTTGATCCCCTGAATAAAAGAAGAATATTTTTTCCCTGAGAATTTATTCACAAGTGCTAATCACAAGGGGAAGTGGAGGGGCAGCTCTGCTCTCTGCTCTGGGACAGGGACAGGAGCCAGGGAACGGCTGGAGCTCGGCCAGGGCAGGTCAGGCTAGAGAGCAGGAAAGGTTCTTCCCCCAGAGGGTGCTGGCACTGCCCAGGCTCCCCAGGGAATGGGCACAGCCTGAGGCTGCCAGAGCTCCAGGAGCATTTGGACAATGCTGCCAGGGATGCATAGGGTTGGATTTTGGGGTGTCTGTGCAGGGACAGGAGCTGGGCTGGATGATCCCTGTGCATCCCTTCTATGAAATCCCAATTCTTCTCCCTCCACACAGCCATTTCCCACACACTTAAAGTCTCTTTTAAACTCCCACACCCAGGCTACTGCAGAGCCTTCCTCCATGTCCCAGCTCCACAGGAACAGCTGAGCTCTGTGCCCACAGACCCCACAGCTTCCCCAGCCTTCATCCCCTTCCGTGGCTGACCTTGAGCAGAGCACCTTGGACTCCCCCTGTGGAGACAGCACCACATCTAATGAAAATCCATACTGAGAGGGTATGCAAAGATCAGACTTGATTAATTCTTTCCAGAGGTGCCCTCACAATGTCAACATTGATCTGCTTCCTGGACGCACAGTTTTCTCTTGGCTGACAACCATATGCCAGTCAGAGCTCTGCTGTACTGTAAATTTAAACAGATATGGAGATAGGATCATTAAAATACCCTGAGAATACACAGCAAGTCATTGTTTCTCTGCTTGTGCTGAGAAACACCTCGCAGTAGCACTGAAGAAATAAATGCTCTGGGCCACTCTTATAGCGAGGAAGTTAATCCGACAATGAACTTGGATGAAATGCCTGAGGAAAGGAATCAGGACGTGGGTGACTTGTGCTGTCTATGCTAAAAAGTTGCTGCCTCATACAGGACAGCTGAAAATGCATTTTATTTCCAGCCTTGCCCAGCCTGGTCTCTACAAGAGGTGCCTCCCTCCCTCCCAGAGCACCTGTGTTCCAGGCTGCCCTCGGATGTGTTTCCATTAGAGAGAGTTTAGGGATAAATCATTCCATCTTGCCAGAAGGCAGCAAGCTCCACCACCATCTGTCTTCCTACATATGCAACAGGACCTTTCGGATTCACACTGTTTTTCCACAAGTCTGGAGTCCTGTAGATACACTGGCTTTTGATTCGTGCAACTGAGCTGTTCAGATTGGCTCCTGGTAGACTTCCCCTGAACCTAGAGAAGGGTTCAGCCCCAGATCCCATCAGCTGTTAAGTTCCTAATTGGATTCAGGTGCAGCCAATCTTTGCTAATGGGCAGGTTATCTTTCATTATTCAGACAGAAGACTGCACTCTGGGGAGGTCTGGTTGGGATCTCCAAGTAACGATGAGCTGGGTTTTATTAATTTTTTTGATTTATTTTCTTAAAAATATTAGTCTACTCTTATTATGACTAATATTACTAATAGTGACTACTGTTATTAACAAAATACACAAGTCAGGACTATGTGATTTGACATCCTTTTTAAGGCCAACTCCACCAGCTTAGATAGCTACATTTTCCTTTTTTTGTCATCTTGTTTGGTATAAATTTAAGTCAAATTAAACTACAAAATTAAAAAAAAAAAAAAATTAGAGACTTCCTAATTTAAAAAAAAAAAAATTTTAGAGAGAGAGAAATAGAAAATAAATACATAAAATCTTTTTCCTGGGGCCCAAACTTCGAAATCAAAGCTTGCAAATAATTACCCCATGACAAGGACAACACATGCACTGAAGATGTATCGATGGCTCTGCTGTCCTAAAGGTCACAAGCACACATGAAAGATCTCCTTGCCAGGGCCAGCAATGCCCAAGAAAAATACATTGAGGATTACTCACCTTTCAGAGAAATTGCAGACAAATGAGAACGGCCTTTCCAAGGGGCAGCACGATTGGAACAGGACGCCTTCCCTAAAACGCCTCTAAAAGGCAAATTAAACCAGCAGCTCAGCTACCATCAGCTACCCATCATGCTGGCATTTGTGGAGGAAGGAAGGTTGAAAACAATCCATAACGAGCTGTCTGTGCAGAACTCAGAGCTCTTCCCCTGTGCTAATCTATTCCATTCCCTCCTCGTGCCTCACCTGTGCCTGCTGCATCTCCCAGCCTGGCATTAAACAGCACGTGCACGTCTCAGAACCTTCTGCTCTGGCATGAAAACTGCTCTGACTTCCACAAACAGCCGGCCAAGAACACATCACAAAAGTACCCAACCTCATCTTGAGAGCGGGAGAGGAAGAGTTATGAGAACAAGTTTAAAGGAAGAGAAAAGGAGAGAGAGAGAGACAGAGAGATTTTATTGCTCAAGGGGAAAAAAAAAGAGATTATAATTGAACTGCAGAAAATTCTCCACATCACGGGTAATGATGCCTGGTTTACCTCTCTTTATCTGTGCAATAGAGATTAGCAGACGGGGTCATAAAGGGAAATTAAAGTCAAATAAATTCTGGGCCAGCACTTGGTAAGTACTGATTTCCTACCATTTAGAAAAAGGAACATCAAATGAAGTGGCACAGCATAAGGTAGCAGCAGTGGAGAGAGCTAGGCTGCCATAAACACGGAGCTGAGTGGGGCCAACATTCTCCCCAGGCACAGAATAACCTGGGCAGGGCTGGGGGAGGCTTCTCCCAGCAGCAGGGATGCTCCAAGGGGATATTTTGTCAGACTCAGACCCTGAACCCTTCAGAACTGAGGTCTCAGGCGAGGCAGACGGCAGAAGCAGCCTTGGAGATGTGAGATTTGATCTCCCATAAACTGGTTTTTATTGCCCCTGCCCTGCTGGTTCCCACTTACCCCTGAAAGACGGAGGAATGTGAAGCATCCATGTGCTGTGACAGCTTCAGTGAGGCACTGGAGACTTCTTCACGGTCCCTCTCCCTGCCCAGACCCCACACACCCATCCTGCCTCTGGCACTGAGCCACTATCCCCACCCAGCCATGGCTGTCACTGCCAAGACATGATCGGGGAGAGGGACACTCCAGGCCCACCCGGCAGAGACCTCCAGTGTGTTTTTGACAAAACCTTTGGGCCCACCAGCCCTGCTCCTGTGCTTCCCCTTTGCACTGCGGTGTGTTGGATGTTTGCAGCCAGCCCTGCCAGGAAGGATGAGAGGTTTGGAGGATATTATCCAAAGACTTCCCGACCTGAGACCTCTTCAAGAGGCTGATTCTATAAAACTGCTGGAAAAAACAAAATCTCTGAGAATTACATTTCAGAAGGTATCTCAGAAAGTGAGTAAATAAAACACTTTGGGGAAAAAACAATCAACAAAACAACCCAAAGCAGGCATTACTACAAATCACTTTGGATCTGCTGAAAGCTCTTTCCTGCTCCTTTTAGGAGTGACTGTTGCCAGTTACAAATGTTTTTCTCTTTGGCTTTCTTAAGTAACATTTACTGACCTTCACAAAAATATTACAGCATTGCTGGCCAGTAAAATATTCAGGGAACTTTCTGAAGGAAAGGTGATGTCTGTATTGAAGTACCTTTATTCTTTTCTTGAAGTGTCAAATTAAATCAGCATTCACCTTCCCCTTGCCAGGATGGGCAGTACATGAAGAAGAGGGTTTGGCTGTCAGAAGCTGTCAGCTGGCAGGAGAGCTGGACAGTCCAGCCCAGCCTGTCCAGTGCCTGTTACTTTGACGGTGAACTGGACCTTACATCTCCCTGGCAGTGCTCAGAGTGATGCCTTAGGATTTTAGCTTCTATGTTTTCCATGTATCTGCAATCCTGTGATTCTTTAGTGTGGAACGCTGGACTCTATATAGGGTGCTAAGCTGCTGTTCTTTCATTTTTAGACAAAACAATTCCTCTCTAAGCCTGAAACTCAAGGACACCTTACTGTCTCAGACCCAAGATATGTAAACAGCAGTGAATTGGGAGAGCAAACTTGGAGTAATTTGACTTCATTACCTGAAGCTGTAATTGGAGGATTAACCCCAGATATGCAAATGGACAGAACTCATAAAATATGAAAAACCTGTGACCTGTTGGTCATTTTGGGTGTAGCCCCTGGGTGGGCTATGACTGCCCTAAATGCACCTGAAGGCTCTTCAATAAATAGAACTGCTTTTTATTCTCTTAACTTTATCTAGCCTCTGTTTCAGGTAAGCCAATCTAGACATCAGGCAGTTGAGCACAAAACTGGCTGGGCAGCTGAAGGCAAAGGAAGACTTCCAGCCAGCAGCCTCATGCTTATTCCCCAGAGCTGGGGCAGCCTCGCTCTTTGGGGAGCTCAGACTGTATTTGCAGTGAAAAGAGCCTCGTTAGGTTCAAGTGGGGCAAGGAAATCAGCCTTGCAAGAGAGGACTTGGAGAACTGGAGGAGCAAAGGCAGGGGTGTGGGCAGCAGAGATGGACAGAGATCAGAGATGGAAAGAAGCCCATCTGCACTCTTCTCCACTCACCCCTTTCAAGGCAATGTGTTCCCAGCCATTCATTCCCTCCCTCCCTCCCTCCCTCCCTCTCCCCCTCTCCACTTTCCCTCTTGCCTCACTTGATGCTGTTTGAAATCAAGCACTTGGTTTACCCTTCTCGAGCAGAGCTGATCTCTCCCAGCACGACTCCGACTGCAGCAGGAGGCACAGCGGGACGCTGGATATGGAAACCTGGCATTAGTATCACTTTCAGATGACAGCAGATCAGAGAGCTGGACCTGGGAGCGAATTAATATAGGGCTAGGATTCACTTGGAGGGTTTGCTGCTGTCATCCTCCTCTCAAGATGTGAGAGGGAATTAATGTGAGGGGATGGGCTTCTCTGTGTGCTGTCTGACTTCCTCGGGGAGCTGTGGGACCTGGGCTGGAGTGAACACAGGGATGGCTTTGCTCCAGAGCCAGCAGGTATCCCAGAGAGCAGGAGAGAGGGTCACTGAGCAAGGTCACAGGGCACTGGTGACCTCTCTGATCCCAAATCCCCCAGTGCAGGTGGCAGAGGGTTGGTTTAACCTCAAATAAACAAACAGTTGGCACAGGGTCTTCTTGCTCCAGTGTTATCCTGAGGAATTCACACTTCCCACAGGGGATTGAAGCAAAAGGCAGACCTTGTGGAAAATCATGGCAGTGCCCCAGATCTACAATTAACCACTCCGACATGGAACAAGGCACCCTCAGATCCACTGGGACCATCTCAAAATGTCTTTGGATAAAGTAGCTGAACCCAATGGGCCCCTAATCCCTGACTCTCTGTACAGGCAGGGACAGAACACATTTCTCCAGGCAGAACAGCAACTAAACTTCCCAGCCCTGGATAACAGCAACTGGCTTCATGTGTAGGAGCTGCTGATTATCCAACAGCAGAGCTTTTCCCATAGAACCTCATCCCTGGAAAAAACAAACAAAAAAATAAACAAACAGTGTCTGATGCCCTTAAACGATTTCTCTCGCCCTTGGGGTCACAGCAGGATCACACCTGAAGATTTCCTGCTTTTCTTTTCTGTGGCCCACATAGCACCTCTGCTCTCTGGGGAACTTTTTTTGCCCCACAGCAAGTCGGGAACATTCACAAGGACTCGTGCTGGTGTGTTTGCAGCCAGGAGAAAAGGGTGCAGAAAAGATGGAGAGGAAGATCTGTCATCGCAATAGAAAGTGGCCCACATTTTGGGGAGGTTAATGGTTATTTCGAACAATACATCCCTGAGCCAGCGGCTCTGCAGGGCAGGAGGCAAAAGGGAGGATTCGCTCCCTCTTTTCAAGAGGAGAAAGAGGTTTGGAGCCTGGAGCATAAACACAGCTGAGAATTCTGAAAATAGACAATATCCTTCAAATGCAGCCTAGGGATGGGATCGAATCACTGCCTGCGCCGATTTCTCTGGAAGAGAAAACAACCCAAACCAAAGCTGGGAGGAAGCAGGGCTTCGGAAACCAAATAAAGACAGAACAATGGGAAAGTGAGCACTGGAGGAAACAGCTCCAGATAATTACATTCTGCAAGCACCACGCTGGGGAGCAGCATATGCTGGAGGAGCCCTCGCTGGGGCCACAGGATGAGCAGGCAGGAGGGTGGCCAGGAAAACCTTCCACTCGCCAGGCTGGGCTCAGAGCAGCTCCAGCTCCGGTAAGCTCAGCACAACCATGCCAGGGATGGAAATATCCTCGTGCTTGACACAAAATCCCTTCCTGCCACTGCCAGCAGCACCTGGGAAGAAGCAGCAGGTGAGGGGCTAATATTAAACCAGATATTTGGGTCATGGGCGAGGTGGGTGTGCATCACTCGGTGCCCTGTGAGAAGCAGAGAGAGGGCTCAGCTCTGCATGGTGTTGGAGCTGTGACTTTCTGAGGAAATAGGTGGAAAGTTAGAGGCCAGTCCTTTGTGGGAGAGCTGAAAACAGTTTGTTGGGTCAGAAATTGGGGCTGTGGGCTCAGTTTGGGGAGCAGGGCTGGGCCAGGCCAATGCTCTGTGGTTTATGTTGCTGTTTGGAACAGCCTGGCAAATGCTTTGGTGCCTCTGTTTCTAACAACTCTGTACATTTTATACTTCTTTTTTTTTTTAAATTTAAAACAAAATTTCCAATTATTTTGGCTTTTTAATGGAAACATCTTCACCTTGCTCTATAAAGATACCTGAGCATGTTTTTGGAGAAATTCCATCTTCTGTCCTGAAACGTTCCACTTACATTTCAGTTTCCTTTGTGGAGGGGATTACATACAGGAAGCAACTATAGATTTGTAGCTTTAGGATCCAAATTCTGCTAAGCTGTGGAGCCAGCACTGTAAAGCCCCCAGGACATGCCCATGAAAAGCAGGATTTTGCACAATCAGAGCTGCCTGAATCCCAAAAAGTTCCTCTCTCCATGAAGATACTGGCACAGAAAAGGGATGTGCCTATAAATCTCTCACCCCGTGGTTTTCCACCTGGAATTTGTGAATCCTTGGAGGACCTCCATTATTTTGCTGCTGGATCCATGAGTGGGAACTACAGGGATCAAGTCTGTTGTGCCATAGCTCACATCTGCAGGGTCTGTGCCTCCCTTGGGGGAAAAATCAAGGAGCCAAACAACTGCAGGATGTGCAAACTGCTGCTGCAGGAGGGCTGGGTGTCCTCACCCTTCGTGCAATAAAACAGCAATGCACCTGAATGAGCACAGATGCACCTTAAATATCTGTGTTTCCTAACTCAGCTCCAAAACCCCAACTTATCTACATAGATTTTCCTGCTCTGGCTGGTCGTGACAGCTTTCAAGATGCACAGAAAGCAGCAAGTCCTCTAGAGGGCTTGAAAAGTGCTCTGAGAAAGACTCCATTAGCAGCAAAAAATGTCCCCAGAAACACATTAGTGATCCACAGGGCAGAGCATTAAGTTTGGACATTTTGTCAGGTTTTCTGAGAAGGCAAATATCTTACCTTGCATCTCTTCCCAGCCTCCCCCCATCCTCCCTGCCCCTGAAATGAGGAGAATGTCATTTGTTCAGGACACTCCAGTGACTCTGTTATCAATCCCTGGCAGTTTCATTTCAATATCGACCAGCTCCGGGATGATAATTGATGAGAGGTGCAAGTGATGGAAGAATGAAGAGAGCAGTGCTGAGCAGATCTTCCAGCCCAGATGGCAGGAAGCCCCTTGCTGTGCCTCATCCCCATCCCATTTGCTGTTTCAGAAGAAAAAAAAAAACAAACAAACAAAAAAAAAACCAAACACCAAAAAACCCACCTTTTCTTTCCTTTCATTTATTTTTTCCTAGGAAAAGGCCACTGCAGTTTTCAAGATTCCAGTTTGCATTCAGCATATTTTGAGTGTTTGAGTTGAAAAGCCTTTCCCTGAGAGAGAATAAAGCAAAACAAGGAAGAGCAGAGGGAACAAGGTGGGATGAACATGCCATTGATGATACAAAACCTGAACAGCTGAGCTTAAAGCTTGAAGGGATTTTGCCCATTTCTTAAATCCAAATCTCTCCTGCAGACACCCTGCTGGTGAGGGCAATCTGGAAAGCAGAGAGAGACAACAGGTTAAGAGTTAAACTCCCCAGCTCAAAAAGCAGCAGGGTAGATGATCCAAAGGTTGCACTGAGACATCCAGGAGGGATAAACTTCCCTGAAAAGCCACCTTCATTAAGTGCTCCGTGAAACAGACTGCAGCAACACAGCCACTGACTCTCCTCACTCCATTTTAATATCCCAACCACCACAGACAGGTTGGTTTATATTCCAACTGCAGCTGCTCAGGATGGACTTTTAATATCCCCATCACCAGAAACACTGCACAGAACTTCTTTTTCAGTCATCCACACTGAGGGAAACAACCTGGGAGCATTTGGGAGCATTTCATCCATGGCTGGGTGGGACAAGGGTGACATTTGGAGAAGTCCCCAGGCACTGCAGGCAGTGTCAGTACCTGAATCCCTCCTGCAGGGCTTAGTCCTGGAAGGTGCTGCTCTCCTGCTCTGGGTGGTGAGGCCACTGTGAGGTGAACATGAGGTAGGAAGGATCTTAGAACGCAAACTCAGAGCTAAAAGTCACCTGAGAGTGGGTGAGGAAGCAAATGGTGATGTTTTATATAGATACACGCACCTTAAGCTCGTCGAGGATGCTCTCAGAAATGGCTCTGAAATGTCTCAGAAATAGGAGCAGAGTAATTGCAATGTATATTCCAATAACTGCAGCTCTAATAACACCCCCTCCTCCCCACTTTCCTCTTTAGGGGTGATCTGCCAAAATGAGAAACAAAATTACTGTGTCTGTTCAGCAAATTCTTACTGACAAAATCTTTAAGAGTTGACAAGAGTAATACACTGAAAATTAGTTCAGAAGTGTTTCAAGTTTCATAAAATCAATCAAAATCAAATTAAGTTCTGAAGACGCTGTCTGTAGAGTTTAAGGAAAATAGAGATCAGCTGCAGCAACGTGAGATCAGGGGCTCCACTTCTGAGCAGGAGACTTGGACCTGCTCTGCCCCCCTCTTCTGGTTTAGGGTAGAGAGTTACAATCATCTCAATGGTTTACTGATGCTCTGGATAATCTGGTGAGTTTGGGTACCAATGAGAAGAAACCCAGTCTAGGTAATTCCCAGCAGAGTCCTCAGTGTGGCACTGCCCCATCCTATGTCTTAACCAGTGAGCTGTAAATTGGAGGTTACAGGTACAGACATGGTTTTCTCTCCTGCTTCCTGATAGTTTCCCACATTCTCACATTTCTTACATACATTCCCAATCACAGATAGAAAAAAACCCACTAAATTGCAGCTCATAAAAATCCTCATCAAGGAGGAAAATCAGTTTATAAAGCAGATCTGTTGCAGAAGCTGGCAGGACCAAGCCTGGGCTAACCCAAAGCAGGGGCAGAGTTCTAGTCCATTTAGCATTGAAACCTCTTCATGTTTCCTTCTTGGCTGCGAGATCCTTCTTTGGATCTCAAATAACTGAAGCTTATGCTGGCCTCGGCGTCAGTGAAGAAGCCAGGGACTCACTGTGTTCTTGAGAATATGTGAAAAAAAAATGGTGTGAGAGTTTGGGGTGTTTCTGAGTGAGCAGAGCCTTTCTGGGGAAGCAGGAGCATGGCTTGCTCGGATGTGTTGTCTTTTTTGCCCTTCATCCATATGGTCCCCTGACCCCATCCTGGCCCAGCAGATCCAAGAGCTGGTGACCTACAAATCCTCAGCCATCTGCTTTGCAAATTCAGCCTCCACCCAGCTCTCCTGCCTTGCTGTTTCAGCACTCACTCCCAGTGAATGGGCTTGCTTTAGGTTTCCAATTATGTCTTTCTTAATTATATCCTCCTTGGGGTCCTAGAGGCCCTGGAAATTTTCCCCCACTCTGTCTTTTCCCATAACTGTGAGTCAACAGTTCAATTATAGTCTCTTTATACAGGCATGAGAATTTGTTTCTTGGGCAAAGTTCCTTGATAAGATGATATGCTACATAAATGTCTCTAGCAAAACACATTTCACAGTGAATTTATCTGAATTTGCACAACTTCCACGCCTTATAGCACCTTATCATTCTGAGACGTCTCAAGGCACTTTCCAAAAGGTGTGCAATAATAATACTTCACAGTGAGACACAGCCTTTCCTGGGAATAACTCGGGGCTGTGTGCAGGGAAGCTGGGAGCACCGAGGCCAGGGATGTGGGACAGAATTGCCCAAGGAATTAGGGACGTGGAATTAGGAATATAGGGTTTGTCTGGAGTTCAGGACACCAGGAAGCCCCTAAAGTTCTCACTGCTCACCAGTGTTGGGAACCAGCCATGCTGTGGAGAGGAAATACATCCCTGTCCTGTGGCCATGGGTTGGGATGTGTTCTGTGCTTGTCCCATTTATCCTACACCCACCACGTGTGTTATGCAAGGGATAAGAACCTCCAAAACTGCAGTGGTAGAAGGCTTGATATGCTTTGTGTCTGTTCCTGGAATGAGGATGTTTATGCTCTGCCAGGGATCCTGGATGGGAGCAGAGCTGAGTGAAGACCCTGCTGTCTCTGTGGGACAGAGCTCTGAACACTGCTGGGATTTCCTGGGAAAGGAATCCAGATCCATTTCCTGGGCAGGAATTCATTCCCTGCCCTGCCACACATCCCCTCACCCTGCACTGAGCTGTCTCCCACCTGTCTGGTGTCCTTAGCTCCAGCCCTGCCTGTCACCTTCCTCTTCATTCCATCATGTTCAGCTGCCTCCCCTGTCCCTCCTCCCTCCCAGCCCAGCTTATATCATCAAAAAAATCACTTTGGCACCTTCCCTGTCAGCAAGCGGCTGTTTATCTGCTATATCATTGAAAAGATCTCCAAAGCCAGGCTTGGAAAACAGCCCTTTTTTCATTTGATACAGGATCATCTGAAAGGGGGATGAGAAGCAACGAGAATATATTTTCCTTGTACAGATCAATAGGAGTTTACCCTTCCCCCACAGCAGGGCCTGCCTGCCCACCTCCTTAGCTCAGGTATTTCTCCCTCCTTCCCTCTTTGCTCACCCTTCCTGCATTCCAGGGTTTCCAGCACTCCTGGCATGTGGACATCTCGGTCCTACCTGCATCAGGGCAGCATTTCTGCCTTGCCAGAGCAGGGAAGGTCCAGGGAAGGTTTTCCTGGTCAGTCAACTCACAGACTCAGACACCTCACTGATTTAAGGTTCTTTTTACCTCCTCTTTGCTCCACTTCCTTACAGCTCCCATGCTGTACCCGACACAGAACTCCTCTTCCAGCTGTTGGGTGCCACTAAATGGATTTTCCATCTCTTCCCTTTCTTCTCCCTCTCTGGGGAAGGAACAATCGTGTCCTTCTCTTGTGGCCCCTTCACCTCTGCCAGTGGCAGATTTACTCCTGCTTGGCTTCCTGGCAGCTGCAGCAGCTGCAGCCCTGAATGGGGAATTTGGCATTTTGCTGTCCCATTCTCACAGGGCTGCATTCCCAGGGGGATCAGAAACAGGGAGGGTAGAGCTTTGGGTCTGCTCTAAAGGCCCAGGGTCAATTTAAGAGCAATAAGCTCACTCCAGAGCCATCTCAATAACAGATCAATATTGTCATTTTATACCCAGGGAAACTGAGGAACATTTTGGAGGAGGATGCTCCCACAGGGGCACAAGCAGGAGCCACCAAATTCATTTTTAAAGAAAAAAGGAGAAGCCTGAGTCCTTTCTCAGCTCAAAACCCAGCAGCAAACCCAATCCTGCTCTTCAGAGACAGAGAAGCACTTCTCTCTTCTCAGGAGATGGGAGGGGAGCAGACAGGTTGTTACTATAATAGCAGTAGAGACGCCCACCACTGTGCTAAATGATATATTTATATGTACCACGGAACGAGAGACTGTTCCTGTTCCCAAAGCACTGACAGCCTGAGGGAGAAATGCCAGCACCTTCCCCAGGGTCACAGCGGTGGCATCCTGGTTTCAGACAGCACAGGGAAAGATTCACTTACTGCTCCTCTCCACCTTGTTCTTCAAAAGAAATGTGCTTAGCCAGGCTCTGAGCCCCTAGGTTACCCAGTCCTGACCCAGGGGATGACATATTCAGACAGGGAGAGTGACAAATTCATAGTTCTGCTCCTTCATCCCCCACACAGGGCCCTCTTCCTGGGAGAAAGGAGCTGGGGAAGCATCCCTGCAAAGCTAAAAAAGGAGCCAGGGGGATTCCAAGAGCCATCAGGCAGTTTAAAGTCTCACACATATAAAATACCATTAAAAATACAAAAAATAGAGTTGGTGTGCTCTGTCCACATCCAGCCAAACCCCAGGTGCTGTCAGAGATTCGATGCTTTTGCAGATACAGGCAGGTAACAGGGCGTGACCAGATAAGGACAAAAAAAGCAGAAAAGCAGAAGGGGGGAAAAAGGCAGGGATGAAAGGCCAGCAAGCAAAAGGGGCAGCGGAAGGGGCAGCAGCAGATCAGCCTGGCAGATCCATGGCTGGGGCTGTGCAGAGATCCTTGGGACATGTCCTGGTGCCCACAGCACTGCGGGCTCCTGTGCCATCCCAGGGCACCTCCAGCAGAGTCAGGATTGCTGCTGTCCTGGTCAGGAATGGGAACAGCAATCACTGCTTCTGGTCACCCTTCCCAGCAGCTTTCCATGCTGGAAGCACTGTGAGCAAATGCCAAAAGCATCCAGGGAGGCCTGGGCATGGGAAATTCCTCTGCTCACCACAAAGGAACAGCCATCAGTCAGTGTTCCTGAGCCCTGACTGCTGCACTTCCATCAGGGATGACTCTGGCTTTACAAGTCGAGCATGCCCTGCTCTCCTCCATCCCCCTCCTGCTCTTCCATTCTGTGCAGAGCAAAGAGCCTGGAGCCTCAGCAGCTGTGATTAGTGCCCGAGGGCAGCAGGAATGCCTCAGGGAATTCGCTGTAGGGCAGGAATACAGGCAGTGGTGGAGGTGCTGGGTCACTGTCCCTCGGAGAGACCTCATCCCTTAGTGTGGGATTGTCCCTGGAAAGCCATAATGGAATATTTGGTCTATCACTCTGTTCCCCAGGCTCTCTGAGGTGATGGATTCTCCACCATCCATCCTGCACCAAGGGGTCTCTCTAGGATTGGGCTGAACTTTGCTTTCCTCTGCAGAGCACCTTCATGCTCTTACTTGGTTAAAAAATCCCATAATTACATCCAGAGCCTTGGAAAAGAGGTGTCATCCTGTCATTGCTGTGCCAGCCCTGCCTCCCCATGCCAGGAAAGGACAGGGACACTTGGCTGCTCCCAAGGGATTACCTCATTTCACTTCCTTACCACTTCACACAGCCTGGGATTTTATGTTCCAAAATCTGCAGCTGCAAATGCCAGTTTCGTGCTGGAGGTTCTGTTTTTCTGCTGTATCTTGGTACCACTCCTCGAGAGATACTGGTAAAGAGTTTGCATTTTTATACATGTGTATATATTAAAAAATATATATATTTTTATGTATATAAAAATCTGGATGTTTGCAGCATCCAAGAACACTCATCCTAGCCACCCACCTGCCCGAGGACAAGGATCCTCACGTGAACTCCTCGGAATTAAAATGGGAGAGTGGGAAAGAAAGGAAGAAAAAACCTGCAGCATCAACCTCTCTGCTCCCTCCCTCCTCCAGATCTTTGTGCCACTCCC
>VZRM01007515.1:309749-320733 GCA_013397955.1 Grantiella picta | reverse complement strand
TTCATTTCCAAATATGCGTTTTATAGATTTAAAATGTTTATTTTATGTTTTTATATATTTAAATATATATCTATTTGTGGAGGTTTTCTAATATTGCACAGGTCTAGTGGCCAATCTATTCACCCACTCTCCAGGCTGCAGGTCCAGCCTGCTGCTGCCATTACGGCTATCATCTGCTCCAGTTCTCTTTTCCCATTTTCCCCTTTTTTATCTCATTTTTCCCCGGCCAAAGCACATGCACTGCCAGGGAAGAGAAAATGATGTCATTTGCTTCCCAGTGAGGTACATTGGGATGTCTTTTTTTGCCACACGAGGATTGCACAACAGCGCAATGAATTAAAGCTGTGGAAATCCCGGGATCTGCCCACATTCCTGCTTTTCCCCTGGTGGAGCAACTCTTTTGCCACCTGGCATGGGAAGGTAGGGAATCGAGTTCCTTTGTCCCGAGCTCCTGGGAGGAGCACAGCCTGGGAGGATGGACTGGGAGGAAAACAGAAATGTAGGATCTTAAAAGGGATGTTTGGTGGGAATACAGCAGGGTAACGATCCCAGTTTTTGTGCCGCTGGAATGACAACTTCAGCAGAGAATTCCTGACTGATTTGGGTTGGAAGGGATCTTAAATCTCATCTTAAATCTCAACCCCCATGGGTAGGGATAACTTTCACCATCCCAGGCTGCTCCAAGCCCTGTCCAGCCTGGTCCTGGACACTTCCAGGGATCCAGGGGCAGCCACAGCTTCTCTGGGAACTCCAGCCCAGCCAGGAATTCCCAATTCCCAATCTCCCATCTAACCTTATTCTCCTCCTCAGACTCTCATACTCTGAGCCAGGCAGCAACTCCAGGCCCTGGGAATGAATAAACATTCCTGGTGGTCTCTGCTCATCATCCCAAATTCCAGCCTGGCCAGTGCAGGGAATGAGCCTTGGCTTCGTCCCTGCTCCCCCTCAGGAGCTCCTGCAGGGACAGGCTGAGGAGGAAAAGAGAAAATTTCCTCTTTCTTCATTTCCCAGATATTAAAGAAAATGTTTTGATGGCTCAGCAACATACAGAGACATTTTATTCACAGATTTTAACATTTGCCAGGTGTGGATCCAGCAGCTCCAGCCCTGGAATTTTCCAGCAATCCCATAAATTGTTGGGGTTTTTAACTGACTCCACTTTGATATCCTCATATTACTTTTGATTTGATAGCCTTGACAATTATCTCAGAGCTATTTGACTTTCATATCAGCACTTCTGGGTTTATTTTCCTGTCTTTGCTGGCTTTGGGGGGAGTTTATATCCAAAACCTTTGCTGGGCCAGAAAAATTCATAATGTGTGGATGTTTAAAGAAATCAGATTTCCAGGTAACTGAAGTTTGCCCATACTAGAAGTGAACTGAATCTGTATGGAAAATGAATTTTTAAAGTTATTAATCAGCAAGCTGATAGAAAGTAGATCAAGTGAATTTTTTTTTTTTTTTGTCCTTAGGGTCAGCCTACACCATTTCCTTATATCCTGGAGGAGATCTGGAGGGGTATTTTAGTGTTAGTTAACCCTACTGATATTTAGATTTTTTTTTTTCCCAAGTGGATCAATTTTGTCATTTTGAAATGAGGCGTCAGGAGGAAACATTTCTGAATCTGCTAAACTCAGAATTCACATCTCATCCCTCCCAAAAACACTGTGCTGCTAATTTTAAATTAATGCCTAAATTTACGCTCCACAGAAGGGGAGCAAGTGGAAAGAACAGACTTGAATTTTTGGCTGAGAATTTGGAGAGGCAGCACTGGGGAGGAGCTGGAAGACTCCAGTGGATCCTGGAGAAGCACAAGAGGAGATCTTGGAGAGGTTTTGTAAATTCTCTGCCCCTTTCCCACACAGAAAAAAACCTCTCTCCTTGTCCCAATAAAGGAAATTAATAATAATAATAATAATAATAATAATAATAATAAACAACTCCATTTAGAAAAGCAACTGAAATCAAAACGCAGCAGCACAAAATCTTGAAATCTGCCTGGTGACAAAGCCATCCCCTGGAATAATCTGAAATAACCAAATGAAAAATCATGTATTTTTGGTAAGATGTTTCAGGAATTATTTCCAACCTGGATATTTGTTTGTTCTGTGGAGACAGGGAAAAAAAAAAAACAAACCAAAGCAGGAATGAGGTTTTGCACAGCTCTGTTTGCTCAGTGAAGGGAATCGAAGATGAAGCGTTTGCGATGTGTTGCAAATCAATATCAGCCTGGCGAGACTTTGACACCTTCATACCTTTTATGAAGGGCTAAAGAGGATGGAAAATACATGGAAAAAACAATATTCCGGAGCTCAGACACCTCCGTGTGAGCTCTGATGGGGAGTGAGGGAAGAACCTCCAGCTGGGAAGAGGAAAAAAATGACCTGGAAACAAAGGATGGAGGGCTGGGATGAACCAACTCCCCTTTCATTGAAACAAATTATATTCGTGTTTTAGGAAATTAATTTCTCGTGCAGCTGAGGAGTGAGATGGTTTTTATTCCGTGGTTTGAGAACAGTTTTGTTTGATTAAAGTGAGATTTTTTAGCCAAACCGTGGTGAGGGCACATGGCTCCCATATCCAGGTTTCTCCATGGGCACAGCTGGATGCAGAGTGGGATGCCAGGAAAATGCCGAGGTACCATGGCAATAAATAAAATGTGGGGTTTTTGGAAGACATTTAAAACATACCCGTTGCTCTGCTGGTTTGCTGTAAAAAGGATGGCTTTGCACAATTTGAAATCAGCCACGGCTTTGACAAGGGCTGGGAGGGATTTTTGACAAAATGCTGGTGAGGTTTGACGAGGCTTTGACAAAGACCCAGGAGAGATCAGTGGGTTTGGCTCTGAGTTTGAGATTTGCCCTGAGAGCAAGGACACACACACAGACAAGGACATTTTGGCACCAGATTCAGGAAAAATAATAATTTTATTAATTTTGGAAGGATTTCTTCCCTGTGAGGGTGGGGAGGCCCTGGGTTGGAATTCCCAGAGAAGCTGTGGCTGCCCTTGGATCCCTGGAAGTGTCCAAGGCCAGGCTGGACAGGGCTTGGAGAAACCTGGGACAGTGGAATTGTCCCTGCCCATGGCAGGGAGTGGATTGGGACGAGCTTTAAGGTCCCTTCCAACCCAAACCATTCTGGAATTCTGTGGTCAGATAATATAATGGAAAGGGTTTGAAACCAATGCAGAGTTTGATCGAGCTGCCCTGAACCCTTGGGATTTTAATTCAGGAGATTCCGGTTCTTACAGAACTGGTTTGGTGTTTGAAAGGACAGAGAATTCAGGTGGCAGTGGTGTGTGTTGGGAATTTCCAGCATTCCTCACCTGCACTGTGACAGGAGTGATGCACTCATCTCAATAAAGCCACGACAGAAAACACGATTCTTACAGAAACCAAGATCTGTGCGGATTGCACGAAGTTCCTCTGATTTACACACATTACTCACGGAAAAACGGAGCCTGAACAGCCCAGGAGAAAATGAAGGTGTGATTTCCTCTGCTGCCACTGCTGGCTTTTTCCCCTATAATTTCAAAAGGCACAAAACCACTTGAGACCCCCCTGCAATCACCCCCGTCTTTGTCTGCCGTCGGAGCCGCCTGTGGCTTGTTTCGCTCCATCCTCTTGGCTTCCCCGCAATCTTCGCGCTGTTTAGCCCTGGAATAATGTAATCCAATTTTCTCTGTTGCCATAAAGGCCTTCATTATGGCTTCACGGGATATTGTAATCACAACACGTTGGGTTTGCTCGTATGTCAAAGTGACGTCTGCTCCGCGTCCATCAGCGTCCCTGTGCTGCTGGAAGCGCTCGGGTATTCCGGAGCTCTTCTGGGATGGATTTATCCAGCTCTGGTTTTCCTCCAGCAACACAAACTAGCTGGCTTGGAATTTTTGGGGTTTATCTCGCGGTGATTGCCACAGAAATGTGATCATCTCTCATTCGTAACCGATTCCCACTTGGATTTTCCCGATGGCATTTGCAGGAAGAGTTTCCATTCCGCCCGACCCTCTGTGGTTGGGAACCTCGGGGTGAGCAGGGGCTGTGGCAAAATCACCCTGGTCACTCACAGCTTTGCTCAATTAACAATGGAGCTGTGCCTGAAGAAAAAAAATTTAAAATTAACAGTTTTGGATGTTATCTTGTGTTTTCCAGGGAAATTTCGATCAGAAATATGTTTTTATTGCAAAGATGTTGTTGGGTCATCTCCAGCTTGTGGGACTCCAAGTCACCTCCCCAAGAGCAGAGGAGATGGGATGGGATGGGATGGGATGGGATAATGGGATGGGATAATGGGATGGGATAATGGGATGGGATAATGGGATGGGGTAGAGCCAGGGTTTAGAGGGACCTGCAGCCTCTGGCATTTCTGGCAACAAGAGGATTTCAGCCCAATCCTCCAATCCGACCTCCAGTTTGCCCTGGCTGGCTGAGGGTGGGATTTATCCTCCTGTTAAGTGCTGCTGTGGAATTTTCCAAAAGGGTTTCCAGTGCTGTCCTTTTAAAATAAAAGCCCAGGATAGATTATCGCTATTTCCCAGGTTTAAACCCTAAATATATTGGGAATTCTTTTATTTTCCCAGAAATACCATTTGCCTGGTGCATGGCTGACCCCAGGGAGCCTGTTTAGGAATATTCCTTCGTAAAGGGAATCCAGCTGGGTGTGAAATGAGCCCTTTTGTCCGTTGGAAATGTGGAATGGGGGTCGGGATCGATGCATCCCTGCCTCTGGAATAGCCTAGCCACAGACCTGGCAACAATGGGAAAAGAGTTTCAAAAGATTCCCGCTGGATGCAGCCAACGGCAAATGATAATCACCATTTTAGCAGATGAAATCGCTACTCTCGCTCCTTATTTGGTGCTTCAGCTGCAGCTCCGAGCCAGGAATGGTGCCTTTGGATGTTGGGAATGATGCCTTTGGATATCAGGAACAATGCCCTTGGATGTCAGGAATGGTGGCTTTGGATGTTGGGAATGATGCCCTTGGATGTCGCTACTCTTATCCCAAAACCCCACAATAAAATCCCAGCTCCATGCAAATCCAGCCTTTGGAATATTTGGGATTGCTCCTCTTTTCTGACTCCGAGTGGTGTTATTCATCCTGGGATTAACCTGGGAGGAACAGCCCCTTGTGGTTGGTGGCTGCTCGCTGCCTGAAAATCCTTCTGTCCCGTTTCAAATGAATTCATCCACATTTAATCCACATTAATTAATTAATTAATTAACATTTCTCCAACTCCTAGTTCATTGTTCTGGACTTCTGGTTGTTCATTTTCCTGCAGCTCCTGCTGTTTGCCAGGATTTATGGCCCAATGCAGGAAAGGCAAAGCTCTGTCTCCAGCAGGAAAAACACCTCGTGGTATTTGCATACATGCAAATTGAGTGGCTTTGCAGAAATTTCGGGAAGAGGGACAATTTGTGAGAATGGAAAACTCAGTGTCAGTGGGAGTTTTCAGGCTGGGAGCTCCTTTTCTCCACATTTGTCCGTTTTGAAGCCAATCCATAAAAGAGCTCCCATAACTGTTTCCTCTGCAAAAAATAAAAAAGGGGCTGAATTGTGGTGTTTGTGCTGTTTGTTTTTCCCTGGATGTGGCATTTATTTTCCCATTTTATTGCCTTGCAGATGGAAAACTCTCTTTGCAGTGAGCACGCACTGAGCTTGGAACCACAGTCTTTGTGTCTTCCCAAGCAGAGCTGCATGAAATTCCTTCATCAGATACTCCCAGAAAATGTAAAATCGGCTCCATCAGTGTTATTTCCTACACAAGTACTCTTTGGAGGCTGAAAAGCAGCCTGTAAAGTTCACTCCAGTTTTTCCAAATTCCATGATTCCGATACTGGGGTTTAATCCTAAAATGCCATTGAGGATTTGTGCTGGAACTGCTTCATTTTCTCAGGAAAAAAATTTAAATTTGACAGTGCAAATGGAGGAGTGAATGAATTTGAAAAGGTTTTTCCCTCCTGTTTTTTTCAGACCAACAGGAAAATGAGAGTTCCAGCCCTTCCCAGAGCTCCATCCCAGCAGTGTCAGAGAACATAAATCCCCCTCACAGCCTCATGTAGATGTTGCCCCCTCCCTGCTTTATGGTGGATATAATTTAAACCTTCACAGGGTGAATATTCCCAGTTAAAGTGCTCTCACCCTGCCTTTCCCTCTCATTCCTACTTGTTGGAAATGCATCCCTGCTCCTGGTTCAGCTCCCAGGACAGAGCTCACAGCAGCTGTGCCATCCTTGTACCTCGGGGAATCTTAAAACCATGAAGGATTTTCCAATTAAATTTTGATTCGGAAGTTGCCAGCCGAGAGCTTTGCACATAAGTAAGAACTCAGCATTTGGGAAAAATTCCCATGCAAATATCCTGTATTTCCTTGGCTTTGTTTCTCCCACAGAATCCCAGGCTTGTTCACTCAGATCCTTTTTGCTTTGGTGTCACAACCCTGCCCTTTCCTTCCTCCTTCCGTGTGCTCTGCTTGTCATTAAATCTCCGGATTATGACACGAAGTCATTTCTGCTCCGTGCGTTTTCCCCTCAGCTCCTCTCCTCTGGGATTTGGGATCTATCCAAGGGCAGCACATCCCTTAAATAACGCTTCTAATAATACTTAAAGAGAGCCATAAACCTAATTGCTGCCGTTAGCTCGGGGATGTGTGCTCCAGCTCCGGCTCTGCCATTCCCAGCCACGGAATTCCCAATATTCCTTTTCTGGTTTGGTTTTCCCATTTATTTCATGGAATTCCAGGGCTGGAAGGCACCTCAAGATGATCTAATTCCAAGGGATTACACCTTCCACTGTCCCAGGTTGCTCCACACCCGGCCTCGGACAATTCCAGGGATGCAGATGGGATGTGCAAGGTGGGGGTTTTTCCCTCTGAATCGTGCATTGGGCATGGAAAGAGGCAGCCTGTGAAAGATTAATGGGAGCTATTGATCCCAGCAGTGCTGTAACATTGCTCAGACATCTGAGGGCTGCCAGCATTCCCGGAGATAAAAGCTGGAGAGGGAATGTGCGTCTGTCTCCGTGACATCATTCCTCGTGGGGGTTTTTTTCCATCCCTTTTTATTTTCCCCTCCCGTTCTGCCTATGTGAAATAAAGGAACGGGAGAATAATGAGGGGCAGGTGGCAGGTTTGTTATTTAGGATGATCCCCCCTTGCAGGCTTCCAAATAATTTCCAGGGTTATTGGGTAATCAAAGGCGGGAAGAAAAACGGGAAGATCAAATAAATAACGTGGAAGTAATGATGCTCCAGCCACGTGCCAGCAAATGTCAGGGAAAAAAGGGTTGGACATGCAAATTCCTCTTCATCCTGCTCCCCAGGGAAAGGTTCAGACAGACTGAAGGTCATCTCAGACATTCTGATTTACGCATAAAGTGGTGCTGGGAGAAAGAATCCCAATGGGAATCTTTCCCTTGTTTGCAGGATCTGGTGCCCTTAAATCTGAAATGAGCCAGGGCAGAAATGGGGCAGAAATTCCCAGTTCTGGGCTGGAAACTGCAGAATGCACATTTGCACTGGGAGTGAACTGGTGGGACTGACAGCACCTCAGATATATCAATAAATATGATATTTTATCCATTAATGTGATATCAGATCAATAAATGTCAGGGAAGGGAGAAATCCTCCTCTTTTCTGGCTGTCCCAAACCAGGATCTGGGATATCTTCACATACAGCCCTAATTAATTGTATTATTTAATGGGGCACTCTTGAAAATATAAGGAGCAATTCTACCCTGACAGAGTGATGGATTAGATTATTTGATTCCCTGAAATGTGAGGCTTTGGAATTCTGTATCAGTTCCATGTCCTAAGGTAGGAATTTCCTACCTCACTCTATCCTCCTCTGAGTTTTTCAGCCTCACTGTGGTGTTTGGTGTTGAACAGGAGTATTTTACTATCCAATTTCCACCTGAAACTCTGGAAATGCACCCGTATTCCTCTATTTTCCTTTTTTTAAATTATTATTATTACATCAAAACATCTTTGATGAACACCTCAAATGGCAAATATAGAAACCTTTTAGTCCTCTCATTTATAAAAAGCTTCGAGCACTCGGAGAAACATTGATGGAAAATGTGTAAGACGGGACAAAAACAAATAAATACATTTAATAAAGTGTCTGCACGAATAATGCATGAATTTCCCTGTTGGAAACCCGTAAAATTCCATGTATGAGAAGGAAATATGGATTGCAGAGACATTGAAAAAAAAATGTTAGTGACAATCATTTAAGTCTGGGGGATCTGATGAGATTTGTGGGAATCAGTTCCTCCCTATAACTCATGCGGGATAATCGGAAGGACTGGAAGGAATTCCTTCAGCTGGAACTGGGAGATGGGAGAAGCTCTTTTCTGTTTGTTTTATTTAAAAACCACATTTTCTCTTCCTGGAGTAACTCCGTTCTCTTCCTTACGGGAGAATCAGCAAATCCCGGAATGCTTTGGGTTGGAAAAGCTCTCCAAGGTTGGGTCCAACCATTCACAGCACTGCCAAGGCCACCACTGACCCATGTCCCCAAGTGCCACCACGGATCCATGTTCCCAAGTGCCACCACTGACCTGTGTCCCCAGGTGCCACCACTGACCCATGTCCCCAAATGCCACCATGAACCCATGTCCCCAAGTGCCACCATGGACCTGTGCCCCCAAATGCCACCACTGACCCATGTCCCCAGGTGCCACATCCACACTTTGAAATAGGCTTTTAAAGCGCTTTAAACAGGGTTTGAAATCCCTGCAGGGATGGGGATTCCACCCTGTGCCAGGGCTGGACAAACCTTTCCATTGAAGGAGTGTTCCCCATATCCAACCCAGACCTCCTCTGGCACAGCCTGAGGCCATTTCCTCTCATCCTGTCCCTGCTCCCTGGGATCACAGCCCAATCCCCACCCTCACTTTCCTGATCTGAAGGGCTCTGTTAATGGCTGGACTCGATGATTTTAGAGGTCTTTTCCAACCTTAATTATTCCCTGATCCTATGCTGTGTTGTTTCCCTGTGCTTCCCATCCTTCCTAGCACCATTCCTGCTGCCCAGGGTTGGAGCTGCACAGCTTTCCGTGGATTTAGGTGCACTGGGGATGAACGACCAGCCAGATTTGGGGGTTGGAAGAGCCAAACGTGTTCCCTTCGGCTCATGGAGAAGGGCTGGAGCCCCAGGGATATCCCGGGAAGGAATCCTATTTCAACACGGATTCCTTACCCACGTTAAGCCACCTCTTGGCTGCTCTCCAAAATGTAAACAGACTTCAGGGCCGGGACTTGGGAAGTCGTTTCAGATGTGTTAGCTCGAATGTTGGGAATTTGGGACTCCTGAAGCCCCAGGCCTAAAAGGAACATTGTTTTCCCTCTCATTAGTCCTTTTGCTGAACTCCAGCCGCAGCCTCCCTGGATTTTCCCACCAGTATCCCTTTATCTGATGGGGCTGAGAAGGAAAACCTGTTGCAAGCATTAAATATTTTCTGATGGCTCATCTGCTTAATTGTGGCTCCGTAGGATCAGATTTCTGGGATACAGAGCGATTCCAACTGTTTCTAATATTACAGCTCCGAGGACACTGCCAGCTGTGGAGGTGACTGTCTGGGGACACACCAGGGGAGTTTTCCAGGGAAAAGCTTTCCTTCCCGGGCTGCCAGCAGGTGATTTCTCCTGGTGGAGGGAGGTTTATGGAGCAGGGATTGTGCTGCTGAGCTGCACTTGGGGAAAAGGCAGCACCGAGGGGCTGGGGAGGAGTTTGGTGTCCCTGCCTGGGATGTGGCTATGTGTTTTTCCTGCCAAATTTTGGATTTTGACATGCATATTTCTGAGGCTGAGTGCTGAGGTTGGGATTCCTCCAGGATCTTTGACCATTCCCACTCACCTTGGAGCAAGAGCCACGAGGAGCTCCATGCCTTGGGGAACCAATGATCCTTCAAACATGGCTGCTTCAGCATGGAGCAAAACTCCCATTTTGGATGTTTCTGGAAGGATCCCCCTCCGGGAATGGAAATCCATGTGTGACAACCCCATGCCAGGATCTGCAGCAGGGCACAGGACAGGGATGTGCAGCATCACAGGAAGGGTGAGAAGGAAACGTTCTCCAGGTGTGGTTTGTCCTCCTGCTCTGTGTTGGGAATTCTACGGGAATGGAGGATGAAGGGTGGAGGATGAAGAGAAGGGTGGAAGACGGAAGATGGAGAGTGGAGGGTGAAGGATGAGGAGTGGAGGGCTGGAGGATGGAGATGGAAGATGAGGATGGAGGATGGAAGGTGGAAGACAAAGGATGGAGGGTGGAGAATGGAGGATGGGAATGGAGGATTGAAGGGAAAGGATGGGGAGTGGAGGATGGAGATTGGGAGATGGAGAGTAGAGGATGAGAGATGGAAGATGAAGGATCGAGAGTGGATGATGGAGGATCAAGGATGGAGATGGAAGATGGAAGGTGGAGAATGGAGGATTGAAGGCAAAGGGTGAAGAGTGGAGGATGGAGACTGGGAGATGGAGATTGGGAGATGGAGAGTAGGGGATGGAAGATGGAAAATGAAGGATCAAGAGTGGAGGATGGAGGATCACGGATGGAGGTTGGAGGATGAAAGGTGGAGGACACAGGATGAAGAGTGGAGAATGGAGGATTGAGGGCAAAGGGTAGAGAACAGAGGACGGAGAATGGAGGATGGAGATTGGAAGATGGAGAGTAGAGGATGGAAGATGGAAAATGAAGGATCAAGAGTGGAGGATCAAGGATGGAGAGTGGAGGACGGAGGATCAAGGATGGAGATTGGGAGATGGAGATAGGGATATGGAGGGTCAAGGATGGGAGATGGAAGATGAAGGACTGAGGATGGAGGATGGAGGTTGGAAGGTGGATGGAGGGTGGAGAATGGAGGATTGAGGACCAAGGGTGGAGAGTGGAAGATGGAGGGTGGAGGATGAAGGATGGAAAAGGGAGGGTGGAAAATGGGGGATTGAGGATGTAGGGTGGAGGGTGGAGGACGGAGGGTGGAAAACACAGGA
>VZRM01007515.1:289569-308842 GCA_013397955.1 Grantiella picta | reverse complement strand
GGAAATCCATGTGTGACAACCCCATGCCAGGATCTGCAGCAGGGCACAGGACAGGGATGTGCAGCATCACAGGAAGGGTGAGAAGGAAACGTTCTCCAGGTGTGGTTTGTCCTCCTGCTCTGTGTTGGGAATTCTACGGGAATGGAGGATGAAGGGTGGAGGATGAAGAGAAGGGTGGAAGACGGAAGATGGAGAGTGGAGGGTGAAGGATGAGGAGTGGAGGGCTGGAGGATGGAGATGGAAGATGAGGATGGAGGATGGAAGGTGGAAGACAAAGGATGGAGGGTGGAGAATGGAGGATGGGAATGGAGGATTGAAGGGAAAGGATGGGGAGTGGAGGATGGAGATTGGGAGATGGAGAGTAGAGGATGAGAGATGGAAGATGAAGGATCGAGAGTGGATGATGAAGGATCGAGAGTGGATGATGGAGGATCAAGGATGGAGATGGAAGATGGAAGGTGGAGAATGGAGGATTGAAGGCAAAGGGTGAAGAGTGGAGGATGGAGACTGGGAGATGGAGATTGGAAGATGGAGAGTAGGGGATGGAAGATGGAAAATGAAGGATCAAGAGTGGAGGATGGAGGATCACGGATGGAGGTTGGAGGATGAAAGGTGGAGGACACAGGATGAAGAGTGGAGAATGGAGGATTGAGGGCAAAGGGTAGAGAACAGAGGACGGAGAATGGAGGATGGAGATTGGAAGATGGAGAGTAGAGGATGGAAGATGGAAAATGAAGGATCAAGAGTGGAGGATCAAGGATGGAGAGTGGAGGACGGAGGATCAAGGATGGAGATTGGGAGATGGAGATAGGGATATGGAGGGTCAAGGATGGGAGATGGAAGATGAAGGACTGAGGATGGAGGATGGAGGTTGGAAGGTGGATGGAGGGTGGAGAATGGAGGATTGAGGACCAAGGGTGGAGAGTGGAAGATGGAGGGTGGAGGATGAAGGATGGAAAAGGGAGGGTGGAAAATGGGGGATTGAGGATGTAGGGTGGAGGGTGGAGGACGGAGGGTGGAAAACACAGGAGGGGGGTTGGAGACTGGAGGGCTGAGGATGAAGGATGGAGAGTGGAGGATGGAAGGTGGAAAATGAAAGATGGAGAAGTGCTCGCCGGGATTTCAGGCAGGATTTTTCCTGCAGTTTTCCAGAGCCATCCTAAGGTGGCAGAGTTGCCGTCTGCTGCAGGCTGAGCCCTGGGGCTGCTCTGCGATCCAGGGGGAGGAAAGGTGTTCCAGGGAAAACGATCGTTTGTCTTGCAAAGCAGCCTGAGCTTTACGGGAGGCGGAAAGATCTGAGAGCAAATTAGCGAGTACTAATTACAAATGTGCCAGCGCTGGAATATTCAGGTCATTACAAATTTGTAACTCCCTTGGAATCGCTCGGCGCGGCAGATGAGCAGATGGCGAGAGATGCTGGCAGCCGGTGTCCCACCCTGCCAGGGAAAACGGGGCTGGAATTGTGCCCTGCCCTGGGCCAGGTGACACCCCAGGGCATTCCCAGCCGCTGTGTGACACGGATGTGCCACCTCCTCCATGTGCCACCTCCTCCATGTGCCACCTCCTCCATGTGCCACCTCCTCCATGTGCCACCTCCTCCTTGGCCGGGGCAATTCCCACCAAACTGCAAAATCCATGGCATTAAAGGCTGGAGGGAAGGAGCTGATGCTCCACAGGATCCGTGTGATCCAGGGGCTGGAAGAGGAGTCAGATGGGATGGTTTGGCTGGAAATGGTGGCCCAGCTGTGTCAGGGTCACTGGGCACTTCTAATCCCTTCCCAGCCTTCCAGGTGCTGCCAGAGCAGGAGGGATGTCTGAATCTGGGAACATTTTGTTTCCTTGAGGAAAAATGAGGTGGAATCACTTCAGCTGTGATCCACTTAAGTCATTATCACTGGAGTTTTATTTCAAATAATTGTAAATTCTATCCAACGTGGCTGGAGCCATTTCCATTCATTCTCTGCACTTCTGCATTTGTAACATTTAGGATAAAAACTAATCTAGTGGGAAATTATCCTTAGTACTTCCGTGGAGATTTTGATGGACAGACTTGGGACGTGACGTGGTTTTGGCGGAAGGAGGAGTCACACCAGGATGTGGAGAAGATCTTCAGCTTCTCTTGGTTTATGCAGCCCAAAAAATGGAATATTGCCTGGACACGCCTGATCCACGCTTTGGAGTGGGGAGTTAAGCA
This sequence comes from Grantiella picta, assembly GCA_013397955.1. Taxonomy (NCBI): domain Eukaryota; kingdom Metazoa; phylum Chordata; class Aves; order Passeriformes; family Meliphagidae; genus Grantiella; species Grantiella picta. The sequence continues at coordinate 306,648 of VZRM01007515.1, read as the reverse complement.
GGACAAAGCTGCTCATAAGGAAAATTTTACTCCATGACGAGCAAAAATTAGGATTAGCTCTGTCTGAATTACAATTCCTTCTCTCCCCTCTCTGGGAAGCAACACAGATGCATCGATTTCCTTCTGGAAACCCTGGTCCCAATCCTTGCATCCCAACTGGAGAAATCCCGAGGAGTCAGCAAGAGTGTGCTGAATGGGAAGACCCTCTGGAAACTGTGCTCCACGGGAGATGCACTGTTAGTGGCACAACTGCTCCTGGGGCTGTGGGAATGCTGCCAGGATAAATATTCCTTGGATTTCAGGAGGTGGGGAGAGCTCCAGGAGGTGGAGAGCTGGGATTCCATCCTCTCCATGGATGCATCCAGCTCAGCCTGCAGCGCCGGGAGGAGGAAAGGAAGCGTGGCTTTGGAGGCTGTGGCAGGATGGGAATTTCTCAACGTGTAACAGCTGGGAAATAAAAAAAAATAAATAATTTGCGGCCCTGTCTTATCTGCTGCGACGATTCACAGTGCTCAATAAGCCGTGAAATTCCTCATTTCTCAGCGGGGATGCAGTGGGCGACTGCTCTGCCTGAAAAACACCCACAGCTCCCTCTCCGAGATTGAGAAATCAGGGAGAGATGAGCCTGGATTCCAAGGATGGAGAGGAAAATGTGGGTTTGGTCCTCAGATGGCTGCTGAGCCACCCACCTTGGCTTCTCCAGCGCCCTCCTGGGTCACAAACATCTGTCCCCACGTGTGGGACGGAATGGTGGGCAGTGCTCACTGTCCTGCTCCCCCTGAGGGTAGAAATTCCCTGGAAAAGGACAGCTGTTGATGGGTTTAGCTGCGGTTACTTGCCCGTGGCAGTGCCTGCTGCAGGAGCACTGCAAACTCAGGTTAATCCGGGAGATGTCCACATTCCCAGGTTTTTTTGGGCCATCTCTGCTCACGCAGAGAGCCAGAACCACACAAATATCCTAAATTCCAGCTCTGATCTCCTACGGACTGGGATAACCTCTCCCACTCCTAATCCCATTGGCGATGCCCTTCGGAGAACTCCTCCAAATCCCTCCCGGGGACACAGCCGAGGTGACAGCATCCCAAAGGGCCGGAGCAGGAGGGATGGATCATCCCAGCCCCAATCCCCATCCTTCCTCCTCATTATGCACTTCCAGAGGCTTGGAGCAATCAGGCGTCCCATCCTCAAGGACATTGACGGATTAGCCTCATCAGTCCCCTGCCGCGGCCGCCAACTTTCCCCAGATTAATCAGAAAAAACAGCTCCCTGATTGCCGTTTAAATTGCACAAAAGATATATTTGTCTTGGGGAGCTCCGTGACATTTCAAAGGGGCTTTGCTGCTGCTGCGCTTCCCAAGAGGCTGGGAAAGCGGGGAGGAAAGGTTTGGGTTCATCCTGTTGGGCTCCTGCTGGAGTTTGGAAACACAGCAGCTCAGCTCCTTGAGGGTGCCGTGGGGAGATTTGACTGGATGATATCAAACATAAACACTCATTGCTGTAATTTGGTTTCTGATTCAGGCTCTCCACTCCTCCTGCTTTAGCCATGGATGCTCAGCTGTGTTTTTCCCTCTGAGGAGGCAGGGAAGCAGCTTTACCCTACAGCCAAGGGGATTGGGGTGTGGGGTGGCAGCAGGGTTTGGGTTTCCTCCTCCTGCCCTCCAGGGCTGACACTGCCCATGGAATATTCATTTCCTGGGGAGTCCACAGTCCCCTCCTGCTGCTGTTGGACGTCAGAAAGTGACAACGAGACACCGAGCCAGACCTGAGGGGGAAATTTGTCCTTTGTGCATCGTGTGTTGGCAATTCAGATTTATTTTGAACCATAAGAGTGACTCAAAGGTGAGACTATAAACATGGAATTAAATGTGGAGAATGGAATCACAAAATCACAGGATTGTTTGGAATGGACTTTAAAGCTCATTCAGTTCTACCCCTGCCATGACAGGGACAATTCCACCATCCCAGGCTGCTCCAAGCCCTGTCCAGCCTGGCCTGGGACATTCCAGGGATCCAGGGACAGCCACAGCTTCTCTGGGAATTCCAGCCCAGCCAGGAATTCCCAATTCCCAATCTCCCACCCATCCCTGCCCTCTGGCAGTGGGAAGCCATTCCCTGTGTCCTGTCCCTCCATCCCTTGTCCCCAGTCCCTCTGCAGCTCTCCTGGAGCTCCTTTAGGCCCCTTTAGGTGACAAATCCATGGTAACTCCTGGAGCATTCCTTGAGGAAAAGCTGCCCAGAAGAGGACAGGAATTCCTCGAAGCACCAGGATGAGCTCACCCAGCCCATTCCTGCTCAGTGCCAGGAGAGCATCCAGCAAAACCCCTGGGAGGTTCTACAAACTCCCTCCGAGCTGCCAAACCTCTCCCAGCAGCATTCCCGCATCCCCACGCGCCGCGAGGATGCCAGGCAGGCAGGATTTTGCTTTTCCAGGCTGTTCTCACTGCCTCCAGGGCTATTTAAAGCCTGCAAAGTTAAAAAAAAACCTGTTACTCGCCAGCACATGGTGTCTGTGCAGCACCTCGGGCGGCGCTGGGCTGGGAATCAGCCGAGATCCATGGATTTGTCCCTGGAAATGACTCCTTTGGGGATGGCTGCACCTCCCGGTCACACAGGTGATTCCTCTGCCACGGAGCCCTCAGTGCTCATGGCTCTGGCAGCACAGCCTTTTCCAGCTCTTTTCCAGCTCTTTATTCCTGTTACTTGTCCCATTATTTGTCCCATTATTGCCAAGAAGATGACAATTTTTCCGCCTGGAAACGGAAATCCTTTTGGAGGTGTCTATGAGGCTGATGGGGTTTTTCCAAGCTCCTCATTCCCATATTTTCTCCCTGCTTCTCCCCTCTCCCACGATGCTGGGGATCCTTCCACTTTCAGTTCTCTAGGAATTTATTTTCTCCTCTTTCTCACTAATGTTTGTTTCCATCTTGTTCATGCACTGACCTTGCAGCCTCCCATCCTTCCCATGGAAGAAACCCATCCTTTCCTGGAAGAAACCAGGAGATTACAACCTGGTTTCTTCCAAAGATCTCCCTCATAATGTTCAAATTCTACATCAGGCCCAGATATAACACGAGAACATTTATTTTCAGAGAGAAAACAGCTCTCTGAAAATAAGAGTGGAGTGGAGTGAAAGCAGAGGGAAGATCTGTTTCCATGGAATTTTATTTCTTTTGCATAAAATTTGACAGGCAGCTGCAATTGATTTTTGATTTCTCGGACAAACAATCATAAATCACAGAATAGTTTGGGTTGAAAGGGATCTTTAGAGGGCTTCTAATTCCAATCCCTGCCATGGGCAGGAACACCTTCCACTGTCCCAGGGTGCTCCAGGTTCTGGCCTTGGACACTTCCAGGGCTGAGGCAGCCACAGCTTCTCTGGGAATTCCATTCCAGATCCTCCCTGGAAAACCTCCTTTCTCCTACCCAATCCAAATCAACCTGAATTCTGAATTTCAAAACATTCCAGCTTGTCCTGTCACAGCAGGCCCTGCCAAGAAGTTTGTCCCCATTTTTTTCCTGTGGGATTTCCTTCAAGCACTGTCTCCTTTTCCTCCTGGGAATTTCGTCTGTGGTGATTTAGGGAATTCTGTGACGAAGTCGGGAATTTTCCATGCTTGTGAAGAAAGCTGTACAGATATGTCATGGATTGGGATATCCACCTTCCCCAACGTGGGATTTCTGCATTTGTGGCTCTGGTCAAGAATTCACAGATTTTGTCCTCTTTATCCCAAATTTCTCCTGCCGGAAATAACCAACCCATGCCAACATCTGTGTTTTCCCCAAAACCTCTGTTTCAAACTTCTCTGCATTTGCTTCTCACCTCAGGAAATGCCCTCCCTGTGGCTGCCAGAGAAAAAACAAAGATAAGGAATGGATTGACCCCAGCAGAGAGTTTTCAGAGCAGAAAGTTAAAATATTATGGATTTTTTCCCAGTTTTCTGGGTGAGATCCAGGGATCCAAACCCTGCTGCGTTTCCTGGTGCCTCTGGAGTGGTGGATGTGCTCGAGGAGGGGATGGTGGAGCTGCCAGGGCAGCTGGAATTGCTGGGGGGTGGCAAAGTGAATCCCGGGAATGCATGAAGTTATGTTAAGCAGAGAGGCTGCAATCCCAGCACGTCGGGAATGCCTGGAGCTGATCCCAAACACATCCCACAGCAGCCAAACCCCACCGTGGGCAAAAAATTAAGCGTTTGCTGAGGAAACCACGGAAAATCGGGTGGAAAGGGCAATCCTGAAAGACTGAGGAGCTCAAGAACAAAATTCCTGGAGAAATTTCCCCAGCGTGACCTCCAGGGGGGATTTAGAGTCTTGGAATAGTATGGGTTGGAAGTGACCTCTAAAGGGACCTCTAAAAGTCACCTCCTGACCTGAGGGACACCTCAGGCCAGATCCAGTTATAAAAAGCATTTTGGATTTGCTGCTGTATTTGTATTTTCCAAGGCCGTGAAATAAATGAGGCTGTTTGTTTCATTGCTTTATTTTTTTTTTTTTTGAGATGAAATTCCTCCCCAATGCCCACACCTTTTAATAACCTGCCTGAAATAAAAAGAGGGATTGTAAAAGTGTGGGAATGAATTGCCTGATGGATTTGTGTGAACACTGTTATTATTGTCCTTGGAAAACACTCTGAGGACGTGAAAAGCTCGCAATCATCACGGAGCATCACTCTGCCCACGCAGCTTCCAATTGGATTTTATTTTAGCAGGGAAATAAACGTTCTGCCTTGGATTGAGGGGGTTTTTCCCAGGTTAGAGAATTGGCCGTTGGATTNATGGGATTTGGAGCAGCCTGGGATAGTGGAAATCCACCCGGGGCAGGGGTGGAATGGGATGAGATTTAAGATCCCTTCAACCCAAACTCTTCCATGATTCTGTGATTCCATGACTTTTCCATCGAAACACGTAGGAATTAGTGACAATCACAGCCCCAAAACAATTAAATCCAAGGTCAAGACCACGTTGGAATTCACCAGAACCACAATGAAATGGTTGAAGGAGCTATGAAATAATGAAACCTGATTAAAATCACTAGCTGTCGATCTGTGCTCCATTTGCTCCTGAGCCACTCCTCTAATTTAATTAGAGCTTTTTAACAACAACACGAAACTAAGGACGATTTTCCAAGAGCTATTTTGGCTTGTTAGGTACCATTTTCAGCTGTTCATTTCTCCCTGGAGAGGCTCTGAAGAGGAATTCACCTTTCTGGAGAAACGAGGGAAGAACCGGGACTTCCACCAGCATAGAAAAAAAATGTGATCATTCCTTACTGACCACATTTACCTGGATTTTGGGGGTTTTTTTGGACACAGTGATGCTCCCAGTGCCAGCTGGTGCTGTCGGGAGCCTGGATAAAACAATTTTTCCAGCAGCAGCTCCTCATTAGGAGCAGGATCAGCCCCAGCATCTCCCCTGCCCTCGCAAACTGTTATGCAAATAACTCTCGCTGACAGCACAAATACATCCATTCGGGTGTCGCGCTAATTGATTTTCGCTCATTAGGAGTGATTTCGCCCTAATTTGATGAGGAAGTGTGAAACTCTTCCTCCCGGCAGCAGGTTCGGTGTTTGTGGAGCCATTAAGGAGGTGTTAATTAGCCCCAGCTCTTCCGCGTGGATGGTTTGGGGAGAATTGCCGCAAAGCCTGTTGCTCGTGGGGCTTTGTCCAATTAAATTAATTATCTGGAGTGTGGCACCTATGGAGGTGTGACACCTATGGATGTGTGGCTTTGCCCCTGCTTGAGGTGGATTTGGGGAGCTGGAAGTGAAAACTTGATGGGATTCATCCCTAAGCGCCCTTGGAGCAAATTCTCCTTCCTGAGATTGTCCTGTTGTCACCGAAACTGCGGGAAAACCAAAAACCCTCCAACAACATTTTAATGTTAGAGAGTCAAGGCATTACTTTATCATCTGGCCAGGATGTTGTTCTGGCCAGGATGTACCACAGAAATCATCTCATCCACACACAGCCCGGCTGTGCAGAGAGAATCATTCCATCACACATGGATTTTACTGGATTTTTCAGATATTTTATACAGCCAAAATCCATAGAAAAGCATTGGGTCAGTGTTCATTGGTCCAGAGCTGAGCAAACCCCCAGTATTCAGTTCCCCATTGGATCTGAATCTCCTCGCCTCTGATGTTAATTAGATTTTTCATTCTCCAATTCTCCTCTCAGTCCTCTCCTGCCCAGATGTCTTCAGCCCTGCTGGAGGTGCTCTGGGGTAGCTGTTTGTAGATAGCACTGCTGTCTGCTGATGTTCTGCTGAGAGCTCTTTATCTTTGGGTTCCTCCAGTCTGTTCATCTGCTGAGTTCATCAGACCTCACCTGCTAGAACAATGAGCTGGAGAGAAACCTAAAATTCCTTTTCCCGGGGTAGAGACAAACAGAACCCTTTGACTAAAGTCATACAACATTTTAAAACTTTTTTATATTTTCCAACACTGATGCCTCTATATTTTTTGTGTATCTGTAGTTTCAATGTGTGGCTCTGGACTCCACATAAAGCGCTAAAACTCCAGTTCCCAGCATTCGTTACTCAAAGCAATTCCTCTAAAACTCGAGATCTGAGGATGCTTCGCTGCCTCAGAGCCCCAAAATATGTAAAAAGTGAAATATGTAACCAGCAGTGAATTGCGGGGAGCAAACCTGGGATAATTAACATCATCAGCTGAAGGTGTAATTGGAGGATTAAGGCTCAATATGTTAACGGACAGAACTTATAAAATATAAAAAACTCGTGACTCGCTGTCCATTTTGGGGGTAGCCTCTCCAGTAGGCTCTGTCTGCCCTGCATGCACCTTGAAGGCATTTAATAAATTAAACTGCTTTTCATTCTCGTAACTTTGTCTAGCTCTGTTTTATACAAGCCTGTCTAGGCATCAGTCCCACTGGAATCTCCCTTCCCTGAAATATATCCAGCATTTGATTTCTGAACTTGAGGAGAAACTTTCCTCTGGATTTATTTCCCAGGGGTTTTGAGGATCCAAGATCCTGGGAAAAACAGGGCTGGATTTGATGGATCCATTATTTGCACACAAGGAAAACCCCCGTGGATTGGGAGCCAGGAGATGTCCAAAAATCCTCTTTTTTTTCACCACTGGAATGGCAGAACAGCTGTTCGGTGTCTCCGGGGTGGGTTTTCCCAAGTGTTCCCAAGGATTTTCTGGATCCAGAGCTGTCTGAAGGCTGCAATGTCTGCTTTGCTCGAAATGTGGACGTTTCCAAAACTGTTTGCATTGCGCTTGAACCTGAGCCAAATATTTTCAGCCTTACACGAGCAGTGACAGGTTTTAAAATAAGATTTCCAAAAGCATTGTTTTCCTTCCAAAAAAAGAGAACTTCCCAATGAACTTTTTTTTTTTTTAAACTTTAGCAAATGTCGTGGACATGCTTTTATTTTTCTTTTAATGGAAAAACTATGACCATATGTGAGGGGAAAAAAATGGAATAGTGAAAAATTTGGCATCATTTGGGTGTTTGTGGCAGAGTTTTTTCATATAAACCATGGAAAAAAGGCATGGCTGTGGCTTGGTGGCACTTGGATGGTGCAGACAGACGTTTGGAACTCCTCTGGATCAGAATGAATTCCTATTTTCAAGGAATGACCCCCAAAAAAATTCCTGCTGAGGCTGAGAATGTAAATTGCTCCCAGATGGCAGCTGGAGACAGGAACAGTGGTGGGACACAGACTAATCACGGGAAAATAATGGGAAAAAAATGCAAAATCTCCATGAAATTGAGTAAAAGTTGATTGAGCCTTTGGCCAGACATCAGGCTGTGGATAAAACACAGATTTTTTTTAATGCCATGTCCTTTTTAAAATCCAACATTTCTCCTCTAGATGTTTCCCATATCCTTTTGGAATGGAAAGGAACCTTTGTTAGCTGGGTTTTTTTAAAAAATCCTGCTGAACTGTGCATTTAGGCACAAGAAAAAATGGAAGGATCCATCCCTCCTGGCAAAATCCCTCATCCCAGCCTCTGGAATGATCCTAAATCCGTGTTGGAGCTAACTGAGTGTGACAGCTCCCATGGTGACCTCAGCCTTCTCTCTGGAATAGTTTATTTGGGAGTTTTTTCCCAAACATTTTTTGTTCCAGGAGATCTGAAGGCTCTGAAGCCGCAGATGGGCTGAGATTCTTTGATCACTGCCAGGTGAGGGTTTTGACTCCAGAAAAACCCAAATTTCATTGATGGTCTTCCAGGAGGAGGAGGAGTCAGGTGTGGGTCATGGCCTTGCATGGCAGGATGGGATGGAATTATCATGGAATCATCACGGAATTGTCATGGAATCACCATGGAATGATCATGGAATCATTGTGGAGTCACCTGGAATCATCATGGAATCAACATGGAATCATCATGGAATCACCATGGAATCACCATGGATTCATTGTGGAATCATCATGGAATTACCATGGAATCATCATGGAATCAACATGGAATCAACATGGAATCATTATGGAATCATTGTGGAATCATTGTGGAATCATCATGGAATCACTATGGAATCATCATGGAATCATTGTGGAATCAACTGGAATCATCATGGAATCAACATGGAATCATCATGGAATCATCATGGAACAATCATGGAATCATCATGGAACAATCATGGAACCATCATGGAATAATCATGGAATCATGGTAGAATCATGGTGAAATCGTCACGGAATCATCATGGACTCAGGGAATGGCTTGGGTGGAAGGGATCTGAAAGGTTCATGGGCAGGGACACCTTCCACTATCCCAGGCTGCTCCAAGCCCCATCCAACCTGACCATGAATATTTCCAGGGATTTATTGGCACATCCAGGGATCCAAACCCATTTTAAAACTTCATTTTCCGCCCCAGTTGATAACATCTCCATCTTCAGTAGGACCAGAAGTCTCCCCAGAACAGAACAGAACAGAGCAGAACCCTGCAGCTCGTGATCACAAACTCTGACTCATCCCTGCTGCAAAACAGCCACAAAGGCAGAAATTCAGCTTTCCTCTTGTTTTTGTAAAGCACTGGAGAACAGTGTAAAATCCTTGTCAGTCAATATTTTGGGAAGGATTTCCAAGTGTGTGTGCTGAACAAAAAACGAGGCCCAGAATCCAAGAGAAGTGTTGCTTTCAGGGCTGAATTCCTCTTTCAGTTGCTGTGGCTGTGACAGGAGGGTTTGCCACTGGAAACCTCCAGCACATTTTTGGGGGAAAATCCACCCTTTTTGGTGTTTAACCAGGTATGATCCAAGCCGAAGGTGCCTGATTCTGAGCTCACCCAGAAAAATGGGAATAATCCCTTAACCAGAGCAAAGCCTTCATCACGGGCGGAGAGAATTGTCAGTTTATCACCCTGTGAAATTCCTCAATATATTGGGGTTTTTGAAACTGAAAGCTTTTTTTTTTTTTTTTCCCCCCCAGACTGGATATTCCTCCTAATTCTGCAGCTCTGATCCAAAGGCTTGAAAAGCCCCCAGCCATCCTTGCCCCACTTTCCTCTCGGAATATTTGTTCCAGGGAATATTGTATCACCGTATTGATCTCCCTAAATCTCATTAAGAGGTGCAGCAGGTCCAGCCACATCTCAGAAATTCATTTTGCACCTTCCCCTTCCTTGATTTTTATTTTTTGAAAAAATTCCTGTTTCTGCATCAGATTAAACCTAAAAATAAACACTGTGGAAATGTATGTTTTTGTCAGTGATTTTTGAGCTGAAACAAAGTGAAAGGCTGAGTTAAATGTGCTTCCCAAGATAATTCCATCTGGGACAAGAAGCTGCTGGTGTCTTTCCCCCCGAAGGTGGATTTAGCTGCTGTGAGGGTGAAATCCTCTTTTCTCCACAGCCCGAGGAGAGGTTGAAGTGGTGGAATTTGGAGCACAGAGCTCTGCTCCAGGGAGGAGATGCCCTAAATCCCAGAGAATTCAGTCCTGTGACATAAATACACCCCAGTGCAGCGTTGTCCCAAAAAACCTCCTCGCCGGGCTCAGGAAATTAATTTAATCTCAAAATGTCCCAACGTTTTGGGATGAGCATGGAGCAGATGGAAGAGTTCTGTCCTGGTTTTGTCTCTGTAGCCAAAGGTGTTCAAAACCTTTGTTTCTCTGCTGTGACCTCAGTGGCCAGAGAGCCCCAGCCGAGGGCAAGAGGGTCCAGTGCCCTCCTCATTCCAGTGCCAGGCTGGAATGGGAATGAAACTGGGAATTAGAGGTGAAAAAGGGGAAATTTCAGCTCATTTCCCTTTGGAATGCAAATGGGAAGAGCCAGGATTGAGCCCCGATTGCCTGAAGTTTCTGCAGGTATCAACACCTCTTTAACAGCTCAAGTGGGATCCTCTCCTCTCCTCTCCTCNACTGGAGAATATTTACCGTATCCCCTCTGTTCCTCTTTTGCACACCCTACAAGACCAGCTCATGTGGCAGTCATTGCTTCTAATCCTCTTGTTTATTGAATTTGTCTCACCTCTTTCCAGTTTTCTTACATTTTTCACAGTGCCCAAAAACTGAAGCCACCTTGTGTGGAGCAGCAGAGAGGAATTACTTCCTGTAGTTTTAATAACAACTATGACACCCTCGTTAGTTTTTACTGCTCTACAGCAAACACAACTTTTCCAGCCAGCTTGTCATCTAGTAAAACACTCAGGTTCTTTTCTTTGTTGCATTTATATATTTGGCCTCCCCTCCTCTCCTCTCCTCTCCTCTCCTCTCCCAGGGCTGGGATACTCCCTCTTTTTTTATTTGCTAGCTCAAAAATAAATTTTTTCCCACGATTTTAATGATTTCTTTCCTCAGAACCCAAACATCTGCTTGGCCCCTTCGTAAGAACTTTACCTGAGTGGCTTTTCCAGCTAAAAACCCCACTAACCTGAGCTTGATGGCATTGAGTTGGGACGGGAGGATTCCCTGGATTCAATCTCTTCCTGCTGTTCCCTAAATCCTTCCAGTCAGGAAGAACAAGCCTCATCCACAGCCACAGTCACCAACCCATGGAATTATTATTTGGAGGTCTTTTCCAAATTTATTGATTCTGTGATTCCATGATTCTATTCCTGGATCAAAACCTGACCTGAGACCACAATTATTCTTTCCTGACAGCACAATCAGGGAAAAAAGGGATATAAATAACTGAATAGCATCCTTCCTTCCTTCCTTCCTTGATTCCTTCCTTCCTTGCTTCCTGGAAAACAGAGATAGAAAACAGAGGTGAAAATGGGGAACCTCCCCGGTGAAGATGTAGGGAGGAAGGGCAAATTTTCTTGCAGATGGACTAAAAGGAAATGTGATGTTTGGTGCTTTAGAAAGGTTCATCCTTTTGGGTGGAACATCCCTAAAAACGTCCTCCCTGTGGTTGTTTTCCCTTAAACCCACCGTGCCCTCAAGGATATCGGGAATTCACGGCCATCAAGGAATTATACATCACTAATTTGGTGGCATAAATCTTGGAAAACGGACATCTCATTCCACAGGCAGAGCTTCCAAAAAAAGAGAAGAAATTTTAAAAAAGGACTCAGGAAAGGCAAGCATTAAAAAAAATTATCACCAGCCCTCCTGACCGCTGCCCCCCACCCATCCCCATCTCCACGCTTCCCTTCGGAAGGGGCTCGGGATGATAAAAGTATGGATTAAAACGTGATAAAATCACCGTCTGACCTATTACAGATGACAAGGTTAATGCTCCCCTGATCCATCACCGTCCACTCCCGCTGCAGGAGGGATTTGTGATCCATCACCGAGGAGGCAGAGGCTGTTCCCCACCTCTGCTGGGCCATCTGGGTCTAATCCAGAGCCAGGGGCCTCAGCTCCTTCCTGCTCACCATCCCTGCATCCTTTCCCTAAACAAATGGATGTTCGGAGGTTTTAAGGCACTAGGAATTCTGGATTTTCCCGCTGGAGCCTCCGATTGCTCCTTTGGAAAGCTGGCAATTGTCTGTGCTAGGACAGGACTAGGAGAGTGCTGGGCTGGTGGTTAAATATTCCATGTTGAGCCCAGCAGGGCAGGAATTCAGGGATGTAATCCCACATGGCTAAAAACCTTGGGAATTAGCTACGAAATTGCTTCACCATCCGAGAGAAGGGCTTGGGGCCCAGCTCTGTTTCTTCCATGCCAGAAGGACAGAAAGGATTTCAGGAAAAGGGGAAATGACCTCAAGTTACTCCAGGGGAAGTTTAGGTTGGAAGGGACCTTAGAGCTCATCCCGTTCCATGAAATGGGACACCTCCCACTATCCCAGGGTGCTCCAAGCCCCACCCAACCTTCCAAAGTCCCCTCCAACCCATCCCTTCCATGATCCTACAACACTCAGGAGAAGTTCGGACGGTGGGACAACCCTGCTCGAGTCCCTCCCTCTTTCAGCAGGGAATGACAGGGAATAAACCCAGATGAGACCCCTAAAATCCAATTTTCCGAGGCTGAGCTTCCCAGCCCACGCCCCCCAGAGAAGAGCCACGATCCCAGCTGGAATAACAAGCAGCGCAGCTGGGGATTTAATGGGATTGGACACGTAGTTACTTCCATGCGTGTCTGCCAGCCAAGCGAGGGGGAAAATGGGATGAGACACTTCCAGCAGCTTTGGGGGGTGCAGGATTCCTGATCGATGAGGGATTGGCAGAGCTCGCCTGGCAGAGCCATTCGCGGTCACTCTGTGTCACATTCGCGGTCACTCGGTGTCCTGAGTGACCAGGAGTTCATCGCTGTCCCAGCTGTTCGGGAGGCCATGGAATTTTGGGATTTCATGGATGAAACCAGGGCAAAAGGGGGGAGAGGCTGAGGGTGTGTGGCAGGAGGGGCGTGGAGACAACAGCGTTCCTCCCGAGGGACACGGGCAATGTCCTTCTACATGGAATCATCCTGATTTAGCCATGGCTCCATTCGGTGTCCCTGAGCACGAGTATATTATTGTTTATTCCGTTTTTAATCCTTATTGTGGATTTAGGCACAAATTAGTGCTGGAGTCTGGGGCGTGTCCCAAGCTGATGGATTTATTTCTATATAAAATCACAATATTGTTACGTGCCAGCGATTTCTGGCTCGGTGGGAGCGCAGGGTGCCACAGACATCCCAAAACCAGGGAGCTGCGATAAGATGCGAGGCTCGGGGGATGCACCCACAGTCAGCTCCTTGGACTGACACCAAACGAGCTTTCATTGCGAGGAGAGGCGGACTTTTGATCGTTAGCTGCTTTTCTTATCACAAAGCGATGCGCTTTAAATGAAAATAGAAAGCGAGCGCTGGCCGGACCCGCTGACCCAGCCTTGTTCCTCGTTTGCTGCGCTAATTAAGGCGATGTGTGCGCAGTTAAATTCGCTCACCTCGAGCCAGATGTTCCGGCAGCAATTTCGGCCGCGACTAGAAGCCATTATGCTGATTTTTGTAAGGCGATGCCCTTTAATATCTGCTTGTCCGTGCAGAAGCACCCGCCGCTGATAAAGGCTTGATTGCCTGAGGAAATACCCGGTAATTACTGCTGGAATCAAACCGGGGAGGAATCCAGGTGGATACAGAGGTGGCGTTTCCCAGGAATTCATGGGGCCTTTCAGGCAGCGCTGAAACAGAACTAAAAAGAGAATTGTGATGGATTTTCACACTCAGGGTGGGGAGGCTCTGGTGGAGAAGCTGTGCTGCCCCTGGATCCCTGGAAGTGTCCAAGGCCAGGCTGGACAGGGCTTGGAGCAGCCTGGGACAGTGGAAATGTCCATTTAACTGGATGAGCTTTAAGGTCTCTCCTGCCAAAACCATTCCATGATGATTCCACGTCCTCAGCACGAGGAGCCTCCAGCTGTGCATCATCCCAGCTCCCCATCCAGCTCCCTGCAGGGTCTGCTGTTTGCTCTCCCCAGCTGTGCCTGCGGGCAAACAAAACCCCCAAAATCTGCTGGTGGTTAATCAGGAAAAGGTCCCTGGCCAGGGAGTGTAAACAGCTTGGGGAATGTGTACGTTCGGTGACCACAGGAATGAGAGCCACGCAGGCTGTCTGGGCAAAAAACCTCTATTTCGATGCATTTCAACCAAAACAAAATTCCCTGGGCTTGGAAGGGGATGGGGAGCAATGTGTGGGGTTATCCGGAGGGGCAGCCGGAGCAGGGAATGCAGGAATGTGGGCTGAATTCCCTGGGAAAGGCAGCTGGGGTTTGAGGCAGCTCCGTGATTTTGGGGATGGCAAATAAGGCTCAACATTCCCCTTTTTCTCACCACAAAACCGGGACTGATTTGGCGAGGTGGAATGGCTTCGTGTGCACGACTTTGTTGTGAAGCAGAATTTCCTCCAAATCTTAATTTTTTAAAAAAATGAAACCTGGAAATCTCCCTTTCAACTGCTCCTGGCTGAGCGGAATTTCTGGATTGTTTCCATTCTGGTCCTACAACGACTTGCTGATGTCGAGATCAAAGCGAATTTGGGGTGCTTTGTGCGGGTTTAACGCCCCTGTTCTTTTATCTCGGCTCGGAAGGGAATGAAAGATTAGTCCCTGGGGTTATTCCCAGGGGAAGGCAGGAAGAGAAATAAAAATCCAAGCCTTTGGGGCATTTGAAATGGCAGTGAAAAAAGACGGAGCCAACCTGGGGAGATGTGAGGAGCGAGGGAAGGATGACAGAGGAGGCATGAAAGGAAAACAGGGAGAGGGAAAGGGAATGAGGCAATTAAAGGCAGGGTTGGTCTTGCAGGATCCTCTCCTTGATCCATGCCTGGAAAATCTGCCTTGGAGGGAATCCCTGTCCCCCTGTGCCGGCAGCACTCCCTGCCAGGACCTTGCCATGTCCCCAGAGGGTGACAATCCAGGTGCTGCTCAGCTCCAGAGGCACCTGATCCTTGTGGGATTCTGGGTCTGGCTGAGCACAGCCACGCCTACAAAACGTGGGATCTGAGCCTTTCCTTCTCCATCAGCAGCTTCCCAGGGATTCCAGGAAAATCCAGCGCAGACCTGCTCAGCAGCACTGGTGGGAAACACACAGGGTGCAGCAGCTCCCCAGTGCCAAAATTTGGGGACATTGTGGCCCCAGAGTGGTGACTTTACTCCTCTTGCTGCTTTCCCCGTGGGGCTGGAGAGGAGAACTCTGGATCAGCACCACCCCTGAGCATTTCCAGCAAGCTGGAAGGATTTTCCCTGTCCCAGGAGGAATGCTGCCAGTCCCAGGAATGTCTTTGGAGCTCCTCGCTGCGGGGTGAGGCTGCACAGGGAGGGATTTGTGTCCCCTGGCTGGCACAGTCCTGGTGGGAATATAGGTGGGAAAGCATCCCTGTTTTCCTCACCCTGAAAAACAGGGAAAACAGGCAAAAGCTGGAAAATAACCCCAAATAAACACACAAACAACTTGCCTCCTGCGAACTTAAAATCGTGGAATTAAGGTTGGAAAAGGCCTTTAACATCATCAAGTCCAAGTTCCAATGCTGATAAACATTTTTGGGTCGATAAGGGATGGTGCATCTCATCCCAGGGCATGGAATCGTCCGGAATGAGAAGAAACAGGAATTTCCTTCCCGTGAGGAAGGATGGCGAATGCTAAACGTTTCCTGCATTTCCCAGCCCTGGCAGGAATGTCATTCCCCCCACAGCCAGGCTGTTTGCGGGATTTCCAGCTGCCTTTCTACTCAGGGGGCAGAGCCGACAGACGAAACATGGAAAATAAAGCAGTTCAGGAAAACTTCTGGAAGAGATTTAGGAGCTTTCCCATCGAATGTGGTGATATTTTAATCCCTTGCTTGATGTTTACAGTTTTATCTCCATTTTCCATTCTCGAGCAGCTCCTGCTGCGTGTGGGGCTGGGGCTGGTTGTTATTAGAGCACATCCCTGGGCCTGAGGCACTTCTTTATCCACACAAAAGAGGAAAAAATCACCTTTATTTCCCACCAAGGGGAGAGGAGTTGCTGCACACAGCGGGTTTGATAAAGCAGAGGTTGTAGGAGCATCTCCTGGCTGCCTGGAGCTGCTTTTAGGGTCCCCATGTGGGGCTAAAAGTGCTGTTGAGCATGAAAAATCCTGCTGGGAAGCCCAGCTCATTTTCACTCCTGCCTGCAAAGCTCAGGCACTAAAAATACTTCGTCTTGCTTAAGGAATGGGGTGCAAAAAGCCCTGAAATTCCCTTGGCGTTTAAAAACACGGAGATAAAACACCGGGAATTATGAGCAGACAGTATGAATGGTCTGGTTAAGCAATTTATCACCTCTTTTTCCCAGCTATTCCCTCTGTGTGCTCACATTTCCATCAGGGATGACGGTGCTGCCAGGGCAGGAGAGGATGGATCCACACAAATCTCCTTGTCCTTCCCGGCGCTGACAGATCCATCACGAGGGATGAAGGATCCTGATATCCGCCTGATTTACACCCCAGCTGGAAAAATGAAAATAAGGCTCGGAGGAGTTCCTCCTGATAAATCCCAGCCTTATCATCCCAGCTCCACCGGGGTCACTCCTTTTCTCCTGGAGATTGGCAAGAGCCAAGGAGATATTTGTTCCATGCGCCAGGATATTTATGGGAATTAATGGATGAGGATTAAAGGGGAAAACTTTGGGAAGGATGGAAAAGACAACCTTTGGTACCTTTTTAGTGAGAAATTACGGAGAAAACATCGGCCTAAGGCAGGGATGGAGGGGAGGGAGGGGGGAATTCTCCGACGTTTCCCTTGGCAAACCAACGGCGCTGGAATACCGAGGGGAACGACAAAAGTCAGCCAACACAAAGCTCTGGTTTCCAGGGAAACCCAACCTTGGCCTTTGGTCCCGTATTTCAGCGGGTTCCATTATCCTCCCTGGGTTTGGGATAATGAATTGGCTGTTGACGGATGCTGCTGCCTCGGAGCCTCCCCCTTCCCAAGGTTTCCGAGGTTTCCCGGTCAGGGTGGGATGTTGGATGTTGGGATCAGGGTGTTGGAAACTATATCAGTTAAAAAAAGTTGTATAACTTTAGTCAAAGGGTTCTGTTTGTCTTTACCCCGGGAAAAGGAATTTTAGGTTTCTCTCCAGCCCATTGTTCTAGCAGGTGAGGTCTGATGAACTCAGCAGATGAACAGACTGGAGGAACCTAAAGATAAAGAGCTCTCAGCAGAACATCAGCAGACAGCAGTGCTATCTACAAACAGCTACCCCAGAGCACCTCCAGCAGGG